>JAZGLN010000103.1:0-443966 GCA_038380765.1 Odontothrips loti
TTTTACTCAATGCTTAAGATGTAGCTGTTACCCAGAGGGGTCCGCACCACAGCTCTTACGGGGAGAGAGAGAGAGAGAGAGAGAGAGAGAGAGACACAGAGAGAGAGAGGCTTGAACTCCCAGAGAAACGAATTCTTGATTCAAGCTTAGAACAGTGTATTCCTAAAGCATTCAAGAACATAGTTCTTGATCCAAGACTCAAGAAAATAGTCTTGAATGCTTTTCGCCGAAGAATATGTTTCACTGGGTGTACTCGGGTGTGGTTTGTCACGTGTAGCGGCGGTTGCAGCGAGGGCAGTGGCGGACCAGCCAGCGCCTGCGTTGCGGAGGTAGCAAAGCAAAGCGGCAACAAGTCCGAGCCGTGCTCCCCGTGTGGCGTGTGGCCCAGCGCCCAGCCGTCCGTGGCGGCGGTCGCGCCTGTCTTAAAGAGGCATTCCAGACGAAAAAAGCCACCCGTTTTTCGATCCCTTCCGAATTTGATCCCACGCGGTTTATGGGTTCCTTTCATGCATAGGGACTGCCGAAAAGTCCCTATAGCAATATCCGATCACTCCTATGAGATCTATAGGGGTCGCAAACCCCCCAAAACAGCTGTTTTAGACCATTCGGGACTAGATGGGTTCTCGAAAACTGCCGACCGAAAAAAGGCCCAAATGGGTGTTGTCTGACCACAAAACTACGCTCTATCGAATTCCGTTCCGTAAAAGGGTCTATGGTTCATGGTTTGGGAACCAGAGGCACGCGCACTTTCACCAAATTGAATATTTTAGTTATTTTTTTTTATAAAATTTTTGAAATTTTTTTTCAAGGGTAAACATATCGAAATTGATGTCTATGGACGAAAATTTTAAGGAAATTGTCGTATCTCCAACCGTTTAGCCGCTATACTTTAAAAATAACCAACAGTTTTTCTTGTCTTACTGAATAAATAGGGAATGATTTTAAAGTGGCTTGCGACGGAAGAACACAAAGAAGAGATCGTTAAAATAAGTCTCATTTTCAGTTTTTCTTTCGGATTTTTGTCACTTTTGAGGTGCTGCTGATTTGCGGCCGCTACCGTTGCCGATCAATTTTGAAACCAATCCACCCCGTAACTCAAACAATTCCCCTCACCCCCACCAAAACTGAGGGATTGTCGAAGAGGGATGAAATTAGAAATTCGGCAGATTTAGTGACCACACGGACTGTAATTTTGCCAACTTTCTGCTTGTGGTGCCAGCCCCTTCCTCATTTTCAAGCAATCTCTTTCCCCGTTTGTTACACTGACGAGAGTAAGTTGAGTTCACTAGACGCTGTTCGCTGACGACGCACGCTCCATCGCCGTGCGGTTTCATGCCGTCAACCACTGCCTGCGGAGAGCTGCCGGCTCTGCAGCGGACCGTTTCGCCGGCCCATCCCGCAGTCTGCACCTGAACATGAACAAGCAGAACCATCACAGGCCTACGCTGTACCCGAAAAACACCATCAGCAGTGACGAAAAAGTAAGATCCTTTGCACAATGTGTTGGCAGCCATCGAATCGTTTGTTTGGAAGAAGAACTGACACGGAAAAAAAATCGTTCGACGCTAACCGGCTTGGCTCAGGAATAACGAATTTTGTCGGGGGTGATATAGCAAGCGAAGTACCTCCTACTACTGTCAGTTTGGTTGCTTTCAAGGACACAGTAGTCGTTCCAAAATTAAAGTTGAGTGTAACTCAGGTTCGTAACCTGAAATTTAAAAACAAAATTTCGAAACAGACTCTCTCAGCTCCTTCTTGCCCGTAAAAGGGCAATGATCACGACTTTCCGATTTGCAGTGTATACTCTGTCAGTTTGTGTCGCGCAGGAGGTGTCTTTAGTGCGGTGCCTGGTGCGGGCGCACGGAGAGCTGTGCCACTGCTGCGAGCTAGTGGCACGGAGGTACGGCCCCACGCTGCCCCTGCGGGTGCTGGGGCTGCTGGGGCACCTCGTCATCATCGGCTATCACCTGCTGATCCCCGTGCTGCTGCTGGACATGAATCGGGGCGAGGGTACGGCGGAAGGGCCGTTCATCATCTTCGAAGCGGTGCTCGTGCTCCACTTGGTGGCCAGACTGTTCCTAATGGTGCACCCGTGCTCCGCGGCCATCGAACAGGTTCAGTAGACCGGAAGTCACTGTTTCATGAGTGTTGTGTGAGAAATTAAGGTAGACATAATTGGTCTGGTCACAAACTCAAAGGCATCACTGCTAGCCCGAATTGGCGCAGCGAGTCTGCGGACGCGTAGATATTGATGCAGTTATGCTCTCCTGGTGTAGCTACCGGGTTTCCCCACCACGCGCCCTACCTCGCCGCCTCAAGAGGATATCCTGTCAGCGACTAGCGATTTGTGATTCTGCTACTTGCCGACATGCGATTCAGCGACTTGCGATTCGGCGATTTGCCAACTTGCGTTTCTGCGATCTGACGATTTATTGTGATCCTTCCTTCGATTTTGCTATTTATGTGTCGATATGGTATTAACGGTTCTTTTCTTTTGAATGATGACTTCTGCTTCAAATATTCGTTGTCCTCATGGAGTAATAATGGTCCTTTACGAGATCGAATGACATCGCAGGATCATAAATCGACGAATCGCGATCGGTACTTTGCACAATCGCAAGTCGGCAAGTAGCAGAATCGCAAAATCGCATGTCGTAAAATCACACAATCGCTAGTAGTAGAATCGATACATTGCACAGTCGTAAAATCCAACAAACCATTCCGATGCAGCTGCTGTTCCGGTGACGTCAGCACTCGTAACGGAATTGTCTATTCGGAAAACAATTTTCTCGAAAGTTTGGGGCGTTCATGTCTTCGCTCGGGCTCAAAACATACCAAAACCAAAAATTCCCAAAGTATTGGTGCCGTAATTTCCAGAAGGGGGAGTTTTCTTTATCATGTGCATAGATAACAGATAACACCCTTCTCGATCGCTGTGGCTCAAACCGTTCTCGAGATGTCGCGTAGGAGGCTAGGCAAAGAGGTTTTGGGACAGTAACGGGTTGCTTCACTATCGCTCAACCAACTATCGCTCAGCCAACAAAGATTTCTACCGTTTTACTTTTCTATCCAGGCGGGAATGGCCGGCGCTCTTCTGAACAAGGTCATCGATACGTACCCAATCGATTCTTCGCCCGCCCGGCAGGTAATATAAAACAGCGCACCACTCTTGATTGAGTGAAGACAACAAATTAATGGCAGCTGACCTAACCTTTTTGTTTCTCACGGATACAGATGCAAGCGTTCTCCATCCATTTAATGCACCAACGAGTTACCTTTAGCGCGTGCGGTCTTTTTGAGCTCAAGCTGAAAGTCGCAGTATCAGTACGTGATATTTTGAGCTGATTTGTTACCTGGTTCACCTCCATGACACTCAATATTGCTGCCATTAACATTACAGGTTCTTGGAGCAGTAGCCACTTACTTAGTGGTGCTGCTGCAGATAAGGCTACCCAGCTCATCTTCGTGAGAAATATTCTACATACAATACATAGCAATTAATCATTGCCTGCGAGAGAGTTTGCTGCTCTTCATGTGGTTCCTTTTCATGAGCATTTTGTTAGGTAGAAAAAGAACATAACTGTATGTCCTCATCATACTTGACTGCTCAAGCTAGTGGATACAACAGAACACACTGGTAAAACATGTCGCAGACTAAAATGAAACTTCACTTACTTCACACGTTGTCTTCATTCTCGCCCAACTTCACTAACTTTACCCTTACATTTCCATTCATTGCAGGGACATCTATTTCCACATCTTCATTCTCCTCCACTGCTTTGACATTGCCTTCATTATCTTCATTCGCACCCATTGCAAGAACCTCTTCATCATATATCTTCCCATCTATTGTGCGGAAATCCCCCATCTCTGTGCGAGCGTCAAAGCATTTGAGACAGTGTTTAAAGCGAGCCCTCTGGGCAGATACAGAAGGGAAAAATCAAATGAATCAATTGCACATACACTATCACAAATATTATTTGCCTCCTTGTTCAAAACTCCGAATGAATTTGTGCGATGCTGTAAAACCAAGTTCATCAGAATTTGTACCTCAAGCAGTAGTTTGTTTTTTCCGTCCTCACAGCTGTATACAAAGAACATTAAACTACGTTACAGGCTTATAACGATATTTCGATTCACTTCGTTAGTGTTAGTGTTGTAAACTTTAACTGTCTAAATGAGTGCAACATTTAGGGTTACGGGAAGTTACGACTCCTGTTCGTAATGCAAATTTACTCTAAAATAAAAATAGAGCAGGCACTGATGTTCAATGCATATTTTCAGATAGTCTTGCATCTACAGACCCACACACGACTAGAACTTGCAAAAATCTCTATCTTTTAAATGTAAATAGAGAATAATCATATGAACTGTTGAAATCGTCCTTTTGAATTACAGTTGTGTGTAGTGCAAAATAGCAGTGGAGCATACAGATCTGAACATAGATGAGCACTATAAATACAACCGCTGACATAAAATAGTCAAACTGCAGATTTAATTACAGTCATAAGAGCCTTTCTTAAGTGACTGGTTGCTGCAGCTGAAACGGGAATTAAGAAACTCCACCAAAAATCTTCATTTCACGTACATTTTGCCTAAGTTGAAATATTCATTTTTGAAATTGTTCCTCTCCACGAGGTCCTCGCCTAGCGGTGCACCAGAGCCGTCGGCGTGTCCTGCCTGTGTACTTTGCCGGGATCCTCCACTGTCCCAGGTAGACTCTATCGTGTTGCTCGTGCCTTGGTTAGTCGGTAACGCTTCATAAATAGGCTGTGTCTGAGCAAGAGCTCCAGTCACTTCCAAGTTAAATTTCTTGATTTTTCTTAACAAAAAATACCCAAAATCTGCAGGTCAATATGTTAGTAAATCGGGCGGGTTGCCGTTTTGTTTTGCAGTTCAATACGCTACTCAAATCAACTCATAGTGAGCAATTACGTGCCATTTCATGCTTCATTACTTAGCCTAATCTATCATACAGTGGAAAATGTCGCTATTTTACGAAGATTTGTGGATTTAGAGTCGACCCCCCCCCCCCCCCCCCGGGGCCAGTCCGCCCCACTAATTTATTTTCCTGTACACGACATTTTAAATCCAACTTCTTACAGTGCGCGCATAATCTGTACAAGGTTCTTACATTGCCGCGTAAACAACATCATAGTGTTTTCATTAACTTCTTCCTCCAAAGATACTGATATGAAGACGGGAGGAATGGAACCGTTAAGAGGGCCAGCAGTCAGCTCACTGTAAAGGAAAGAGTTGTGATCATCATTCAATGCACATCACATTTTGGCCCGTCCCGGCACACATTTCTTTAGAAACGGTCAGGAGCGAGGCTGACGACACCGGCAGGCGAAGTTGGCCAGGTCCCGCTGTCGAAACGAGGTGCCGTTGGAGCGCACCGAAGATAGTCGGAGGGACAGGCCAGGGGTCGTGTTGTTTAGGGTCACCATCACGTGCCACAATAAGGACATGCCAAATCATGTTCATCATTGGCTGAGCGGTAGTGAAGCCAGGTAGGCCAGGTACACCACTGCACAAAAGTTCTTTGTATGTCCACGCGATATATTTCGAGCACAGTAGGGAGATAAAGATGAGCCTTTTCTACGACTAAGAGGCCATCTAAAAGGTACGTCCGCGAGTCTGTACCCTTCGCCCCCCCCCCCCCACACCTGGACGTGCATTCCACCAAATTTTGTTCGAAATGAGATAATTCTCACCATTAATGTAAGGGAACGTTACTTTTTTTATAAATGAGCAAAATAATGATTTTAAAAGAGTATTCAGCTTTAGAAAGTATAATTTCTATTTGATAAAATAACATTTTAGTACAGGTTATTGATTTATATAAATATTCACAATTTACATTTACAAACCTTATCAATTTTTAAAACATAAAATTACTGTAAAAATGAACATGAATATTCAGAATGTTCATTGATAAAGCTTATCAATTTGTAAACAATAAAAATATCATTAAACTGTTAACACAGCTATGTTCACTACTGCTCTTCTGTAAAAGGACAAGAAATCTACTCAAAAATGATTGGGATCACAGGAAGCGTATCGTGTAGAGGCTGCAGTGTTGGCACAACATCACGGGCATCATCTTCCAGCGCCTCGACATCCATCCAGTCGAAGACTTCTTCCGTTTCGTTGAATTGACGAAGTATTTCGCGACTTTCTCCCACGCCGGGCTGTTCTTATGGAAGTTAATACACTTGGACGTCCGACGTGTTCAGGCGTATTCCTACCTAGTGGGTATTAAACAACAGATGAACCATCATTATAGTTTTATTAACAGTGCTTCGCGATGCGTGAGACAAATCGGGTGGCTTCACATCAGCTTTTGGCAAGAGAGGTCTTATCAGTGTCTTTGGACTAAGTTGATGTAAAGATGCGCCAGCCATCATCCTTTTAACGCGGATTGCAAACACTTTTCTATGGTTGCATACACAGGTTTTTGAGGCATATGCCATTATGCATATCGTTTCTAAATACCCTGGATTTACATTGCACAACAGTCAAACTCCCCTAGGGTCGACCGATCGGAACCGGGTCCCCGACACGCGGAGCTCCCAAACGGTTGAACACATGTTGCCGGTGCCGACCCGCTGCACTCCCTGGGTCCGGGAAGGTGCAATATAATTCGGCGCGGAGCCTGGTGGAGCGCTTGCCCGACAGCAGCAAAGGCCCGATGCAGCCGACTGGCCCAGCCCGGCCAGAGGCACACTGAGGCCTCCGGGACCAAGGCGCCAAGAGCGGGGCGCCTGCAGGTGACCGGCGGTCAAGATTCGCAGAAAGTGACTCCGAGGCACTGGGGGAGGGAGAGTAGAGGGACCCGGGGGGAGAGGGAGGGGGGGGGGGGCTGGTGACAGTTGTCATCGAGGGATTAGCAGTCCTTTCTCTTCTGGCCGCCTGACGGCGGCTCCTTGCAGTCAACACGCACGAGTCAGTGTGGCGTTCAAAGTGTATTACGGGTAGAGTCGGGTTTCAAACGCTACAAATTAGTGTCCAGAGTTGATTCAGAAGTCAGTATTTAAAGGTCCTTGCTGCACCGGGCTGCACGCTGGTGCATCGGGCCTTTGCTGCTGTCATGGCTCCACCTTCTTCGCGAGAAGGTGCGAAGGCGGCAGGGATCTGTCAGACCCTTGTCAAGACCCGAGTGCTGGGCACGCTGTTCCCCGTGCGTAAGCAGGGACCGCCAGAAAACGCCAGAAAACGCCGACCGTTTGCGAGGCGACCCTTAGCGGAGTTTGACTGTACTTCGAATCTGAGGGAATACTGACCCTGAAGTTGACATCAATGTCCAATCAGGCCAGGAAGTAACGGGCCCTGGGAACGGCACGAGCATACTCCATTGTTGCAGTTGGCACTACCACAGCCGGACCAGCGACACCCCAAGCTGCACCACGTGATGCTGGGGTCGCAGACAATGCCCGGCAACGCGTTCACAACCGGGTCACAAATAGCAAATGCGGCTAGATTACCTGAAAACACACCTCTTTTAAACACTCTTCAAAGGTCTTCGTATTGCGGAAAAAATGATGTGACATCGTAAGATTCTTCGTTTTACGAAGCTAGTCTACGAACTTACGTTTTCTCCGCAATATTTTTACATTGAGTGGCGCCTACATCCTGGAGTGTTCACAAAGTGTGTACACGGTGAGTATAGGAAACGCACAGTGTTGCCAGAAAAGTAGGCAAAAAGTAGTCCAAAGACACAGGATTGTGCCTACCTGCGCCTGCCTGCCTACTAGGCAACATGTGGTCACGGCTGTTAGCAATTTGCCTAGTAGGCAGGCAGGCGCATGCCTTCTTTTCTGGGAACACTGGAAACGCATGAAAGCGTACGTGCAATTCATACGTATTTACACTGTAAATCTTGGGTGTTTAGAAATGATACGCCAAGGGCGTTTGCCACAGAAAACTATACGCCCTATGGCGTCTCAGTACTACACGCCTAAGGCGTATCGCTGCTACACACCCTTAGCATGGCGCATTGTGGGTGTGCATGGTGCTTACAGTGTAAGCATCCTTCACTACGAAGGTGCCTACATTGCATGCACCTTTTAGCCTTGACATGTCCGTTGGCTGCGTACAATGTACGCACCATACACAGTACATGGCCCGACGCCCGTAGGAGGTACCCACAGTGCGCCATGCTTAGGGTGTGCAGCAGCGATACGCCTTAGGCGTGTAGAACTGAGACGCCATAGGGCGTATAGTTTTCTGTGGCAAACGCCCTTGGCGTATCGTTTCTAAACACCCTAGATTTACAGTGTGGGCGTAACAGTCATGGAATCCTAAAGTACAGTGCTTATTTACGCTTGTAGGCTTTCCTATGTGAGGCTCGCTGACTTACTGCAGTTCAGATCAGCGCCCGCGTTGGGCGAGGATGAGGAGACGCAGCTGCAGGTGTTGTCGTGGCCACAGCCGGCGTCCCCGCACCCGAGCCACCGACACACCAAGTCGCACGTCGTTACCATGTTGTCGGTGAGGAGACCCGGCAGAAAATTTACTGATGGACTGCACACAGTCACGCCGAGCAGGTTGGCTGTTTGACAGATTATTTTTCTTTAGAGTTCAGTGCGTCCTTGGTGCACAGTGGGCCAGAACTAAGGGGTCATCCATAAAGGATGTCCGGGTATTTTCAGAAACTTTTTATTCCCTTCCCCACTCAACGTCCAGCCATGTCCGGATGTAGACAAACCCCACCCCCTTGACGGCAGTTTTTCATAAATTGCAAGTTATAAAATTATTTAGTATCTGGCTTATATCTCGAGTTTATTTCATGTCCAGGTACCCATTGCAATAATTTCTTTCAACCCCCTAAAACCCACCCCCATGCAGGAAAAATAAGGGAAGGAGGTGGGTTTGCCCTAAAAAAAATCGAGCGTCAGCGTGTCAAGAGCGACAAAAGGGGCCTACGCTCTAAAAAAAATTTCCTCAATCTGACAACTTTCAGGGTGTTTCAAGGACCTTTTTTTGACGAAATTTCCACCCCTCGGCACTCAAACAATGACCCATGCCGAAGGGGTCGATATTGAAAAATGGCACTTTGGGACCTTCAAGAAAATACATGGGGGCAACTTCATGACAAATTTGAGGTTCCTAGCTTGGAAAACCTGGTCTCAGCAGAGGCCGAAAAAGGTGCGGCGCTAATTTTGTTGACGGGTGTACAAAACAAATCATTTTGAGTGTAAAGGTTATGGACGGCGCTAAGTAGCTGTAAATTTGGAAAATTTTTATTTTGAGAATAAGGTTTCTCTGAAGTAATCCCTTTAACACTAGGTAGGCGCGTGCCAACATGCGCAACCAGGTCGTTGTGTACGGAAACGGCTGCGTTCTTCGATCGTCAAGCAGCACAGTTCTGCGCCTGGCGCTCACCCACCTTGCGTTCCGCTTTAGTTCCCATTTCAACATTTGCACCATGAAGGTAGGCACGTAGATTGCCAGTGGGTCGAGCTCAAGCTTTTTATTCGAGAAACCAATATTCTGCTAACTTCGGCTAACCGACGAATCGTCAGGAAGAACCGATCTTTGTGACCAAAATTGCTAGGCTCGATGGGACAACGAACATTTTCCTGCGTGTTCGCGGATGTCAGTGCAAGTTTGGAAAATTTGAAGTTTGATCGCGTTTTCTGAATGTGGCCCTTAGTTGAATACTTACTGCAGGCATCACTCAGTCCTCCTCCGTTACCGGTTCGGAGGATGCACAAAAGGCACACCGCCGCCAGCAGCAAGCTTCCCACGCGTGCCATGCCTGTGTGGGCTTGAGACTGAGAGAACGACAGACTTCGACGAACACGGTCGGCGACAGTATACCCGTCGGCAGTCCCTCCGGAAACGCAAACGGCAGACCGATATCAGTCACGCACCCAGTCAAGTTGACTGAGACGCGGGGCCAAAAGGTGCAAGGGAAATATTGAAATGGAAAGAAACTTTTTACAGGAAGATTGTATTGCTCACATGTAAGATAACGAATTTTTTTTTTTTTTTTTTAAACAGGTATGGGTGTCGCTCAAGGTACGCGTGAGGGCATTGCCATAGCTATTGCAGTAACAGCAGAGCTTCCATTTCCAAAACATCAACATGAAAATTTCGGGTGCACCATAGGCAAGATAAGCTAGGAAAAAACGTGTTAGCTGTGACAACGAACATGTAGACTGGTTCTTTCGTAGCGAACGCCACTACTAACTTTTCCACGAGACTCTGTGAAAGCAAATGAGCACAAAATTTGTTGCATCAAGTTGGAACAGACACAAAATAACATGTTGTAGATGGTATAAAACATTTCGCATGTCCTGAACTATAGTCTGGCTATTTTAGGAAGGCCGCTGGGTTGCAGCGGTAGCAGTTGCATGGGGGTAGGAGGTGGGGGAGTGAGGCTCCGGCCGGCTCCAGCCGGGCCCCGCCTGGGCCAACCAATGGTGCTATTCACGCTTTAATAGGGTCTACTCGAGACTTTTAAATTTAAAGTGCGTTCGCATCCGGAGTTAAATTTCTACCAAATAAATGCCAGTATTGAATTCTGCTCAAAATTTCATGCTTGCACATATAAAATTTTCCCTTAAAAAGTTGACTCATTCCCTATCGCTCTACTTGTTTGTGCGTTTTGTCAAAATGAATTTATGCCTCTGTAGGCCGCAATTTTCAAGATATTTTCCTGAAATTTTCAGGATATATGTTTCGTGCGGCCCCGAACACAATGCCGTTTGAACCACGTTAATATCTTTACCCGTTCAAAATTTTAAACTTGGCCCCCCAAGTCTCCACAATCCGAGGTCGCTGCCCCCCGCCCGCCCGGTCCCTCTGCACGCACCCGCTGTAAGGGCTCCTTTCATCCCCAGCCCCGGGACCAGCGCGGCTCCAGGAAGTGTTGCTGCAGTTGCTGGCGAAGCAGTGCCATGCAAGCCGAGAGAGCCAGCGGCCTTCCTAAAATAGCCAGACTATACATGTCTTCATAAGACTGTTTAGGAAAACGTGGAACTCCTGAATATCTTCGAGAAAGATCTTAATTTTCGTGAGCCTTTGGGAAACTACGGAGCTACAGTGACTTACCAAGAACCGCATGTAACACCTACCCTTGTTTATGATCAAAAGCAATTGTGGACAAAGGTCTGCTTCATACCGGGTTCATTTCATTGCAATATTGGCGAATATTGGGCAGGAGATATTATATCAACCGGGCTTACCAAGGAGGAATGAAAAACACAGTGATATCATTTTGATGTCAAAATGACCACCTACAAATAACTTTTCAGCCACAAGGAATTTTTGACTTCAAAATGATAATTTTTTGAGCTGTTAAATGAAGACAAGTCTAGACAAGTCAAGACAGTAGTTGAGTTGTTATTTTTGCTCTTTTAAATAAGGTATTTAGGGGGCGTTCATTAATTACGTAAGGGCATTGAGGGGAAGGGGGGGGGCGAGATATCTAAGGTGCGTGCATTCGTCCCGTAAGGTTAGGTTAGGACCCTTACATGTGGGGAGGGAGGGGTCCAAAATTCCGAATATTTCCTTTACGTTGTTATTGAACGCTCCCTGACTTGCAACACGCATTATTTCCTTATCCCAAACTTCTCAATGCGTTGGCCTGCACAAGCAGAGATATGGTATCGTTGTGGACATGTGCAGGCCGTAGCAACTCCCATTCTAAAAACGAAAAGCTTCAAAAGTCACCAACTCTCCATAACGACAACATTCCCACAGTGAAGAGTCCCTACAACACTTACTGTAACACATATCATCCATTAAAATTGTCAGCGCACAATGTTCTACTCTAGTGTTTGAAACTTACCGGTTCGTCTCCTACGAATAGGGCCGAAATAAGAAAATTGAAAACATGGCCACCATTATAATTATTTTCCGGTTTATGCAATTAGCCTAGTACACGCATAAGTACTGTACACTGTACACTGCCCGTCAAAATTAGCGCCCCACTTTTTCCGATGCTCGCCATTTCCACGTTTTTCAAGCTTGCAAATTGCCGTTTCGCATGGACTTGCTAGGCGGGCAGCCCACGCAGCTTCGCACGCTGGCTGACGGCAGGCAGAGAGAGTGCGCCGGAAGATGCGCGCGGCCTCCAAGCGCGTCAGTCCTCGCAGTTGCCTACCAACCAGGCGCTCGGTGACAGCGCAGGCTGGGCGGTGAATGCATGCTCCCACTTTAACGCTCCCAAACAGGGGCGTCGGAAGTACGTTTCGCTAGGGGGGGCAGACCATCCCCCCCGCCGTCCCCCGCTGAAAGGATAGGCTTAAAGCTAGAAAAAATGTTTATTTACATTTATTGTTGGATATACAAATAGTGGAACAGCGTGGTCCAGGCTCGCGGCTTTGGGCTTGGGGACAGGCCGTGGCCTGCAGGGATCTCAAACAGAGGCCCCAGGCCCTGAAACGGAAGCGAATGCCCGAGGCCCGGGCCCTAAAACGGATGCTCGGGGCCCGGGCCCTAAGACAGTAGCCCCGGGGCCTGAAATAGAGGCCCGGGGCCCTGAAATAGAGGCTCGGGGCCCTAGCCCTAAAACGAAGGCTCCGGCTTGCTAGGGCCCTGTTTGCTAACCAATGCATGTTAGTTGTTCACGAATTGCCCGCATCGCGGTCCCCATTCTAGGGATTTAAAGCGTGGTAAAATTACCGGTAAGGCCTCCTACTCAAGCTTCTTGCTGCTTTGGTGAAGAGATTGAGCCACCGCTGCCCTACCGTTGCCCTCCCACCCCCTCCTCTCCCATCTTTGTGTCCGGCCATAAAGTAATTATACGGATCTCCATTGATGCAGTGTCAACAGCCTCCGCCGGGTCTCCGGCGCGCACACTTGGAGCCGCGACCGTAACGGGACTCTTTCCTCAAGCCGAGTCACAAATGCTAACTTTTTAAATTTATTTCTGGTGACTGAACGCACACCGCTTAACTCCCTAACGCATTAGTTTCACATGGATTCGTTTTTTGAAACATGTTTCTAGACCAACTAGAACGGGCTTTGGACGGCCGCAGCAGGCCTGGAGATGGTCTCGGCCGGGCCAAAGGAGCAACGATGAGGCAGATCCGGGCCGGGCTCCGTCCACCCAGCCGCCAGGTCTCGGTGGCCCGGGTCGGCCGACGGGGTCCGGCGGGGCAGCACATTATATTGCTTTCTTTGTCTGTGTTGGCTTTGAGTACACAGTCGTCATGTCCCCAACCTTCCCCAGCCCATCTCTGGTCGTAGTTTCTACACACTCCACCAGCGCCACCGTACAGCAGGTTTTCTGAAGCCCGGGAGATTCAAAAGACGCAATGGGTCCAAAAACAGACCAATCTCGCAACAAAAATAGCACCGAAACTACAAGACGGACAGAAAAAAACGTAGAATCAAATGTATAGGGGCAGTGGTGATCTACCATGTAGTGTAAGTCAAAATACCCGCTTATTTCGCCAAGTGTCAATTTTCAAATTTTTAAAAAGGGGGTCCTTCCAAACGCCTAAATTGAACAGTTGTTAACGAATCTCTTACTTTAAACTAGTCTGATAGCGTAGTAGAAGGTTGGCCCTTCACAACGACGTGCTTGTCGTCTGCGTGCGACAAATACTTTCAGCGCCATTTTTGTTGGGGAATTGGCCAAATTGGCATTTTTGAACACCCGTAACTCGGTTCAAAATTGAACAGTCGGCGTAGGATTTTACAGGGCCCTTACGTATCACTCACTCTATGCGTATACCGATTTTCAAGATTCTAGCTCTCGGTCAAAATTCGGGTCGTACCGCCTTAATTACCGGTTAATTACGGTAAATTACCCAGACCCCGGTAAAATAGGTAAAAAACGAGAATATTCGAATTATGGCTAAAAACACACACACTCTGCAGTTCTTTCGCAGCGGAAACGTTCCCGATGCGAAGTCGAGTAGATTTCCTGCATTCAAAGTTCCCGCGCATGCCCCAGGGCCCACCCCATGGGAACAATCCACGTTGTATCCATGTAACTTACGGGGATTACGTGGATGGATTTTTTCCACTTAAATTTCACGTCACAGGAACGTGGATATTTTGTCGATTATTTTATCAACGTTAAATCAACGTCGATTTGTCGTCGATTATAAATCGGTTTCAATCGACGTAAAGTCGCAACGAGGATATGAGGTAGTGTGTAGGTTTCCATACAGAGAACGCAGAATCTACCCCGAAATATCATCGATATCGCCACACTGTAAGAAGAAGTCGGAATTTTCCGAAAAAATATTACACAAATTGTTCGGTTAAATACCTTTCCGAACAATCATTGGGTTATACCGAATAGTTATGGATAAATCTAAACACATTTCGGAAAGTTTTCCATCCAAACTTGTTCGGAAGAAACCAATATCTTTTCGGAGTTTTCCAAAAAGCTTGGAATTATTGTCCCAGACTAGTTCATCCTTATCTTCTAACTTGAAACATAAATAAAGTGACACCAAGACGGGAAACTTTTCACTACACATCGGGACTTTATGTCTCATATAAATGGCTTGAATGAGTTTTTGATGACCAAACATTCGCACCAATTAATGAAAACCCTATGTGCTTATAATAGAACTGTGAGAAAATGTTGAGAAAGAAAACAAATGATTCACATTGTCTAAGAGTACAGCCAGACCATCAACCATCACCAGGAAGAGTAAGCAGACGATTCTCATAGCCGTGTCTCTCACCAGCAGATGAAACTCCATGATTACATACAAATTAAGGCCGGTTAGGCTCAGTGTACAACTCCTTGGTCTCCATGATGAAGAGTCAGCGAACCTCCTCAGAGACACCATTTCGATCTTGTCAGGTGACTTTTGACGCACGTCCCGGTTTAGATTCTCCAGCTCGATCTGGTGATATAACGTTAAGAGTGATTCGGACACTAAAACCATGTATATTACGATATTTTCTAGGATATAACCGGCACGACCTGTTATGTCTGTGTGGCCATCTTTCCTTTCTTTATTTACAGATAGAACATTTCGATTCGCTCGATACGTCGCTGTCGGTGTATCGACCCATCGAAAAAGTTTCCATTTACAAGCAGTTTATACATTTATGTTTGTTAATTATTGTGATATTCTGCATGTGATCGTAATTTAACAAATTCTTATCAATGGTTTGATCTGTACTTTACCCTCTGATTATTTTTGTTTAAAATCTCAAATGTAGAAAATCAGAATAATGAATCTGAATCTTGTACAAGTTGTTGTTTTTGTTGAGATGAAGGTTATGTCGCCCTGTGCATCTATGAAGTGGCCCTGAAGTGCAGAAGAAACAGAATGACTTAGCTCATATGATTTTATTCATTCCTGAGATGAAAAAGATAATGAAGCCTGCCCGCGAAGGATTAATTGTCATTTCCACGTCGTTTCCTACCCCTGTCCTTTTTTCTTTTAAATCTAATTTCGCATTGCAATGTGTTTGTTGGTCAGGCCTTCGCTTCCACATTTATGGCTATCCTACTTGCAGTATGCGTATTTTCCTTCATTTGATTTTACTTGCGAGTGAATGGAGAATACAGGTAATGAAAATCGTGCCTATTTTTCATTAAAGAACAATAATAATTTAAAGAAACAAAAAACAAAATTCGCATTTCCAAAACCACTCTTCTTAGCTTCCCTCAGCTTTCAACGAAAAAAGTATGCAGGTAAAAGTATCATAAGATGAGATAGAAGAAGTTTTATTCAAATGGAAAACTTATTGGAAAACTTATGGAAATCTTATTCTAATAGGGATGACGATGATGTTGACTTGTCTTGGTCCGCAAAAAAATCATCAAACTTATTGTTGAAAGTGACCAGTGAAGCGTGAATCATTCGGCTACTGAAGTGTCCCCCTGCCTCTTTTTCAGTAGGACGCTTGTTTCCACGAGGAGGATCGATGTCAGCCACGCACCTGGAGGAAAAGTGAGAATGCTGATTTCAAGAAAAGAACTACCAGGGCACCAGCAGCTTTCAAAGGTAAAATCTCCTATGCTTCTTACCTTTGCGAAAATTCAAGAGTGATTTGGGCATGTGGGTCATAACACATATTGAATACATAGTATGGGGCAAAAAGCAAGCCTACTCCCTCCAGGAAGTTGTCAGCAGTCCCTAAAACAGTTCCATCCATTAAAAAAAAAAATGGGAGAGAAGATATTTTTTCCTGAAATCAAGATTAACAGAATAACCCTTTGCTGCATATTATCATAAATTCAATTTGTTTTTAAAACGTGTTTATATTTTGCTTACCAGCAATTATCAACCGTGGCGTTTTAGGAACTTTGGTCAATTTAGGAATGTCATGTTCCATTGCAGCAGGCTGTTAACAGTATTTAAAACCATGATTATAATTGGCAAAACCTTTCCCTTCAAAATTACGTCGATTTAAAATCTGGAATAACTTACATCTACTAAGAGCCACAAGACACCCTCATTTTCAGAGAACCTTTGAAGCAAGAGGAGCAAAATTGCTATAATTTCCACTGAAATGTTTGGCGATTTCAACTCAGCCCTTTTTCATTCTCTTCTTAATTTTTTTTGCTGTTTGATTTGTTTGTTTCAAACAGAAAGTTCATCACCTTGGTGGCCTCTCCATTTTCCAAGAATGATTTAATCTGGGACTCAATATCCTTGCCAGTTAAGGTTTTGAAATGCCCCATCATCCCTTGGGGCTGAAAGAGGAATGGCCAATTTTCCATCAGTTCCTCTGTGGTGGTAAGTACTGGCACAGGCTCAGGATCATCTTCTGCCTGCTCTGCTTGCTGTGGTGTCTTTTGTCTTTGTTTTCTTCTCCTTTCTTGGTCCACCTGTTTTCTTAGTCTTTCAATTTCTAAAACCTGTTTGTTGATGTCTTCTCTCTGTTTGCCATATGTCAGGTCCATGAGTGATTTGATTTTGTCCCAGTCCCATGATTGTGTCCTAGTTGTTGTGAATATGTTCTTAAGTTCTTCTTGTTTCTCCTCCAGAGATTCTTTGGTGTGACTTTCTGGAAGGGCCAACTTCCTCCATCGAACACATCCGTATGCAGCTTTGATGGCGGGTGCTTCCTTTTCAGTCTGCGTCCTCCGGTTTGCCCGCTTCTCTTCATCAAACTTACTCTGCATTTTTGCACAGAGGCTTTGCCTTTGCCTTTTGCCAGCTCGCTCTGGAAGCTAATAGGGTACTTCTTCATGTCGCCTACAACTTTCTTGAAAATGTCCCGCTTTGCCTGAGGTGCTCTGTTTCTTACTTGGAGGACAACCCTACGTATCACCTCTTTCCGGAGGAACTTGGACAGCCGTTTCCCCCTTTGCAGACGTAGCTTTAATGTAGGATCTATGTTGTATAGATCCTTCCATTCTAATTTGAATTCCCAAGGGTTTTCCCTAGAACCTTGAAGGATTTGTTCAAAGGCTTGTCTCCCCTGCCCTACCCGCTCCTGCAGAGTGGGCTCATTACCTGTTTAAAGGACAGAGAAAAATTAATTTGATGAAAGCAAAGCTGTCTGGATTTCAATGAAGAAAACCGTGCGTGAATTTTGGTTTATATGTCTGTGGATGTCAAAGAAACATGGTGCATTTGATTGGTAGCAATGAGATATTAATTTTGGTATATCATGAATTTCCTGTAATTTTTCATGAGCCTTATTTAGCAAATAAGACTTATGTGTTTTGTTACTGGACATATCCTCTAAATTCCTGCTACTTTTGCACAACAGTTGGGGGGGGGGGGGAAGTTCTGACTGTTACAAAGGGCAACCATCTTGTTGAGTTGAATCAGCTGATGGCACAGCTGTGCTGTCATGCTACCCTGCTTAATCATATGTCGGTCAGCTGTTTGAGTCACAGTTTATAGCCGGTGGATTTGTACACCCCGATATCTTCTTGATCATCACTCCTCCTTACCTTGGTTTTCCTTGTCTTGTGTCCAGGCTTCAATTATAGTCCGCGCATCGAACACAGAGAGATGTGGGATCAAGTCGTTTTCCGTCACATGCCTCAGCTGCCCCAGTCGCCGAAGTTTCATCACATCCACCAAGTGTGTGGCCACATCTGAAAGTTCTTCTTCACTCACGTCTGGTAACAACCGCGCTACCTTATCTTGCACGGAACGCTTCAAGTCCGGCGACGCCATGGTTACGTTAACTTAAAGTCCACGACCCACCTGTCACCCGCTAACTGATCAACTGTAACGTGTGTGAGTGTGGGTGTGGGTGAGTGTGATGGTTTCTCGGCAGCTTTCAAATTGCGGGTAATTGTGGACTTTAGGGGCTCCACCACCTATAAAGACATGGCCGGTACCGTTGGAACCGGCTCAACGCCTAGAATTGGAATATGCCAATCATATACGGCGCTCTTCAATGTCTTTATTTAAAAACACAGCGACGCTCAAAGAGTGGAAACCCTAGGCTGGCTACGCGGCGCTACCGCAGCGCCGGACTGGTGGCCGAACACCGAACCCCGTCGGCACCGGCGTCGGCGGCTCGGTCGGGCGGCTCGTGCGGGAGAGTGCTAATGGCTGCGTGGTCTGGCTACGGCTCGCAACCTCACAATCATTTCCCTTTGACACCATCACCTCACAATCATTTCCCTTTCACTGTCACATTTGCGTCCTCACATATCATCTCCCTTTGACACTGTCCAAGGAACACCAAGCTGAAATGAAAAAACAACAACACTTTGAATTAATACGGCTCGCATTCACGATCCTCAGTGTCTCAGGAAATGTTACAGGAAAAGCTTTAAGAAAGACAATCCTGAAAGAATTGCAACAAAAGATTGGTTTCATTACATGCAATTGAAAAAAACATACAGAAATTGCTGTTTTTCTCTGGACATCATGCTGACCTGCAGGCAGAAGTGTTGATTATCGTGACACTTTCTCGCCCGTTGCAGTACCGTGATCCAGGTTTACTTCAGACAACATAGGCTTTTGGAAGATTTGAAAGAGGAATAGAAAAAATAGCACATTCTGATGCATTCTGATGGCACTAGGTGATGGTGTCAAAGGGAAATGATTGTGAGGTTGCGAGCCGTATTAATTCAAAGTGTTGTTGTTTTTTCATTTCAGCTTGGTGTTCCTTCAGTGTCGACAGTGTCAAAGGGAGATGATATGTGTGGACGCAAATGTGACAGTGAAAGGGAGATAATTGTGAGGTGATGGTGTCAAAGGGAAATGATTGTGAGGTTGCGAGCCGTAGCCAGACCACGCAGCCATTAGGGTGTCAAAGGGAAATGATTGTGAGGTTAGCAAGCCGTAGGCACGCAGCCATTAGGGGTATCCTCAAACTGAAACGAAAATGTGACAGTGTCACCTTGGTCAAAGGGAGGTGACGGAGGTGACGACGCACAGCACATAGCAGGTAGCAGGTTGTCCTTGATCGCGCACTCTCCCGCAGCCGCCCGACTGAGCCGCCGACGCCGGTGCCGACGGGGTTCGGTGTTCGGCCACCAGTCCGGCGCTGCGGTAGCGCCGCATAGCCTAGGGTTACCACTCGTCGAGCGTCGCTGTGGGGAGAATCGCTGTAGCAGACGGATTTATGGTGTTTGGTGTCTCTAAGTTAAACGCGAAAGTGTGTACCAAAAGTCTTCCCTGAGAAAAGGCTATACTTGAAAACGACGTTTCACATCGTTTGATGAATAATCATGCAGAAATGTGTCCGAAATACCCGTGTTCCTGAGCACTGTGACAGGTTAGGTCGTCTCATATTTTTTTTTTTTAAATAAAGAGGTTGAAGAGCGCCGTATATGACTGGCATATTCCAATTCTAGGCGTTGAGCCGGTTCCAACGGTACCGGCCATGTCTTTATAGGTGGTGGAGCCCCTAAAGTCCACAATTACCAAATTGCGCACCAAGATGCGGTACCAACTTACGAATACAAGAGTGTGTCCTCCTGGGAATGTTTCAGGGTATAAATGGTAGTCACCATTTAACGTTTTTTGATACTGGAACATTAATTTGAAACTTACGACAGTGATTTTTACGTGGTATTTATATTAGATACCATGAAATCCCTACTCGAAGAGATTAATTTCGGTAGAGTTGGTATCTGCCAAGGACTACGTATGTCGAATTCGGATCTCAGCTGATACCAAATGTTAACCATATTAATGACTTAAGTGTTAGTTTCGCGTTCGGCTAGAACTTATTTTGTCAAAGCACTATCATGACAACGATGTTCCAGTCCCATCCCCGTTGATCTGTGTGTGTGTTTATTTCGGAGTCCATCTGCACAGTTAGACAACACTGTGAAACGTCCATTGTTTAAACCTATTTAGTTTCAAGACCGCTGTAGGACGTTGTTTTGTTTTATGTTCATGTCCACAACGTTGAACCACCGTTTCCATTTTCTCTGTGAGTGCTGCAGGAAAACTGGCATAGTTTAGGTTTTTACCCGGAATATTTACCCAATTTTTCCTGTTTTCAGGAGGTGGCAATCAAGGTGGCGGGAGGTGTAGAGAGATTAAGAGAATATTTGATTTGGCTTTGTGCACTCCAGGTAAGACGGTGATGTATTAAATTTAAATTTTGGGCTACTTCTCCTTTTTAACATTTTGTGCTTTACTTCTTATCCGCTGGTGACTTCAGTTACCTTACCTCGCGCCCCTGAAGTCATAACCTCACTATCATAAACTTTTCCATCTAACTTAAGAAAGTGTGTGTAGTTGGTTGAAGCTATATCTTTTTTGTGATTCCAATGTACAGTTTCGGTTCGACGGGGGCACTGGGCCAGCTTGGCCTGCCGGCGGCGTTTGCGGGGGCCTTGGGCCCCCCGCCTCAGGTCGCCCTAGAAGTGCCTGATAGCAGACGTATTTTTTACGATTGAAATTGTTAACCTGAGCCCGTCTCTGTGCGCGCCGCGATGGTAATGATGAGCGCGCGGCGGCCAACCCTCACCTCAAAAAACAAAAACAGATATATTTTCATTACTCAAAAATGCGATACAAATCGAAAATTGTTGCCACCGTACGTGATTCTACGTTGAAAAGGAGTTTATCCTCCAAATTTGAAGATATCATATGAACGATAAGTCGGCATACACACGTTCTAACGAACAAACATCCGGCATAAGACTATATGCCCGGCTCCCGCTGTTTCAAAAGAAATGTGTCGGGACGGGCTAAAAACAGTGTGTGGTTGTTTGCAAGTGATGGTGTTGGATGCAGCCTAGGTACTTCGGCACTTCAGAACATATTGAGAGTGTGAGGTCTCAACGTAACATTAATTAGGAACAATATTAGAAAACAATTCTTTAAATTACATAGATTCCTGGTGGACAAGTAGAAGTTTCTTGGCACAAATCGTGTTACAGCGTTGCGTAGATCGGTGATGGGCCGGGAAGCAGAGTGCGCACCTAGCGCGAAGCGCACAACGCAGTGCCAGCTCAAGCAGCGACAAAGCGGGTCCTTGAATCCTGCCAACAAAATGATTGTTGTTTGTGAAAGTTGGCCACAATGGAGGATACAGCAATATAAGGTTATCAAGAAACTTGCTTCGTATTAATATAGTCGTGATCCTTTGAATTAGAGAACTAGTGTCTGGCTTGTCTGTTACGAACTTCTATTTTCGCGTTAAGTTCGAAATGCAATGGGTCAATATTGCTTTTAACGATTCAACAGTGCAGGATATGAATAACTTGCTCAACAATCCATGTTTGCCAGTACGCGTTAGTGCCAGAAGTGGATAATTGTTAATCAACGTGTGTAAAAATCGTGCGCAACGAAACGCATGAATGTAATTCATACATTTGTGAGTGACTCTAGGTTTGAAATCCTAGGGTTCAGCAGAGTCTAACTTGTATTTCAAATATTCAGTGAGCTGAAGTCATCTTAGATTTGCGTTTTAAAGAGCATGAATACCATTCATGCATTTTAAAGTGCATGGTTCTTACACTCTCTCATTAGCAATGGAACAGTAGCGCACGAAAAGATGAAATATGTTTCAAGTGACGATTGCAAGTTGTCCAATGCCCTCTGTGCTAGGGCTCTGCGGTTGGTGAGTTCCAAATCCGGTTATCGGTTATTGGAATAACCGCGGTTATCGATTATTGGGATAACCGCGGTTAGCGGTTATTTATTTTTCAGCGGTCATTTTAAAGTAGCCTGTTCATTCGAACTAGCCGGCTATTTCAATTAAACGAGTAAAAAAACGGTTAGGGTACTTGTAACTAAAATGTACAGAATGGCAACAATGACAACATGGTACAGGTGCAGAATAACTTTAAATATTTTATTAAGATTTTCATTCCAGTAAATAAACAGGAAGTACAAAAAATGTGCAAAATAATTACATATTTAAAAACAATGTAGGCCTGGGTACAAAAGCTTCTGTTATTGGCACAAAAATTAACAACTCGGTTAGTTCAAAAACCGTTGATTTCCTAAAACTCCGCAACCCTTTACCGATTTAACCGGTTAGTGTATCCACCGGTTATTCCAAAAGAAAATTACCCACTAATAACAGCACAGCACAGCCCTACTACGTGCCACATGACATGGCTCGCCAAAAAAACACGGCTAAGACTGAAACCCACATGCTAGTATAAGTGCATCCACCGATCCCGTACCAGCTCTCATAATACGGAGGGTAGTGGTGGTGTGGGCAGCGCCACCATTTCAGCATACAGATGAGGACTCTGCGGTCCTAGTTGAAATGATAGTGGATGTGTTCGTGGCAGCAGCGGGACTCGGATGGGCACATCGTCCAAAGGTGAGGGCGAAGAAGGCGATGCTGGTTGTCCAGCCTCGGGATCTCCGTCCGCCAGTCCACAGGTTTGAACGAACTGCTGATGACGGTACAAGAAGACTTGCCCTAGAGAAGTCCATATACTGCCTAAAATAAGTAGCGAACGGCTAACTATCCCTGAGAGGAGGTGACCATACATTATGGCCTCCACGATAACTCGAACGGCAAATAAAATTATATAGATAAAAAAAATTAGAAGGCCACGACCCAAAAATTTCGAGGAAACGATAAACCCTATTATTAACAGAATTGGTGATATCTGACAGGTCCCTAGCCGAAAATTTCTGTTACGGTTCCGGCCCGTTCCGACCGGAAAGTTCCCGGTTCCGGCATGTTCCGGCCGGAATGTTCCCGGTTCCGGCCGGATGCCATCCGGTTACGACTGAGATCTCCGGTTCCGGGCAGATTCTCTTTCGGTTCCTGCCGGATGCATTCCGGTTCCGGTTAGATTATCTCCGGTAAATCTGGGAATATACTTACCCTAAGGTTGACATTAATGTTTACGGAGACCATTCAGGCCAAGGAAGTAACGGGCCCTGGGGACGGCACGTGCATGCTCCATTGTCGCAGTTGGAACTACCACAGCCGGCCCAGCGACAAAGCATGCTGCACCACGTGATGCTGTTGTCGCAGAGAATGCCCGGCAACTCGTTCGCAACCGGGTCACAAACAGCGAATCTGACTAGACCACCTGAAAACACACTTCTTTTAAACACTCCTCAAAGGTCTTCGTATTGTGGAAAAAATGAAGTGACTTCGCAAGATTCTTCGTTCAACGAAGCAATTCTACGATGCCTTCGTTTTCTCCGCAGGATTTTTACATTGAGTGGCGCCTCATGGTGTGTTCACAAAGTGTGTACACGATGAGTATACGAATCGCATGAAAGCGAACGTGTAATTCATAAACGTAAGTAGGCTTTACATTCAATCATGGAATCCTAAAGTACAGTGCTAATTTACACTTGTGGGCACTCCCATGTGAGGCTTGCTGACTTACCGCAGGTGTTGCAGCTGCAGGTGTTGTCGGGGCCACACGGGATGGACACCCCGCACGCGAACATCCGGCACCACAAGTCGCACGTCGTTACCGAGTTGTCGGTAAGAAGACCCGGCAGAATATTCACCGCTGGACTGCACAAAGTCACGCCGCCCAGGTTGGCTGTTCGACAGTTTATTATTATGTAGAGTTAAGTGCGTCCTTGATGCACAGTGGGTCAGAACTGAGGGGTCATCCCTAAAGGATGTCCGGGTATTTTCAGACAATTTTGACCCCCTTGCGTCCACCCATGTCCGGATGTAGATGTTAATATCTCGAGAAAGAGTGGGTTCAGAGTTGCTGTACGCATTAGCATCAGGCGCAATGGGTCCGATGCTTCGTGATTCCGGACGGATGACATTACTTTAGCGATATTAAGACGTGGGCGTCTATTTCTTAGGACCCCTTTCCCCCCTCACGTTCACCTATGTCCGGTTTGTAGGACCCCGTCCTCCTTAATAACCCAGACATCATTTATGCATGACTCCTAAAGCAGCTGATCGAAATAAATTCGAATCCGTCTGTTCGTACTAGATCGACAGGATTTGGTACACGTAACCTCCCATGTAACACAAAAATATCACGATGACGTCATTCTGGCTTATATCTGGAGTTTATTTCTCGAGAATGAGTGTGTTCAGAGTAGCTGCATTCATTGGGTTCAGACGCAATGGGCTTGATGCTTCGTGATTCCCGAGGGATAACATTACATTAGCGGTATTTTGATGTGGGCGACTATTTCTTACGCGGCCCCCCTCACGTCTACCCACATCCGGTTTCTAGGACCCCCTCCCCCTAAAAAAGAAAAGACATCCTTCATTGATGACTCCTCAAGCAGGTGATAGAAATTATTTCCAGGCTAGCTGTTTGTGCTAGATCTCCGCGTAGTAAAAAGCATCACGGTTGACGCATCTGTGCATCAACTTCTTCCAAAGGTACCGATACGGCGGCCGGAATAGAACCGTAGAGACGTGATGTGTGAAACGAATCGGGCTTCTTCGCGTTCTTTTCGCTGACTTGTGGCCGTCTGTTCACTACCTGCACGTCCACGTCGCTTGCACAGCTGTCTTGAAAACGTGCAGATGAAAGAAAAGGGACCGTATATGTTGTGAAGTCGCTCCAAAGGTCGGATGGAAGACGTCACGACACCGTAGCGACGGTTCGCCCCTCGCCAAGGGTGCTATTCCCATCATCCCACCCCATGTGCGCGCCTGGTCGCCTGGTACCTGAATGTGTTGGAGCGTTTGCTGGCCAGAGAGGTGTGCGGGAGGCGAAGAGTGGACTCCGAAGTCGGTGGAGGGCGGTTTGGATCCCAGGAGGGTCGGTTCGGCATCTTAGGTGCGACATTACAGTATCTTTACGGCGTACGGCTTCACAGCATCTTCACGGTATCTTTAATCTGAACGTTTTCCAGCTGTGTGAGGGACGTGCAGGAAGTGAACAGACGGCCACAAGTCAGCCAAAAGCTAACGCGAAGTCACCCGATTTGTTTCACACATCTTTAAGGTGCCTGCTGACCGTCTCCACGGTTCTATTCCGGCTGTCGTATCGGTACCTTCGGAAGAAGTTGATGCAAAGACCTTTGATCTTTTTTACGCGGGTCCACAGGATTCGGTACACGTAACCTCCCACGCAACACGAAAATATCACGATGACGTCATCATGACACCACTGTAAATGAAACAATGATGATCATTATAATTTAAACCATGATAAAGGTTTAACATTCGTTTTCTGATGATCATCGCTTCTGTCGATATATCGGTATATTATCGGTATATTATCACATGTTAGGGACCCTAAACAAGCTGGCCCGTCCCTCCGTCAAACCTCGGTGCCAGTTCCGCTGCGCTCCACCGGCACCTCGGTTCGACAGTGGGACCTGGCCAGCTTGGCCTGCCGGCGGCGTTTGCGGCCCGCCTCAAGTCTCCCTAGAAGCGCGTGTCGGGACGGGCTAAAAAAAAAAGTGATTTTGCTACGAGTGTGAATGTGGCCACAACTTTGTGGCCACAACTCGGTCAGCTTATTCGCAGGGATTGTAGGTACAGTTCGTTCGCCGTTTAAGTTCTAAAATTGATATCCCCTTGGGGACCTATCTGCCGCGAGGCCCTCTGGCCAGGCGGGGCCCAAACGATGCCACCCGATGTCCGCCGGGTCTGCCTACCCCTCCAGGGGCGATTTCCACAAAAACCCTTCTAGGAGGCCCCCATGGCCCCAGGCGGGGCCCAACCAATGCAAACCGGTCCGGCTGGTCTGCCTACCCTCCAGGGGCAATTTCCACAAAAACCCATCCATGAGGCCCCCATGGGCCCAGGCCAGGACCCGCATCGTGGGTTGCCTGCAGCACAGGGGCTTGTGCATCGGGAAACAGACTTAAGCAGCGACAAAGCGAGAACTGGTGCACGCGATGTCTGTCAGATGCTCCAAACAGCGTACTCCACTGCATCGCACACTGATTGAGCATTCACGCGGTGTTCGGCCTGTGTTAGGCGAGGTGACAAAATTGTTCCCGTTTGAAAATCTGACTTTTCGGTCCATTTTCTGGCGGTTCAATGGTCTGACTACAGGCTCTGAGAGTGGCGATGGTTTAAATTGTCGGCGATAATTTTGTCACCTACCCCTGAAGTTTGGAAACTGCTTGGTCAGCACGGCTTTCTTTGCTCGAAGTGGCATATTCAGGCGAGGTGACAAAATCGTTCCCGTTCGAAACTCGGACTTTTTGAACCATTTTCTGGCGGTTCAATGGTTTGACTACAGGCTCTGAGTGGCGACGGTTTAAATTGTCGGCAACAATTTTGTCAGGAGGGTAGACAGACCCGCCGCCCATCGGTTTGCATTGGTTTGGCCCCATCTGAGGCCATGGGGGCCTCATAGAAGGGTTTTTGTCGAAATTGCCCCTGGAGCTAGGACAGGCAGACCCGCCGGACTTCGGCTGTGCCCCAGCCGGGGCTCTTAGGTCCCAGTCTGGGCTCTAGGGGCATGTGGTGGGCTTTGTTCCCGGGCGTGCCAGGGGGTGGCAACAGCGTCAAAGCGCCTGGTTCCATGCGATAGCGAGCTGAAATTTTACGCAAATAGTTCGTATTATATCAATGAGGCCAGCTGTGCTTTATACCTTCAATTGAGATAGTAGCAAAGGTTATGCCTTGGAAGTTGCTAATATGCATCAATATATGAGTTTTCACTTGTCCTTCCTGAGGTATAAGGGTCTCAAATCTTGTCTACGATTCTGCGTTTTAACAGAGATTTGCCATTTAGGACGAAGTATCGACCATTTTACGCAGTAAATATGAGTTAACCAGATGTAAAACGTACTCCTCTATCGAACGAAATCGACCCGGAGCGAATCGGATCATTAGTTTCGAATTTGAATATATTAGAGCGCTACCGCATGGAACCAGGCCCTCGCACGCGGTTGCTTCCCCCTGGGCGTGCGGAGGACGGACTTTACCTACAGACCGATGCGTTTAAGCGTTGCACTTTTTGCAATACGTATTGCAAATCAAAAAACAGTGTGGTACACCCCAGAATAAATCAACACAGTTGCGATTTTGGGACCATCGATAGGGACCATCCATTGGGATGGGACATGCCGCCTCAAAATGTGAACGCTCTAAGTCAACGTGGAGTGAAATGACAGGCCCTGCAAATAGTGGACCAATATTCGGCTTAGAGAGAAGAACCGAGCCTCACGACCAAAATTGCCAGACATGATGTGACAACGAACTTTTTCCTGCGTGTTTGTAGATGTCAGTGCAAGTTTGGAAAATTTGAAGTTTGATCGCGTTTTCTGAATGTGGCCCTTAGTTGAATACTTACTGCAGGCATTACTCAGTCCTCCTCCGTTACCGGTTCGGAGGATGCACAAAAGGCACACCGCCGCCAGCAGCAAGCTTTCCACGCGTGCCATGCCTGTGTGGGCTTGAGACTGAGAGAATGACAGACTTCGACAAACACGGCAGGCCACAGTATACCCGTTGGCAGTTCGTCCGGAAACGCAAACAGCAGACCGATATCAGTCACGCAACCACTCAAGTTGACTAAGACGCGCGGGCCAAAAGGTGCAAGGGAAACATTAAAATTGAAAGAAAATGTTTACAAAATGATTGTATTGCACACATGTATGATAACGAAGGATTTGATTGTATGTCCGCCAGTCAAGGTACATGTATTGATGACTATCGCTGTAACATCAGGCTTCCATTTTATTTCGCTTGTGTATAACTACATAATATCTTCTGAGACTGTTTAAGAAAACTCGTAACTCCTGAATGTTTTCGAGGAATGTCTTAACTTTCCTGAGCCGTCGGGAAACTACGGAGCTACAGTGACTTCCAAAGAAGCGCGAACTAGCTATTTTTTTCCTGTTTTTACATATTGTTACGGGGTCCGCAGGGCCGCAAGTCACATGGTAAGAAAATGGGAAACTCCCATACGCTTCGCTTGTATCATTACGCATACAACATCGGAGCGTACCCCTCGTGAAAAGGTTTTCGAGTTTGCGTGCGTGTCTGATTTCATTTTGCACACACTGATCTTCGGATTTCCCCTTTTTTTCGGAAATTCAATCTTTATTCACAAAATGCGCAGAACGCACATACACCGTGCCTTTGTAACATGCCGTGCCCTATGTCAGTCGCACCGCGGCAAAAGTACCGCCGCGCCTCCAGCCGCGATCAATAAGGGCCAACCTCTTTGGTAATGGCTTGTGCACTCTCCACCTCACTTCTGCCATTTGTTAGCGACTTCGGCCAATCTATTATTCCCGGAGGGAACCCAGTGCTTGACAGCGGCATACCGAGCGAGGCAAGTTCTTCCCTCTCACGCATGATATATTGCCTGAGCCAGGTCCCCTGTGGCACCACCCCATCAGCACGGAACTGTGGGTAGTTTATTGACTGCAATCCAAGCGCTCCGACGATGTCGGTGATGCAAAACGGCGACGCGGCCACAGGCAGGCACCCTCGCGGCCGTCGGCCTCCACTACCACATAGCCTGGACATCGTGGCGAGGAAACGATGCTGGTCTGGGATGCTGGTCTTAGGCTACTGTAGGAAGATTTCGTCATGTGATCAAAATATTTGTCTGACGATTAAACCGTCACTACTTACATACTTGATGGGCTTGAGCAAACCTAATCGCGGTGTTGAATAGCTCGGCACCTTCTCTGTGACAACTTCCTCATTTTCTAAATTTTGCTTTCGGATTGCTGTTGAAGTGGCGACAAATATTTTTACGGTGGCGTATGCAGATTCAGTATTTCCCGCGTACTCCATATTGCACGGAGGAAAAAAAATGGTTATCCCAACGCAAACCTCGCAGAAAACCAACCTTCTCAGTAGCCGGAACTCACATAATTTGCGTTCGCTCTAGGTGTACCTAGCCAACCAAGGAACGCGTCGGTAGCTAAACTGGCACTTCGAGTTCAGGCTACTTAAAAAAATTGCTTCTTTGATATGTGCGTCGGATCACAGCCTTTTTTCTCCATGTACAGCGGTGATTCGGAAGCTGACATGGTATAATATATGTTCACCGTGCACATTATAAATGCCTTTAAGAGCGCACGCACCACGTAAGTTATATTTTGGGTAGGCAGTGGAACGTTTCTGTATAGCTTCAGCTGGAAAATCGCGAAATACCGGACTGACGGAAGTGTTGAAATATGCGCTGCAGAGAAGGGAACGCATATACAGGGTGTTTCTCCTCGTGAGGTCATCCACTTCAGGGTGGATAGGGGACACATAGAGAAGTGTTTTGGGCATAGGAACCCATGGGCGCGAATGTCACGTTACAGCGTTACATGAGGGTTACTTCTGTTCATTGTGCGCCGGGATGGTAGGCAACCCATCGAGCACGGTACGCCTTACCAACCCCTCCCACCCCACTGCCGCCTCTTTTCCCCGGCTGAAATGACTTTTCTCGGGAGCGGTTTGCCACTTTAAATTGTTGTCAATTCATTTTTGACAAATGCTTTAGCAAAAACAGAAAATAAAACAAGAAAAAACTTCTCGTTACATCAAAAACCACATCTCGATCTGGCCTGCAAGGGGCACATCATCGAGTAACTTGGGTAAAACCTCTTGCAAGAACACCAGGTACCCGTTGCCGCTCAGTCTTGGTACGGCCCCACACCCAGAAAAAGACCGGGGAGTTTGAGAACACTGCGATTAAATCAAGAGCGAGACTTCTTACTGTGGCGTGCCATGGAGGCCCTCGTGTACGAAACACCGGTTGAAAGTGAGGAAGATTTGTTGGCGCGGATCGTGGTGGCCGGGGAATCCATCCGCCAAAACCCTGGTATGTTTGAGCGAGTGCGGACAACGTGGGGCCAGCGGGTCGCAAATTGCATTGCAGTTGGTGGAGGACACTTTAAACATTTGTAACCGTGCATGTTTTTCTGCTGAGACTGAATTTTGTTTTTGTTGTGACGAATAATTTTTTGCTCGTTTAGCTTTCCGTTTTTGTTATGACTTTGTCAAAAAATGAATTGACAGCAATTAAACGTGACAAACCGTTCCCGAGAAAATTCATTTCAGCCGGGGAAAAGAGGCGGCAGTGGGGTGGGAGGGGTTGGTAAGGCGCACCGTGCTCGATGGGTTGCCTACCATCCAGGCGCACAATGAACAGAAGTAACCCTCGTGTAACGCTGTAACGTGACATTTGCGCCCATGGGTTCCTATGCCCAAAACACTTCTCTATGTGTCCCCTATCCACCCTGAAGTGGATGACCTCACGAGGAGAAACACCCTGTATATTGCTTCCAACACTTTGTTATGCAATCATCTTTCACAGGTTGTCGTACACTGGGAGAGTTCTTGGTCAGCTGCCAGTGTCATTTCATAAGAGCCGTACCGCTGGCCCTGTTCATCGCAACGTATGGCATGATGAGGTGAGTGGTAAGGGGGCCCCCTGGTCTCGGGCGTGGTAGCGCACTCTGATAGGCCCCCGCATGGCAGTGAACCTGAAGGTGCGCAGTTTACGTCCTGATATTTGTTTTCACGATACGTGTGTAGAAATGGTGAGAATTTAGGTTCCGAGCGGTTACAAGACTCATAGCTTTTCACTCGCTTCGCTCGCGATATCGGTTGTTCCTATCGGAAATTGGAAGTAGACCTGTCGTAATAATGATTGTGAAATTATAAATTGTAAAATTTTGAACTGTCAGATCTCGAGATTGTCGCTCCCTTCGCTCCCGATTTTGACAACTTCTCTCACACTGGTCTAGTGGATTAGTGTATGACTAGTCATCCAGCTTGCAAACCTTTCCAATTTTAAGTCATGAGACCGATACCGTTTACCACCGACACCATATACCGAGAAAAAAAATTAATATATGCGAAACGTGGTTGCTCTCACTGGTTTCCTCATCCGCGAGGGGGAGGGGGGGGGGGGCTGCATCCGAATCCAACAAGTGAGTTTTGTCTGCTGGTTCAGCCGGGTCTCGCTCGCTGAGCCGGCCGGCCGAAGCACGGTCAGCGCGCGGTAACAGCCACCGCTCGCCCCTGGGGCGGAGGGTGGGGACTAATGTGTCGTTTCCACGTTGCAAAGGAGCCGATTTCTGAATTTTTCCAGCGGTGTACGGCCACTGTTTCGCCCAGTCACCGGTGGACAGCATCCACTACAGCTGCCGTCTCGCCCAGCCCGGCGTGGACAGTTTACTCGGCCTCGGTGGGCGCGGTGCTGCTGTTGGCGTGCTCAGTCAGCCTGGTGGTGATGCTGCGACACGGCGACTCCTGGCGGACGAACACGCGCACGGACTGCATCGTGACAGCAATCGATCTGCTGCTGTGCACACAGGCGGGGTGTCTGGCCGTGGCGCATGCCGTGCTCACCAGGCACGAGATTACGGCGTTCATTCAGAAGATGCAAACGGTACTTATTCTCTCACTTCTCTGCACGATTCGTTCCAAACGTTTCAAGCCACTCGGTGCCTTTTTAGGCCGTCCCGACACGTTTCTTTAGAAGCGGCAGGGGCCGGGCTTGTAGTCTTATGCCGGATGTTCGTTCGTTAGGACGTGTGTACGCCGACTTATCGTTCACAGAAAAACTTCAAATTTGAAGGATGAACTCCTTTTTTAACGTAGAATAACGTACGGTGGCAGCAATTCTCGAGTTTTGTACCATTTTTGAGTTATGAAAATATATCTGTTATTGTTTTTTCGAGGTTAAGGTTTGCCGCCGCGCGGACCATTACCAACGCGGCGCGCACTGTTACACGGGGCGGGCTCAGGTTAACGATTTTAATCGTAACGAAAACATCTGCTGTCGGGCACTTCTAGGGAGACTTGAGGCGGACGGCCGAAGGCCCCCGCAAACGCCGCCGGCAGGCCAAGCTGGCTAGATACCCCTGTCGAACCGAGGTGCCGGTGGAGCGCAGCGCGACTGGCACCGAGGTTTGACGGAGGGACGGGCCAGCTTGTTATTACTACGGTCGTCTGGTTAGGTTATAATGGTAATGGTGTTTTACGGTTACAGAAATGTTCCTCATCAATGTAAATTTAAGAGTAACGATCATCATTCAATTATCACTTTTCTTGGGAGCTCTAGCATGTGCTATTAGACCAACATGACACAAAAAATCAGAAAAGTCTCAAGAAAATCTAAGAAGTCAATCTTCAACGCACAAGTCAACAAAGTCAAAAAAAGGCAAATAGAGTCTTTTGACTTAAACTCTCTGTACACCTATGAGCGAGGGGGTCCCAACTTCGGAAAGTCATTGTACAAGGCCGAAAAAGTCAAAAGAAAGTCACGGAAAGTCAAAACAAGGCAAAAAAGTTAAAAAGTCAAACACAGTAAAAAAAAAAAAAAAGTCAAAAATAGTAAAAAAAAGTCAAAAATAGTAAAAAAAAAAAAATAGTCCCAAAAAAATCAAACAAACGTCAAAAAAGTCGACTATAGATAATAGGGGTCGAAACAGTCGCTCACATAAATAAAAGTCGAAGAAGACAATAAAAGTCAAATTCAGTCATAAAAAGTCAAAAATTGTTCAAAAAATCAAACAAACGTCAAAAAAGTCGATAAAAGTCAAAAAAGTCGAAAAAAGTCACAGAAGTACAAAAGAAGTAAGAAAAGTCTCAAGAAAATCTAAGAAGTCAATCTTCAACGCGCAGGTCAACGAAGTCAAAAAAAGTCAAAAAAGTCAAAAAGAGTCTTTTGACTTAAAATCTTTGTACAACTTTGAGGCTAGTTGGGACCCCCTCGCCTATGAGGTTAGTTGGGACCCCCTCGCTAGGGGGCCTTCGCAGACAACGTGTTTACCACTTTCCGCCACTAACGAGGGGTTCGCAACTCCAAGTTTGGGTGTACACACGATTACCAAGTTCTAGTGATTACCGGTGCTAGCGATGATTACTGTGATCATTCTTTACCATGATTACCAGCGGTTACCAGTCATTTCCGTTGATCACCAGAGATTACCGATAACCACCTTAAATAATTACTAAAACCGCGTAAAACCTTGGGTGATTACCAGCGATTATCATTGTTTACGGCATGATTACCAAGGCGATGTACACGCGATTACCGGAGTGTCGTACCTCAACCTCAGCTTCTTCAGGAACACTCAGGAATACTATAGGAACACAGATAAATGCTTCTCAGGAACACTCGGGAATCCAAATGGAATACAGCGGAATGCTCTTCAGGAACTCTCAAGAGTACTATAGGAACACAGATAAATGCTCCTCAGGAACACTCGGGAATCCAAATGGAATACAGGCTTTTTCGGAATACTCAGTATTCCTGGTGTCTCACTCCAAATACTGAGTGGTTGCCGGAATCCTCGAGGAATCCTCTTCGTTTTTTACCTCGGGCCTTTGGAGCGAGGGATGACAGTGCATTCCTGTACCGCGTGGCCAGGTAGACGACCTACTACGCTTCAGCTTCCCGTCGTACGCTGGCAGTCGCCCTGATAAGGTGCCGCTTCCGGTCGGCCTGTTGTTCCTGGCCATGATAGCGGTGTACGTCTTCGACCTGGTGAAAGAGTACGGGGAGCAGGGCATCGCGGGAGCAGCTTACCTGCTGCCTTTCCTTATCGCCATCGTCTTTAGCATCGTCATGGAGGTAAGTTTTGCTTTGTAGATATTACCAGAGAGATTTTATTAGGATGCCGTTGGAGCCCTGAAGGGAGAGACAGCAGTCTGACAATATGATGTGTGTCGAGATCCTGCCTACCCTCCAGGCGTACGAGCCAGTCTCGAGACACTTTTTCCGATTCTCACTATCGAAGGCGAGTGTGCTTAGTGCATGGAGTGGCTCGGCCTGGTCTTCGTCGAATAGCCTCTACTATCCACACAGTTACAATTAGTGACCGAAATTCGAAGTATCCGAAAATGCGAGAATTACAGATTACTAACATTTGTGTCAGTGTAACGGAGCACTGAGAGAAATGATTAATACAGAGCATCGAAGTGTGTTCTATCCGTGCCGCATCTCCACTGCAATCAAACTGTTTCGTTACTCACCCCAGAATTTTGGACCGGCTAACCAGAAACTTAGATTGTAGATGCGGCACGGATAGAATATACTCCGATGCCCACACCCGGAATTTTGATCCCCACTTCAAACCATTTTTCTCAGTGAGGTGGGTAGCGGGGTCACTGATATTTTCACCTCAGTACGTGCAGAACAACCTGCTGGACACTCTTGTGCTGATTTACTCGTCTGCGATCACATGCAAAGGCACGAGAATGCCGCTAAGGCAGCCTCAATGGGCGGGCACACCAGTCAGAGGACCAAATTCTTCAATCGCCTGCCTTGAGCACCGAGCAAACGTTGTCCGATCGCACTCAAATTTTTCCTACGGCCATTGCAGACCAGCAGGTGTCCAAATTCGGTGGAGCCAGTGGAAATTTTTTTTTTGAAACACTCTACTGCATATCTACATGACATGACTGGTTTAAATATGCCAACGAAAGGCGGTGGACACACTTCAACCCAGGCGGCCAGCATCGCTTAATGCGATCCCTACTGTGTTGCGAGCCTCCTGGTTATTGGGACTCTAACGCTTCAGCACAGTGTGGCAGTGCGGAGGGGTGAACTCAACACTTTTTTTTTTTTAAATTGATGACCTGTGTGAATACTAAACTGAATGTTAAAAAAACAATTTAGATTGAATTCGCGCTGTTATAAAATTACGATAAAATTATGCACTGTGCCCCTCTATGTAGGCCCAGTTTGCCGACGACGCCCGCGCAATTGCCGTGCGGTTCCAGACCATCAACCACTTCATGCATCGAGCTTCCGGCCCCTTAGCGCTCCCACGGCTGCTCGAGAGCCGTGCTTCACAATCAAACTTGCTGAACCACCCCGTGACTGTGTACACTAAGAGCACCACAGCCACTGACAGCGAAGTGAGTGCTTCCTTCCGGTTGAAAAATTACAACAGTGTAGTAAGCTACACTAGTTCGCATAATAGGAGCACAATTCTGTCCACGGCCTCTACACTGTAGCAAGCAATTATGCCTTGATTTGTTTTGCAGGTTTTAGTTACCAGCGATGCTACAAAAGCAACAACGCTAAAAGAAATCGAGGGATCCACAACTCGAGACAATCAGTGTACACATTTTCAGACAATCAAACACAATCATCGATTAAAAATCTTAAAAAACTGCAAAAACATGAGGCATCGGCTGCATTTTAGGGCTAAGAGCAGCCGTAAACCGCCATTACTAGACTAAAATTTTAAATATTCTGCAAATTAGTTGCAACAATCGACACAATCAACACAATCAGTGTACACTTTTCCGCAGAGTTGTGGACCCCTCGAAAAGAAATGCTGTTAGAAAGCGTTCCTTTAGGTGTTGGTGTTGTACTATCGTGATGCTATTTGGACCACTCGTACCAAAAAATACTTGTCGTGGGATGATGGTCTACAGCTGGGAAAATCTAAAGCCTACCAAGAGTTTGCACTAAAGTTTCGTGGAGAAAATCTCGGTGGCGGATTTAGGGGAGAGGGAGGAGGACCTAGGCAACCGGCATGGTTTCATCGTCTGTACATAGGCAAAAACTGGGATCCCCACCCCCTCTTGAAGCCGCGGTCCTAAATTTCGCCACTGGAAAACCTTATTCCTAAATTTGGGCAAGCAAAACTTCATCTTACTGTGGGTGAGGCTCATTGGCTGTGTCCAGGATATGGTGTGGGTGCGGCGCCTGGTGCAGGCACACGGTGCACTATGCCACTGCTGCGAGATGGTGGGGCAGCGGTACGGGCCGACGCTGCCGTTACGGGTGCTGGGTCTACTCGGACACCTCGTCATCATCGGCTACCACCTACTTACCTCCCCCCTGTTCACTGATCCGAGGCGTCCTTCCCACGGCATTGCGTGGACGGTCGTCGCCTTCGAGGGTGTGCTCGTGCTGAGCCTGCTGCTGAGACTGTTCCTGTTAGCGCAGCCGTGCTCGGACGCTATTGACCAGGTTCGCACTGGTAAAACGAAAACTAATTCTGTATGCTGTGCCCCCTTTGAGCGTAATACGACGGTACTACACGTTAGTTTTACCAGTCCGTCCACACGCAGTAAATACAAGCACTCTTTAAACCTTCACGGAAAAAATGTTTAGTTGAGGCAACTGACATGTCAGTTGCCAGCGGTCCTGAGAACACTGTCAGTTGCTGCAGCTAACCGACACACAGCTGACATAACAATGACGTTCAGTTGTTAGAGCATTTGATATCGTTAAAGAACTCGAGTGAAATTGCGGAAGTGAATATGTTTGTTGCGAACGCAGACATTTTGACTAAATGAAAATGTGAGCCAGAAATTTCTCATACTGTGTCACGTGACGAGAACATAAAGCATAAAGTAGTCACCCACCGCCGTGAGTTGAACCCACGCCTGCAGCGTATCATGCGAGCTCGGAACCCCTGAGCCACCGCTACAATCTAAGAGAAGATGCTACCCACCGCCCGCCACCACCATCTAAGGTCCATCTCATGTTTTTTTAAGTCCCATGTCAGTCTTAATAGCTGACGCGTGCTCGCTGTTACACCTGAACGCCAACCCGTAACAATTTCAATTTTCTCGATGCCAACAAAAATTTTGCGGCTGCCAACAACGATTCCTTTCTGACAGCAAAATGTGTTCTCAGGTCCGCTCCGAACTGACATGTCAGTTGCCTCAACTGACCTTCAGTTACGACAACAAAACCCTTTTTTCCGTGTTCTGACCACATTTGGTTTGTCATAAGGTTGCAAAGTATCAGTTTCGGGTACAGCAGTAGCATAGAGTACCCAACGTCACCTTCCGCCATTTGCTTTTACCGCCATTTTGGGGAACCTGAACTAAACCTAAGTTGGCCGCCATTTGAGTGCCCATTGTCACGTGTCCACCATCTTCGATGAACGTAACCTTACCTAAGGGAGTAGGAGGTTATCCCCCTTCTGGTCGAAATCTTTATTATTCACGTTTTAGATGTCGAGCGCCAAAAATGTAATAATATAGGCTCGCCAGCTTGGACAGCAGACTTACCAACCTTTGCACATAATGCCATTTTTTTTTAACCGAGATCTTTTAGAGGCACTAATGGGCATTTCAAATACCACGTGGTACAAAATAGACTTTTTGTCCCCCCGGTGAGCCGTGACTTGTGGCTACCCCCTCCCCCCCCTCTTCCCTCCGAAAGTAACGTGGTATATTTCACTCAATTCTGCGAAAATCCATACATATTAATGCATTTAGATAAGTTTCCATACCGATTGTGGGGTAACGGCCTTTCTTTTAACCGTCTTCATACATGTGAAGATCCCACGACGCTACAGGCAAATGGGTAATCGAATTAAGCACAAATATGAAATAAACATGGGTTTAATGTTAAATGTTGAACAAACACTGCTGCGTCACCCGGCACACCGCGCGCGAATTTTACAGCTGAATTCCGCTACCTACATCCTACTGCGCCCAATAAACCCACGAAACTAATTTTATTCATGAAATGCGGTTTTCTGATCTTTCAAAGTTTTTCTATTTCCCTTTTTTTTTTTGAGGGGGGGGGGGAGTTGTGTCGAAAAAATTGCTGGTAACATGTATTCATCGCACACCACAGACCGATACGCCTACACTGTTAAAAATAACCATGGAACTTGTACGGTCAATTAGACGGAAGCGTCAGTACACGGAAGGGGTTCCATGCATGATCATCTTATGTGCTTAGGGCGTTCTGTGCACAGAACGGACGCAGCAGGGACGTTCGTGGCCCACTTCTGTGGTTTGTTGGGGGAAAGTTAAAAAATTCAAGCGCCTACAGCACTGAGTCGCCCTCGTTAACTGAACAATAACAATTTAAAAAAAAAAAAACATTAACGAGAACAATAAAATATAACTTGAGAACTGATTTGTTGGGACCAATTTGTTTTTTGATAATCAGAATTTACACATTGAAATGCTCTTCACTCAAACAATATTTTAATCCAATTGAGTAAGATTTTTATTTTAGTCAATATGACTCAAGTATGATTTGGGTTTTCCTCTTGGAACGAATTTAGTGAAGTGTTGGCCGGGCCAAGAGTTTTCCTCATGGAACGAATTTAGTGAGGTGTTGGCCAAGTACCAAAATGAAAATCTGGTTTATTATGTGGTGGACACCTCTTCCTCTATAGGAAATGCAGACAAAAAAATTGCTCTGTCAAACAAGGACCTTCCTCTTTCAAAGCAAATGCTCTTGTTCAACTCTGATCTGAAATACCACAATTTGTGTCTTGTATGCAAACATGGCGGTAGCTACAGGACCAACAAGGGGAATGGAATCCGCTCCTGGCAAACGTAAGTACTAGTTTTTGTAAAGTACTTTAATTTGAATAATTTAACTTTAATTCCAAGATGCAATTCTGTCATATCATATACTTGTATTTTAGTTCATTCAAGATTTAATGCCGTTCAAAAATTCATCTGAAAGCACAATCTCCTCAATTAAGACCTTTCATGAGGAGCACAATGACCATGCAATAACGCAGGAGAACTTCAAATGCCTTCCTAAACAAAGGAAGCTAGAGAGCATAAGCTTGGAGGATGCCGAGGTGCTTCTGAAGGCGGGTGTAAAACCTTCAGTGGAGAGGTCACTTTTTAGTGACATGAAGGATGGTTTCGTGACTGCTAGAGATCTTGCAAACCTCAGGTAAGAATAATCCCGTTCTGATTTCTAACATGGTGCAGATTTTCATATGGTTCACCTGTGATACAACATATCCTTCTTTAAATTTTGAAGGGCTAAAGTGAAAAAATAGGAGTCAGGGAATATGTCGGAGAAACAAAAGCTGCTTAAAGCCCTCGGTGATGTTAAGAAAGAAAGACATGTACCATAAAGATAGGAAAATCTCAGGATAAGGCAGAAGTGAAATATTTGATCATTTAAACTGCTGCGGTGAATAAAAATGTACATAATTTTGGTACGGTCGTTTTGCTGGACCGCACATATAAAATTAATAATCAATAAGGATGCCAGTTGCAGTGTTTATGGTTACTGATGGTCGAGGAAATGGGAGGTCAGCTGGCTATGCTTCTGTAGCAAATGAGATCTTGACAACGGTGACAGAAGTTGATGAAACTTTCAGAAGTAGTTTGACAGAAGAAGTGGCTGGGGCGGTCAGAACAATTGTTGTTGACAAAGATCCACCTGAGATAGCCGCTGTATCAACTGTGTTCCCTGCAGCCCAGATAAAGCTGTGCAAGTTTCACGCTTCTCGCACAATGAAGGAGGAACTAGCGACCGAGAAGTATCCGGTTGCGCATCAGCCCTGGACAGGGCCGGCGGAACTGGAAGGCGTCCGACGAGTAGTGGCCTTCCGGCTTGTGCACATCTGATCGGACACCAGCTATCGGTAAGGGAGCTTGGTTGGCAAAGCCTAACACTTGACTATTCCTTCAGCTCTACCTTACCCCTGTCAGCTACACCTTGGAATTACTGGGCTCGGGGCTCTCAAGCGATCTAACGAAGATTGAGACGCTAGCAATAGACCGGCCTCTGCGTGTCCTGTCGAAGCGTCCTGGGGACCTGCTGTGTGTCCTGTCCGAAGACTGTCCGGAATGGACCGACGTGGACGACGTTGAAGAATTGACTGACTTTCCCGCTTCTGCCGAAGTCCCACCGACGATCACAAGCTTCGATAGTTGGTTTGCAAAGGGAGCTCCGTTTGCGGATGACATTCTCCAAAATGATAGATTGTAAACTGCATCTTAAACAATGACCTTAGTTTTTACTATTCAATAGGTTTTTCAGTCGCCAACGACAATTATTTGTTTACTGACCGTCATCTTTAAATGAATGTTTAGCTCTCAATTAGGCATGTATTCTTTCACTGTGGTATAGATAGATGACAAGTAGTATTTCAGTGACTTTCAGTTCTCTTCTCACTGCCTGATGTGAGTTGTTATGTTGATGGACCTGTAACAAAAATCTAAAAATAAATGAGTACAACATTTTTAGGTCGCCGTTAACAGATATGTATATATTGTTATTATAGTATATACACTTACCTGTCGTTGGCATGCACTATCTTCAACAAAACGATGCTATAAACTTAAAATATACCTTAACGATCAATGGCTACAAGACTGGATACAGATATATCAGCAAAGTCGTAAAAACAGGCGGTTACAAAAATTAAAACAATATCACATGACTTGGGGGGGGGGGGGGGGTTAGCTGGAGTACCACGGTACCTATGTCACGCGGGGAGGGGGGGGGGTCAAAAAGTGGCCAAAATCGTACCACGTAAGTGGACGATCCCTTAGGGGCCGTTCATAAATTACGTACGTGATTTTCGCCCGTTTTCAGTCCCCCCTCCCCCCCTCCTCGTGCACTGGCGAACGTGTCGTGTGACCCCCCCTCCCCCGGATGTACGTACTTTTGAGGATTTTTTTTAAAAAAAGAGGCCCGAATGAGTGGAAATGATAATATCGTCAAAATCAGTTGCTTTCCATAGGAAAATTGCTTTTTCGATCAAAACGAGCCTTTGTCGGCAGCTTTGTTCCGTCAGAATTAGGTCAATTCTCATGCGAAAAGGTGTGTTTTAATGAGAGTTAGATTCGAATAAAAAAAGTTAGTTGAAATGAAGTGCAAACAAGTTTTCATTGAACACCGGTGGCTTCTGTATATGCCTGCTGGAAAGCGGTTTGCAAAGCGGCATGGCTGTAGGGGGTGCGGGCGGCTTAGACTCAGGGAGCTGGATGTCCTCGAGGGCCTTGACGTCGACCCTTTCGGCCTCATCGTCCCGGCCTAGCACACAGATGGCGTCGGACAGACCGCACGCGAGTCGTCTGGAAGCTGGGGATGCAAAGCTCGCGCGTGGGCGGTGAGAGGCGGGTGGATACGGACGCGTAAAAGCCGCAGTGTCGGAACAGTACGCTTTTCCTTACAATTATTTTTCGTACGTACTTTTCATTTCCCCCCCCCCCCCTCCCCACGTACATTTCAGTGCAAAACCGCTGGAACCCCCTAAAAACGTGTACGTAATTTATGAACGGCCCCTTAGCTTGCCTCCTGGGCACAGTAGGAAATAGCTAGGGAAATTTCTCGTAACAATAGGGTATTCCGTAGTAGACCTTGACCGGAAACGAGAAGACAAGAATCACAAAAGCGGATACGAAAGTCTACGGTATGAAAAATTACGCAGCACGTGCCGCGCCGTCCCGTCAGCCACGAGCCGACTCAACAATTGTGAGGCTTAGCTCTCGCTGACGATATGTCACGACCATTTGGAAGGGTCAGACAGCGCCGAAACCACCCCGCGCGGCCTGAAAATACACGTACCCGAAGACTTCCGTATCCGCTTTAGAGATTCTTGTCTTCTCGTTTTCGGTCAAGGTCTACTCCGGAATACCTTCTTATCGATAACTGTACTACCAAGGCGCTGCAGCAGCGGTGCCAGTATCTGCTCCACGGCGGCCCAACTCAGATTGGGTCAGACCCTTGAAACATCTTGATACCCAAACAAATTATATGATTTGCAAAGCCTGGTAGCTCTAAAGTCCCAGCTTTGCGAGCCATTATTATTACGTTTTCTAGGCTCGACATTTTGAGAATTAATACTTAAATAATAAGAGTTCGACCAGTTCGACCCAACCTGAGGAAAAGGAGAGAGGTCGTATCCCTCTACCCTCCGTTAGATTCGGTTTGTTTGCGTTCATTGAAGATCAAGGTGGACTGGTGACAGTGGGTACTCAACATGGCGTCCAACTTGTGTTTGGTCTCCCAAGACGGCGGCGGCTAAACCTAACCCGTATGGAACGTTGGTCTGTAAATTTGTCGTATATTTGCCGTTTTACGAACGACTAAATTACGATAAAACAACGACATGCGATACTTCAAAATAACGACAAACATACAACAAGCGCATTTGTCGTCCATCGATAGTAGTTTTGTCGTTTTTTCTGACGTAAAACGGACCACTTTTACTTTAAATTAACGACAAATTTACAACAGAATAACGATGAAAGTTTGACTGTTGGGTAAAAAGCACCCGGGGGCGCGGGTCGAACCCACGACCCGCCGCTCCTCGCTCCTCATGTCAACGCTCCAAGCCACTCGGCCAAAGTGACTTGTAGGAGGTGCGGACCCCTCCGTTCTGCCAATCGAGCGAGCGTGCTGAAGCGAATTCTCAGACGGCATTCGGCAGTATGAACGGAGGGGTCCACAACTCCTCCTACAAGTCACTTTGGCTGAGTGGCTTGGAGCGTTGACATGAGGAGCGGCGAGTCGTGGGTTCGACCCGCACCCCCGGGTGCTTTTTACCCAACCGTCAAAGTTTCATAGTTATTCTGTTGTAAATTTGTCGTTAATTTGAAGTAAAAGTGGTCCGTTTTACGTCAGAAAAACGACAAAACTACTATCGATCGACGACAAATGCGCTTGTTGTGTTTGTCGTTATTTTGAAGTATCGCATGTCGTTATCTCATCGTAATTTAGGCGTCCGAAAAACGGCAAATGTACGACAAATTTACAGACTAACGTTCCATACGGGAAATGGCGGAAAGTGATAATGGGTACTTCATACTACTCACAGCACCTTATAAGCTCAGAAACCAACGCATTAAATTACGAACCTGCGAAATTCTTCACTAGCTATGAAGTAAATAGTCCACAATGCAATCATAGGCTTTGCAAGAGATAGCTATGGTCTGCCTGAAATTTTGACAAGCTCTGGTCTCGGTTTTCAGGCACGGAAAACAGGATCGCTTCTGAGTTTTGTAATGAACGGTTATCCAGCTGAATGTTCGTCCTTCCGGCAGGTAAGGATGACATAACAGTGCGCGTGGCCAAACACCCGATCGAACTGTTGTGCACACATGACCATCTGAAGTATTGACCTAAGATTGAAGTGTCATTATTCTTTTATCTCACCGGCTCAGTTTCAGCCCAGAGCCAACGTTAACGCTAACCACTGACAGTCTATATTTTAAGGGCCAAAAAATCCTTACCGCGAATTGTCATTCATGTTTCCAAGTACTTACTTTCCTTGCAGATGCATGCGTTCCTCGTCCAATTAATGCATCAGCGGGTATTGTTCAGTGCGAGCGGTCTCTTCGAGCTCAAACTTCCTATTGCAGTCTCGGTGCGTGCACGCTGCTGCAGAAAGTGCCGCAGGCCACCTTGCTTCGACCTCTTAATTAATGCAATTTTGTTTTGATACTCCAACAGGTTCTGGGAGCAGCCACCACGTACCTTGCGGTGCTCTTGCAAATACAAAAGTCAGAATGAGATAGATGGACATTGTAGCGCTTTGCGTCCCTGTGGTGTGAAGGAACCCCGAGCCATCAAAACTGACTAGAACTCGCAAATTGTACGACGGAACGGTCCCAGACCATCCGAATAAGCATTCTATGGCAGACACGTGCGGAAAGGCTGGTCTGCTACGAGGGAGTGAGTTGCAAGAAAAGTGCATCTATACCCGACACACCAGAAATTTCACGTTAAATTCGAAGCGGGACAAAATTTTGTCCGAACCTGAATCGAACCCATGTTCCGAGGACAGGAGTGCGCATACGCAACCCTCAGACAACGGAACCACATTCTATGGTTTGGACGATTTTCTGTACGATTTTCATAAAATCAAGAGAAAACTGCGTCGTTTTCCATACCTTTGTCCTGTTCTCAGATTGCAGCAGGGACTGTAGGAGTTTGCTTTGTAAAATTACATTACGTTGTAAACAATGCAGCGCTGACGATCGGTTCCTCCAGCATACCCCAGTCAGAAATAGACTGTCGAAACGATATCGAAGCTACATCGATCCGACATCGACAAACTATATCGAAATTTGGCACGCTTTCGACATCGAATCGGTTTCGATGTCGACTAGCCATCGAAAAAATTCGGAAAAATGCAATGACTACGCGAAATTCGGACATTTGCTCCCTCTTTTCTCGCCGGGAGAAAACTGAAAGCCCTCGAGCGAGACTCCTTGCACTTGAACGAGCGATCTCTTTGAGTCAAATTTCCACGCTCTTCGAAGAGTTATGGCAAGACACCCTGCTGTAATCCAATCGAGAAAGGTTTCTGTTGTAATTTGAACACCTGCATTGGTGTCACGCTCTTGGCGCGATAGACCAGTCGTTCAATTACATGCCTTGGCAGGAACAATGCAGGGTTCCCACAATTTTTTCTGAGTAATTTTCCATGTTTTTTCAGACCAAGGTTTTAAAATTTCCATGACGTTTCCCAAAAGATTGTATAAGATCAGTGAAACTCAAAGTAGAGTTAGATGTTACTAAACAACAAGAGCGCGTCGTAGCAACAGGCTTCGCTCATCGCGAACCACTGTTCCGCCCCTTCACGCCTGGCGTACACCCACCTTGGCCTGCCAGCGGCTGCCACCAGACGAGTAGGACCCTGCGGGGCTAATCAGTCAGTACTAGGGTTGGAAAACTAATTTTTTTCACCGGTGTACGGTTAACCGTTAACCGATCGCCAGTTCGCCGGTGGAAGTCTTGAGGTGGAAACTTTTAATCGGTTAACCGGTTAGTTGCCGAATCAGTGAAAAGTCTAGAAAATTGCCAAAAACGCTTAATATTCAGATTTGCGATGAGTTTTGATCATTTTGACAAAAAAACGAGGTGAAATAAATAGCATTTATTGTCATACAAATTACAGTTGAGCGAGAGGCGAGGCAAGCGGCAAGCAGCAGCAGTCGACAGTCGAGTCAAATCGCGGCTGGACGCTTGTCTCAGTCTCAGAGCCAGCTAGAGCGGCGCAGCGCAGCCACTGGTGTAAATGCTATCAGAAAATCTCTGATAACGTCTCCACTTTTCTGATAACTTTCTCTTTTTCTGATAGTTTGGGTGTTTTTCTGATAAAATTGAGTTATCAGAGAAAAGTTATCAGAATTTCAAAATTTTCCTGATGGTTTTCATTGTTATCAGAATAAAAGTTATCAGACCACTCGCAGTTTCTGATGACCCGTAAAATAATCAGGAAAAATGTATCAGACCATCTGAAACTTCTGATAAATTTTCAGTCTCGAATTTCGATGGCCATATCTTCCATACTTTTGACGATATCGAGTTAAAATTTGGTTTGAGGCATCTTGGAGTGATTTTAGTAGGCTGTTTAAAATACTTTTGGTTTTGGGCTATATCTAAACATATTTCAGACGCATTGAGAGATAGGTCAATTTTGACCTCAAAATCGGCTCGGACGCAGTTTTGAGCCCCCGGAAGTCGAATTTGAGGACAGCACACCGTCCAACTTAAGTAGAAATAACAACTGTATGTCAGAAGAAAGTTATCAGAAACACAGACATCAGAACTACAGGCATCAGAACACGTCTATCAGAGAGAGAGGGTTATCAGGAAAAAAATATCAGAGGTGCACCAAAAAGTGTCAGAAATGACTTTGACAATTTTTTCTGATACCAACTTCTGATAACATTTACACCAGTGAGAGATCGCGCGGACACACTCAGACACACGCAAACAGACAAAAAAAAATTTGAGCCAGCGGGGTTAAGGGCTTCGCTATAGCTCAGCCATTGAGAGAGACGACAAATGTTAACAAGCACCGGCAGACCCACGTCAGGGAGCACACGCTCGATGACCCAGAATGTACACTGCATGTATGGGGATGGGGCGTATTAGGGAGAAGTAGTTTATACACAGATATTGCAGGGAAATAATAAAATAAATTAATTCTCATAAACAAAAGCCATACAGCAAGTCAGGAATCATTAAAATGACAGTGTCAGCATTTGTAGAACAATCACAACTTGAGTCGTAACGTTAATTAAATGTCAAATCCAATATAATTAGACTTCTAATCACGACTGCCAAAAAAGGGGCCAAGACTTTCTGGTACTAGTGCTCTCTGGGTCCCTCCAGAAGAAAAAGCCTAACTGGGATAGGAGCAAGGCCACCAAGATCTGCAGGTAATGCTGCTGCTCAACAGGACAAGAGCAATGTTTCTTGGATGGAGGGAGAATGAAATAAAGCTCAGTCTGTCATACACATATAAACTATTAACTCTACTTGATTTAAGTTTCCTTTACCAGTCCACGCGTGCAGCTTTTCTACATTTAACAGTCTCGTCCTTGGCTCTTACCCGCAACCCGCGGGGCAATCATCTTTTGAAATGGACCGTTTGGTGCAATTAATGGAAGCGCTGGTGGCCAGACCTCCCATAGTAAAAATCGAGGATGAAGACGAGGAGGAAGTGGAGGCTGGCGGTAAGAAATTGTTGCATACCTTGGCATGTGGGGGATGGTGGGGGGAGCCGGCCCGAGCAGACGGCTGGGCCAGGCGCTCCGCACTGTTTTTAACTTTTTAGCGGTTAAATTTTACCGAACACGGCCGAAATTTCGAGGACTTGTCCAGGACCACATTAGCCACCCGGGCAATTGGTCGCAAGTCAAAATCCGGAACCGCGCTCGTTTTATCGGTGTTTTGGTGTCCGGCTAGGCCGGGCGCCTGTGGCGCGAAAAGTGGCCGCCCCGCGGGAGCCGTACCAGTGCCCCACGGGGAAGTGTGAAGTGTCGTGTGAAGTGAAGTGCTCCGCCCCGTCGAGTGGAGATATCTAGTGCCAGTGTCCAGTGTTAGTCTGACGACTCAGAGAGTATGAAAGGTGGGTTCTGGGACTCTGCTGGTGCCGCTGGTATGGCAGCCGCTGGTCGCGGTGGCGCGGCGTGGCGTGGCGGCGCTGCTGCTGAACGCTGACAAATAGTGATTTCGTCGCGCTATGTGAAAACGTAAATGAAATTAAATCGCAAACTCTTTTCTGATCAGGTTGTGGTAACAGTAACTCCCAAGTGTTGAGGATTAACCAGTTGATGCTGTCTGCGTGTGATTTTGTAAGTAGTGGCGCATGACTGTGTAAACTCACGTTATCGAACTTGTCAGTGTTAGCATGTGTAAACCTGTACTATGTGTTTTAGGGTGGACCGTACTTGAGCTTCAGAAGTGATTGGAAATAGTCGCTTCATTTGAACCTACGAGTTGAGCAGTAAGTAAACTCTTCTTATATGAGCGAAGAATATTGTGTCCAGGAAGGGTGTTTTTCCTTAGTTATTTCATAAATGATAGTAGGTTCGAGGAGTCTCAAATACCACCTAAAGAATGTTTTAGAAATGATATGACTGGGGAGGATATCACCGATGATGATTACAAGCATGCTTTAAATGTTTTCATTACATTTAACATGAGCAGTCTCTGGGATTATCATGATCTCTACTTGCTTACTGATGTTATTCTATTGTGTGATGTGATGGAAAATTTTAGGAAAGTTACTATGTTACATTTTAAACTGGATGCTGTACATTATTATACCACACCCGGCCTGGCCTAGTCAGCAGCTTTGAGTTTCACTCATCAGCAGCTCGAGCTGTTGACTTGCTTAGATCAGCATATGATGTTTGAGGAAGGGACTCGTGCAGGGGTGGCTAGTATCAATTGTCGATCGGCTACTGCTAAAAACTTTCATGTGAACTCACTACCAAAAGAGGGAGAAGAGAGTTAATACATTATGTATTTTGATGCTAACAATTTATACGGTTGTGCGCTCAGTAGACCCTTACCTGTTGGACATCCCCGAACTGATCGCATGTGAAATTCTGAACAAGTACTTTTGATCCTTGCTAAGAAGACTTAGGTCAATAATTGGCAAGGTACAATTGACTGGTTCGAAATCAACAACAGGCAGATTTTGACAGCCTGCTAGTGACTTTCCTATGGGACCCGTAAAAGATTTCGGACCAGATGTACGGCCGTCCAGCTGTTCAAAAAGATGGCGGAGGGGGGTTCATTAAAATGCAGAAGACATATGGACCATTGCACTTCCCATTGTAAATAAACCTCTGAATTATGAATAATTCCACCCTTCTAGCCTGTGTTTGTCCCTGTTCCATCGCTCCCTACAACGTCTACTTCTTTTATGGTTGCAGGAGGACGGCATTTATCAAGACCATCAATGATAGCGTCTGTGATGTGTTTTGCAGACCCTGACGCCGATACAACGTGAGTGACATATTCTGATCCAGGTTCTTGCACTAACGACACGTGTTCCTCGTTTTTAGACCGACGAAAGCGGTTGGAACCTTCCTGATGGTCGTACAACGTCTCATCTTTGCGACCGTCAAAGTAGAGCCGCGTAAGACGCAAGTCATCTCCTTTTCTTTAGTTATTTCAGACCTGACGAAAGTTTTATCCCTTCTTATTTTGTTCTTATCTATGACAAGTCTGGTGTCTGATGGCGTGACCAAGCCAACATCAGCTAGAACACTCGACGCAATGGCAGCAGCAGCCCTGTCCAAAACTCCATATCTTTGACACACCAAAGCTGTATTTAACTTAATTGCTGTAAATGTTTTACTTGCAGACGGCCCTCGCCTCATTGTAAATTCGAAATCTGTTTCTTTTCCCACAGCTTTGACGGTGTCATCAGCTGGAACTTCCAGGACCGCTGTGTCAGTTTCAGTACTTGTGCTGGCTTCCTGAGAGTTGAGTAGCTGCTTCTCTTGCCTTTCCAGCCTTTTGGGAAGTATTTCTGTTGATTTTTCATCAACTGAGGTCGTTATGTGTCCCTTTCTTTCATGCCTCTGTAGGAACATAAACCGCCTCTCTAACTTTGGAATCTTCCTCGATTTTTCACAGGTACAGTTGTAGAAAATGGGCTCATCACAGGTGCAACTGTCATGAGAATGATTACAATTCATCTCCATAGGGCACTTGCAGGATGCCACATCAAATAAGTTTGAGGACGAATCAATGAACATCTGTAACTTCTTTAGGAAGGCCGAGCCTTCTTTTTGACTGTCTCTGGAGTGTGATTTTAAAATATTTTGGTATTGTGTATGATAAGATGTGATGAGTTGGAAGATTCTAGTATCAGATACGGTAGGGACTGATGTCTTGTCGTAAATAGCTTTGATTTTCGCAGAACAGAAACCTTTTTAGCGACCACCCCGAAAGCGACATTAGGGTTGCCCGAAACGGAAGACAGTTTACGTCTTTCCTCGTGGCAACATCTAATAACGTCCGCGTACGACGGAAGAACGGAAGTTGGCAGGTCTCCCGGTGCCCCAAAGAGAGGACACACGAAAGCCTGCCGAAGAGACTTCCGTTTCTTTTCCATGAAAATTCTAAGTTGTAAGAACAAGAAGTAAAGACTCAGCCCTAGCGACTACCAGACAAATCAACGGCAACAGTCGCTCGCTTCGCCGTAGCCGAGCCGTTGGTCGCGCCAAACCAGCCGCGTCGGTTGTCGTGCCGCAGAAAGGGAACGGGGAATCAAGCCTTATTGTCGACCGTGCCGGGATAGACCGGGGGGAAGAAGGGGGGTTTCACATCACACGCATGCTGTGCACTGTGCAGTGCATCGTTCCTCTCCGCCAGCTGCACTTGCATTTCACTTCTTTATGAAACTTAAACTTTTGGGTTCGCGGCGACTTTGCGCCGAAGTGGGGCACGATAGTGCCAGAACCTTTATGGTCCCTTGGTCCCTGGATATTTGGGAACAGAATGCGACCAAGAAATACTCAATATTGGCGGGTCAGATTTTCTGAAGTATGCGCACCAAAAGAGGTCGAATCGCCCACTGAGCAGCGGATCCACGGAGGACCTGGACAGCGGTGTGCGCTGGAAATGCGGACATTTCCTCTCCTGTTATCAATTAATCATGTAAAGTTCAAGGATTAGTCTTTGGTTTAACCATGCTTCAAGACACTAAAAATTTATGAAAATTACACTCATCTACTAAATGAAAAATGGTCTAATACATGCACTTCTTTGTTAACTTACTCTCGCAAATTTCTTCTCGAACTCAAATTAAATTAGATTAAATTCTATTCAAATCACGACCTGCCGCAACACGAGCACAATTTGAACTGGGCCGAGAACCAAGATGGCGGATGGCAGTTTAGACAACATCAAAAATATTTTACAACGTATTTAATGAAAAAGAGTGTTTTTTTTGACATTAATGACTCCAAAATTGTCAAAATAATTTATTATGGCTTCTTTTACTGTTTATTTGGGTTTTTACAACAACAAAATAATTCCTGTGACGACATATGATGTCTCTAGGTTGGCCCCCGTCGCGCCCACCTCCTTTCCCTCACCACCAGGAGTTTCCTAGCACTGGCCCTGCGGTGCAAACGAGTCACTGGCACTGGACTGAAACCGCTCCAAAGAGACGGCTCAGACTTTACCCCGTCTGCGTTTCTGTTTTTTTTTTTTTTCAAAATTGCTTCAACGGAAATGTATGGGTGTAATGCACTATTGGAAGTGGCGACCTCGATTTGGCAAAGCAATAGTGAAGCCTTCATCGGGTTTACAAAGTGCGGTGCAAACGATCCCCTGAAATGTTTCGAGAATGGCTCAACGCACGGCAGGGAGATGAAAACGAGGAGGCAAAACTTTTCCTTTTGCACTTTAGTAGTCACGAAGTTCTTCTTCGGGCTTGGCCTATTTCAGTACCCCGAAGAAAATCGGAAACACTGCGAAAGGATGTTCAGTTAAACTAGAGTTTACAGTATACTACATGTTCAACTACTGTAGTTCTCTGACTGCCTTTTTTCTGTTTTATATGTGTAAGAAAAAAAAGTATTTCGGGTGTTAAGTGAGGGCTGTGGTCGGAGGTGGAAAATAAGGTCAGTGCAGAGCTAATTTTAAACGGTAGAGATCACTGTAACCGTATGTGAAGTGTGAAACTCCAGTTTTACTCGACGCTGTCTGTGCTTTCAGAAAGAAGTTGCCGCTGCAAAGCCATTCGTAGTGGTATATACGGTTTAATTTGACTTTAAACTACGCTTTTGAAAAGTAATATCGACTATAAAGGTAAGTATACAGTGAACTGCGATTTGAAGTGGCTATTATCGATACTTTCGGAGCCCTCTTTGGAGCATGGTGTTAAACTACACTAAAACTACAGTTTTGCCTCCAATCAAGGACCACCGAGGGGCTAAGAAGCACATCCAAGACCGACGGCAGCCCTCTTGCAGTGGCTGGTTAGCCGTGCTGTCTAATGCGTACAGTTCTAAGTTCCAGGTCCCACGTTCGAATCGCATCGGTGTCAGCAGTTTCAGACATCAAAACAGCGCTGAACGCCCATTCATTTAACTCATCGCACTTGTAGGCTTTAATCAGTCGCTGGGTGAAGCCCACATCCTGCGGCTGCACCAGCTGGAGCACGTGCACAAACTCCTGCGTAGGCAGATGTGGCACGGCTGTGCACATGACTGGGACTCCAGCAGGAGTGTACAGAACTCATCTTGAGGGTGGTCAGGAAACTGGGGGTCCTCCCCCTGCCTCCTGGGGTCGTCGCAGGCACGTGGATTAGTGTGTCAGACACTGGAGGTTGAGCACCCTCCACATCGGTAAGTAATTTACGGCAATGGGCAATGGGGGCGTCAGGCGCTATATCCCATGTTGCTCCTTCCAATGCAACGGCTTCAAAATATCCCTCTAGCATTTCATCAGAGCAACCTGTATTGTTAACGACTGTGCTCAAGAAGTTCAGGATCTGTGCAGCAGTTGGCATCACCTGAGCCATTACTGGCAAGGCGACACAATTGATTGCCAAAGCGTATCCTGTGGTGGCGGGCCACAATATTGTGTCCACCACTGAAACTTCCGCGTTGCCCGCCACCTGCACCACAGGGCCACCAACACACAATGATCAGCATTGTGATCCCATCGACGATGTCAGTTGGGCGGATGAACGCCACTGCATTGGAACCACTCTGATTGGTGATCTGTGCAGCGGCCACCTGGGTCAAGGGACTAGGAGTCAAGATTAGAGGATTGGCTTTCAGACTGACAAGCTGCACACCCGCTCCCTCCTGCTGAGCCCGACTTATCTGGTGCGCAACCACCAGCCCTCTGGTGAACACTCCTTTCTTCGATGCACGCCTGAAGGTTGGTTTGCACAGATGCGCGTTATGGTCGAGGCGGAAAGGTGGTTGTGTTATCATGGGGCAGGCCTCCTGTATTTTCCTCCCAGACGGTTGTTGGTGTTCGTTCATCACACTGATGAACATGGACACTTCGGCTACCTGCTGCCCAGACACCCATTCATTTCCTTCTTTCCTCGGGTTCCAGTAGTGCGTGGGTCTAAGGGCACCAAAAGCAAGAGGGGGAGGAAATTTTTTCATTTTTTCGAACTTTGGTGAAGTGTAGTTTGTCTGCAGTAAAACTACATACGTTTCACAGTTAAAGTACAGGTTTTCTAGAAAGGACTGGCGCTAAACTGATTGGAAAACTGAGTCATACTGACAGGTAAACTATAGTTGTCCATAAAACTACTCGAAAACTATAGTTTGTTCGAAATAACTCGTACTTTTCTTGCATTTCAACTGCAGTTTTTTTATACTTTCTCTATACTTTAACTGTAGAAAACTACACTTAAACCATACATAGCTGACAGTCAATTATACAGATGGACTCGATTTTTTGTACTTTTTGACTCGAATTGGAAATATATTTGTACACTTTTTTTACACTGCTCTTCAAACTAGAGATCCTTCCACCCGGGCCCCATATGGGGTAAGGTATGGGGTTATGGCGGTAACCCCATGCGAAGCCATATTTCTAGTAGTCTGATTCAGATTTTCCATGAGCGAAGCCTTTTGGCGCACACCAAGATTGGCGCGCTTCAGTTTCTATAAATACCAAATTTGAACTCTTAAATCAAAATGTAGTTGTATTTGAGATCGCTAATTCGTGATTCCCTTGAGGCGCTTGAAGGCGCCGCGGGCGGCTTTATGCAGACTGCTACACTCATAACCGCATCTGTTGCAGTGGCCTCTACGACGGCGGCGGGCTACACGACGACGTCCCTGCCGACGTATCAACGCTGGTGACATGTTCTCGACCACTTGGTTGGGTCACAGCGCATTTGCGCGGACTGAGGAGGCAACTCAGCCCATGCGGGGTAGTTGCACGTGGCAACACTTTTCGTTACAGTAGGCCCTTTCTGATTTTCGAGTGATTAAAATTTTTCCGTTTTTTGTTTTCTTTTAGTTAGACAGTGGCGCCCCGCCGCAATGATGGCTGCGCCTGCTTCCGGGCTCAGGTTCACGGCTTTCATCGGAAGAAATTCATCTCCTGTTTGATGATCTCATTTTGCACTTCAAAAATGCAGGAAACAATCTCAAACCTAGTTCAAATGCAACTTGCTCACTTTATCCTGTACCGAAAGAAAAAGACGGAAGTTCCTTTTCGGCTCGAATGCTGGCTGTTTCACTATCATCTATCCATTCTCACCACGCAAGAAATCGGAGCTTCTCCTTGTGAAACAGCCCAGACCCACAAAAACGTAGTCTTGAAAAGATGACGTCTACACCCAGAGAAACGAATTCTTGATTCAAGCCTAGAACAGCGTATTCTTAAAGCATTCAAGACTATTTCTTGATTTAACTCTAAGATTGGCTTGATTCAAGAAAATATTCTTGAATGCTTTTATCCTAAGAATCTGTTTCTCTGGGTGTACTTTTAAGACCTAGAAAAATGTTCCCTCGAATCAAGTCTAAATAGACTTGATCCAGCCAAATTCAACTTAGACTTGATTCATAGCGATAAACTTGATTCAAGACAAATTTGGATTGAATCCAAGAAATGAGTATTAAATAAAGGATTCTGTGTCTTAAATCAAGAAGTCTTTTTCTGGGTGCACATAGTTAACCCCTCTAGGAAGGAGGAGGTTCGACAAAGGGACAGGCCAGCATGATTTCCTATACTCGTAATGGTTTGACGCACAACGTCCCTGCTGTCGAAAGGTTGCAAGTATAACTCTGCATGTTGGGTACGGCTTGGCGCATGCAAATGGTTCATAAGCCACTGATGATATGTGAAACGTTTATTTCCATTTGGTCCGTGGGAAGGGGCGTGTACAGCTGTGTGGTCTATACAAAGGGGCGTATTTCCAGGTTGAAATGGAATTACGCTAGTAGTGGCCGCAGATTTCGCCACTGTGTCATGCCATCGTTTGGAATTACGCCCCTTTGTCACTGTTGCACGTGGTTAGCTCTGAGGGTTTAGTTATGTGTTGTGTGTCGAAGTTGGTGTATATTTAGCCTTGTCTATCTTCTCATTTAATTATAATTTGCAGATCGTGCGGGAGCCCCTAACGGCGCAACAAGGCATCGCTTCAAAGACTCGGCTAGGGAGGATAAGGACGGAAATCTGGCAACGAAGGAAGACTTGGTTAGCTGCAGTCCACTTCAGCCTGGTCGTGACATGCCAAAGGATGTCACTGATGACCTCCCAGATATTGTAGTGGAGAAGGTTCTTCCAAAACCTAAAACGATAGATGAGTCGGGTGAGTAAATTTTAAATCGTGAAATTTGACCTTTCCATTTTTCACATTAAATGTTAGTGTACCCATTTTGTTGTACATTACAATGTACAGAAACAAAGGCATTGGAAAGTAAAAGATCATATTTTGCAATTACGTAGTCGTCTCTCACAATGGACCCTTTAAAGATCCGTTTGTGTTAAGGAAGGGACGATTCCGAACATCTGTAGTTCTTGCTTAATTCCTTGATTTCGGTTCGCCCCTCACGGCTACCTAGGGTGTTTGGTATGCGGAATGTTGGTACAGTTCAGTTGGTCGGGGCGGGCTCGTCAAAAGTTCCATTTCTACATTCAAACCCGTAAGAACGTGAGGGGGCACTTGGTGACCCCGGCGCGACCCCTAAATATTGTTGCACAGATTTCGGGTTTTTGGATTCGGGGTTTGAATGTAAAAATTGAACTTTTGTCTAGTCCGCCTCCACCAACTGTACCAAAATTGCCCATATGAACCACTCTGAATAGTCCATTTATTGCACCCGCTGACGTCGCCGGAAACGGCAACATGGTGAAAGGAATAAGAAGCTCTGGCCTATCGTAGTCATCACCCCGCATGCGCGGACATCATTTTCAGCAGAACAAGTCAGCTGCGCGTGCACAGTAGACGTCAGCCCTTGATATTCCTTTCTTCTTGCCGTTTCCAGTGACGTCAGCAGTCGCAACGGAATTGCCTTTTGAAGGATTCGATTATAAAACGCCAAAGGCTCTGGCGCTGCAGACCATCTGCGGGGCACTATTTGACAGAATGGTACTGCCCCTGTCAATGCCAGGTCTCAGTCAAAATTCGGATTGAAGGTTCCTAACGCCTAAAATTAACTAAAACCTCGAGAGTTGTGTGAGAATGGAAAGTGACCGAATAGTGGTATCAAGAAAAAGATCCGCATGCCGAAAGCGCAAAATAATAATTTATGTACTGTAGATAAACACATTTTCAATCCCCTGCTGATTTTCGAGAGTGACTGGACATCGTGTCTCCGCTTATTTGGAACGTCGTAAAGTCTATACTGGACCATGCGTTATTTTCATGCAGACGTGAGCAAGATTGTCCAAAACCTTATAGTGTGGATGGACACATTGGGAGCACGGAGTCCCCACCAGTCGGCTTGTGCGCCAGTTCCCGAAGTGAGCTTCATCTCGGCTACGGAGTTGAGTGCCGTATCCCCGAACTTGTCAGCGCCCGTTACTTCCCACCAGGTCTCTACGACTTCGTCTCCTGAGCTGGCGACTCGAGTTGTCACGTCGGGTACGTACAGAGGGTACTAGTAGTTTGTAAGGGGACGTACACAAACCACGTGATCAAATTGTTGGAAGGGGGAGTCCGAAGGAAAACCACGAAAAACCACGAAGGGGGAGGGGGTGGTGGTGGTGGTCAGAGCGGAAACCACGTGGTCTTTTTCTCGAAGTATTCCGTATTCCGGAAGGGGCTGACTTTACCTTGCGAGATTGAGGAGCCGCAGAGGCATACTACATTCCGTCACCAAGTGAAGATTGATCATTTTGTTTTAGCTTTGTATGCACAACTACATGGTTCACATCTATTCACTTTGTCTTTGCTTCCATTTATTATTATTTTACAGAAAAAAAGACCACGTGGCTTTTTTTTTTTGGGGGGGGGGAGGGGGGCAGTTAGTCCAAAACCACGAGGGGGAGGGGGTAGGGTCAAAAATCAAAAAATCGGACCATGTGGTTTGTGTACGTCCCCTTACCTGTTTGTAGGGGAGATTGTTGACGCGGCCTCTTCTTGTTGTGTTAACACTTACTTGGAGCTGCCTTAACCAGTGACTTAACGTTAACGAAGCAACACGTTAAAATACAAATGTTTACTCTTTTAATCAGTTTCTTAGTTGCCCTGGAAACGAGATTTTGTAAATATCCCCTGCTTCCGCCACACAGATAAATTGCCTTGACGATCATTGCAGTTCCGGTGTTCTCGACTCACAGATGTCGCTGCATCCAAGGCTGAACGGAGGCACACTCGCTGGGGTCCTCCTAGCACCACGGCACCGGGGTCGACGCCGCTGCAGCCTACCAGCAGCGCCAGTGCGGTAGCAGGCGAGCTCCGAGCCCTGGTTCCAGTTGGGACAGGCTGTTCGCCTGCGTCGTCCTCCGAAGCGGACCACGCGATGTTACTCGCATGGGTATGCTTTGTTCCACCGACCTTAAGGTGTAAACTCGGGCTTCTCAGAATTGACTGTCAATTTTGTAATTTGCTCGTTCCTTTTCGGATTTTACGTACCTTGATGTACTTGATGCACGGTGGTGAACTATTCCAACTTTTTTGTGCCACTGTAATAATGACAACTAATTGTGTGTATTAAAACATTTTCTTTGTATTACAAACTTCAGGGTACGCATTAAGAACACCTATAGTGGCTATTACTAATACATACTAAATTTCGTGTTTGTTATATGGTGGCAGAAAAATGTTTGCATTACGTACTGAAAGGTAGGCAAAATCCAAAGAGCGGGGAGCACTGACTCCACCAGGCTCAAAGGGAGACCATTCCCAAGACGTTCCCACCCATTTTTCCCAAAAATTAATTTCCCAAAATTAGCTTCCCAAAATACTTTTTCCCAAAGGAATCCTTCCCAAAATTAAATTCCCTATCCTATATTTTCCAATCTACTGCTCCCAATTATATATTTTCCCTAAGTTGTTACCAAAAGTTTTCCCAAAAACTTTGCAAGGTGGGGCCGGTGGGGTTCGGGACTGGGTATCGCATCACCCTGGGAGGCGAGGGCTTCCTTCTGTTTGACTCCTATGATGATGGTGATGACGACGGCGATGGCGAGGCTCCTTGCCGGTTCAGGCCCGGGCAGGCGGAAGCCGTCCGTAGGGCGCTTGAACGAGTATCGTGTCTGTTAGGCCCGCAACCTGGGCCACCACTTCACACTCTAAATGGTATCGATCACGCAATTTACAAAGTATTTTCGGAAAATACATTCTTGGGAAAATTGATGGTTTGGGAAAAATTACTTTGGGAAATTCACATTGGGAATAAAAGTTTTGGGAACATTCTCTGTTGGGAAAATGGTTTTGGGAAAAATGACCGGCAACCTTCCCAGGACGGACCTGGGATGTCTCAAAGCCGAGAAACGCGCGGGCACTAGATACCTGTACGCGTCCGAATACGTCTCCTGTCCCTTTCTGACTCGACGGAACAACAGAGACAGAAGACAGTTTACGACTGACTCGGATGCGTCCGGCTATCCGCTGCCCGCCCGTCTCTCGGCTCTGGGATGTCTCCGTCCGGGGAGCCACGGAGCGCGGCGGGCACCGCACAACTTGTGACGATGGTTAACTCGATTTACGTTTCCTTTGACTTGCAGCTGAATGCTCTGGGGCCCCCATACACGGACATGGTGACCCCCGCCCCTCAGCCCTTGCGCTCGGCCGTGGGCTGGTGCGACTCCCCGGAGTGCGGCGCGGAGCTGGCCTCGTGGGATGACTTCGTGGATCACCACCTCGGCGTCCACACCAGCCAAGCAGATCGCGGCAGCACCTGCCGGATGTGCCTGGAGCGCGACCCGGACGGGTTGGCTCTGCACCAGCAGGCGCACCGGGTCGTGGCCCTCAGCTGTGGAATGTGCTCTGCCAAGTTCCTGGTGCGCAAGTCCCTCGACAAGCACGTGCTCACGTTCCACCGCATTGCGCCCAGCTCCAGACCGACGTCGTCTGACGAGCGATCGGCGTCATCGACTGGCGGCGCGGCGCTGGGGTGGTGTCCCCACTACGGCTGTGCCACGCCCTTCTCCTCGTGGCATGATCACGTGCGCCACTATCTGGAGCAGCACGTCCCCGAATCGAAGCTTCACCAGGTGTGCAATATCTGCCTCGCCAGGTGCCCCAACGGGGTAACGAAACACCTGGTGCAACACGACACTAGACCGTTCGGGAATTTCCCCTGCAATGTGTGCTCCGCTGTGTTCATCCAAAGCAAGGCCTTGGTGGACCACATGCAAAACTCGCACATTCAGAGATTGTAAATGCGGCAGTTTCATTTACAGCGATTTCATAGCAACTGTAGGATATACAGGGACAATGCAGGAACGTGGACGTTAGGTGCACTGTTAACGCTGTTATCGGATAACCCGCGTCGCGTTGCGTTCTTTCGGAAAACCAGAAATATAACTGGAAATGTGTTCGTTCCGCAATTAGCGTGATTAGTAGACTGTAGCTTAAAGCGTTTCTCACGTTGCCGGCTTTTACGGTGTTCATTGGTTTATAATTACGTGCAATCTGGCCCTAATTGCTATGAATTACAGCCATATTAGGGCGCAGGTGATTCATGTACATGAAAGCATAATAAAGTCATTGTATGTTCTTGTCGATTTAGTAGTGTGCTTTCTAGTAGTGCTACCCGTTTAGGCGTCTTCTTTACCAGATACAGTGTTTTGAAGGGTAAGGATTATGCCTCTCCCGTGAAAAATCAAAACTATATGTGACATACATTAAACCTATACATTACATACTGACGCCATATATGGCAGGTTCCTGCTATGTATGTGCCGTATATGTACGTCTAGTAAGCCTTATTGTTTCCATACACACAATATTTATTTCACTCATTGCAGCCATATATGTTTAGTCATTACATATATGTCGGAAACCTCATCGATATACAGTTAACCACTTCTCGCATATATTTGGCAGAAACGGAGTATGGTGAAGCCAAATTGTGCCAGGGGCACCTGAACGTTCTGGATCAGGTGTCGCAGAATTTCAGGGCCAAACCTCCCTGTTTTCTGAACATACCCCGGAACACGGGCTTCGAAATGTCCAGGATCCACGTTGCCTGCTTTCAGTGGCAGAAATGGATCAAAACGTAGGACATAGGTTTTGATAGATTTGTGCAGAACTATGAATAAACTTACATCGAAAGGAACACCCTGGTCCAATGACAGAACAGCAATGTTACTATGGAACTTTACAGAACTCGATGCTATCTCCGAGCCAAGCTTTCTCCTACAACTTTCTTCAGAATCTGAGCTGTCAGAGTCGGTAACTTTGTAGGTTTCGTCCCTAAAGTCATCGTTATGTTAAGACTGAAATAAAATGCAAACAAAAATTAAAATACCGTAACAGACCACATTTGGTGACCCAAACCCAAATATCAGTAAATTAATTTGGAAGCAGTAGGGTTCAAACTAAAAAGAACAAGCTGGCCCGTCCCTTCCGTCATCCTCGGTGCCAGTTCCGCTGCGCTCCACCGGCACCTCGGTTCGACAGGGGGACTTGGCCAGCTTGGCCTGCTGGCGGCGTTTGCGGGGCCTTCGGCCCCCCGCCTCAAGTGTTCCTAGAAGTGCCCAAAAGCAGATGTATTTGTTACGATTAAAATCGTTAACCTGAGCCCGTCCCTGTGCGCGTCGCGATGGTAATGGTGTACGCGCGACGGCCAACCCTAACCTCAAAAAATAAAAAGACAAATTTTCATTAATCAAAAATGCGATACAAATCGAAAATTGTTGCCACCGCACGTGATTCTACATTAAAAAGGGAGATGATCCTCAAAATTTGAAGTTTTTCTATCAACGATAAGTCGGCGTACACACGTCCGAACGAACGAACATGACGCATCAGACTATAAGCCCGGCTCCTGCCGTTTCTAAAGAAACGTGTCGGGACGGGCTAAAAACTCGCGAATCACATGATGGCGCGGCACCAAATACAGGCTGCCGATGCTTCCCTGCGGTTTTCGGGTCTGAAGTTGTCTTATTAATCCCGTTTCAAAAGAAATCATTCATGAAGCAGCAATAAGCTGTTTCACTCCACCGATTCAAGAACGAGGAAGGCTTAAAAGGAAATTCAACCAAATCGTGGCGGTCCTATTATGTGGATCTTCACCGATTTGGTGCACCAAATCAACTATTTGGGTGCTCTAATTACAAACTGAACAGTTCGAACGCTTCACATATACGTACGGGACCACCAAATGTGACTCATCGATATGAAGCAATGTCACCCAAATAAGTGTTCTGAAAGCACCGTATTTGGTGACGGCCATCAAATCGTGCCAGTGATGTGACAAATATCATGGATAGTCTAGAGTACCATCATATTACCTTTTGAAGATGAGCTGTCATATTTTTATTTTCTCGCGAATTTTATGGCCTCAAAATTAAATTCATTTCCCCTCCCCTTAAAGGGAGGGCTCTTCCTTCGGCGCTTCTATGAAGAAAATACAAAAAGTAAAACTTTTGTGTTTCGTCTTACCTAACCACACAAGAACATATACTCACTGTAGTTTCCCGTGTTGGGGGACAGGTCGACTCATGGGGGCAATTTCTGTCAACACATCGGCATCCGCATCGAGGATGATTTTCTCTGGAAAGACAACAGATTAGGAGAGGCGCCAAATCAATATAGGGGCTGATCTAGGATCGGCTCAAGGGGGGGGGGCAATGTCTGCTTTTTGCCTACTTACAGGCGGAAAAGTTATGCCGGTTGCCTGCATTTCCGGCGCTCCTCGGGCGCCAAGGGAGGGGGGGGGGGGGGCAAAAGGTCTGTTGCCCCCCCCCCTAAATCCGCCCTTGAATCAATATGAATGTAATGCACGCGACGCACGGTTGCCTACCTTGTTCCTCCTGGCTCGCTTTCAGGTTAGTAACAACCTCCTCAAGGTTTCTCAATGGAAATAACTTTTTTATCCCGTCCACCTGCGGCACAGGGGTCTTCGGTGTCTTTGGGGCCTTTGGGCGCAGCCTTTCGGACTTGAAGCATTACCATCGCGGCGCGCACTGTACACGAGACTGGCTAAGGTTAACGATTTCAATCGTAATGAACTCATCTGCTGTCGGGCACTTCTAGGAAGACTTAAGGTGGAGGGCTGAAGGTCCCCGCAAACACTGCCCGCAGGCCAAGGTGACCAGGTCCCCCTGTCGAACCCAGGTGCCGGTGGAGCGCAGCAGAACTGGCACCGAGGTTTGACGGAGGGGCAGGCCAGCTTTTTTGGTTCCAGAGCAAATCAGCACAATCCACGAGCACCTACAATAATGAAAATGAATTCGACAGGACAGAAAAAAAAGGACCACACCTCTTTTCATTCACATGAATAACATACTGTTCGTCACGAAAGCCGCGACTTGTGGTTTTCTGCACGCCATCAGTGCGCACGGCATGCATAGCGTTCTGCTGCTAAACAGACTTTTCAGCGAGCTTGCAGTGTGGATTTGTAAGCGCTTCCTGCCGTTGTTACTACGATGGGAATGGGTAACGGTGCACCCTGCGTGCTTTTGAATTTGATGTTCATAATCCTGCACAATTCTTCAGGAAGGCACATCAACTCATACGTGGTTAGTACCATGGTGCATGCCTTTGCTTAGAAAGACCACCAAGCAGTGGGGCTTAATCTGCCTCAGCGATCTCCGTGCCCGCCCCACGTGGTCCTTAATTACAATTTACTTTCGCTCCCATCCCTGCTAGACCGGGTCTCACTGCCTGGTCCCATGGTACAGGCTTGTCTGGTCCCATCCTGATCTGTTCTCAGAGGGTCGGATCCATACATCAGTAGTATGGGCTCAAGGGCGAAAAGTCCAAAATCAAAGAAATCTTGTGTAGAAGTAATCTGAACCAATTAGGATCACCGAAATTTTAGAGTTTTGGAGATCAAGGGCTTAAATACAACAACATATCTTCTAACAATTCAAACATTATAGTTACCGTAATATTGACCAAGGGGGCGCAGCATGTTTTAGTTTTGGTGAGGGAACTTAACAGCTACAAATTCATTAGGAGTCTTGCTTCTTGAAACGGTCAGTGGAGATAAAAAGTCTGCAAAAAGAATAAACACAGGCTCAGTACAAAATTAGAGCAATATTATATATGGACCCGGGAGGAAGGATTTGTAGTTGAAAGTGCAGCCGTGGTTTGTAGGTACACCAGAATTTACGCTAAAGTTTCTTAACTTTTTAACCATAGGCCGCTGGACCATCGCATACTTTTGCTCCTATTGACCAAAGTGCGTACTGAAGTTCAGTTGCACATCTCAAAAAAGTACAGAGAAAGTAAATACCAATCCAGGTAAAAGTTACTATAGGATTTTCAATAGTACGAAGTCAACACTCAGCACTATCAATTATTGTTCAGACGCTCAACAGTATTATGGCAGGTTTTAACAGTTCTGGTTCAATAGTTGCAGACCTCCAACAGTTTGGGATCTACATTTGGCGTGTGCTTCCTCCACCGCTTGTGTGCTATGAATGTTGGTGTTGCCAACAGTCTGATGTCTATAGTTAATCGTATGACTGTTGGCTACAGCAGTCATACAAAACCAAACTACAGACACCAAAGCATTACATAGAATCACCAACATGAAGCAAATGCACATGCACAATGCACACTCATAAGGACACTGATTAGTTCAATCATTTTAAAGGAAGTACATGACATGAAATAATGAAATAAAGAATGCTTCAAAGCAATTGAGCATTAAGATAACTATTTATTGCAGAAGTTTTCCATAATTTTTCATTGGGTTTAAGAAGACTGCTTGGGGCCCTGCGCCAAAAAAGGCTGAAGTTAATTTTGTAAGAACAAATTACGGCCATTTTCAATTTTAAATAATTACCATTATTTACCGTTGATGCATTGTTCAGTTTCGTCAGCAAGTTCTTGCGGACATATTTGTGTATGGCCTCTTTCATGTAGCTGCTTGGAAACTTGCCTTTCCCTAGCTGTGCTCAGTCGAGGGCTAGGTGAAAGCTGAAAGATTGAATATAAGAATTGTTACAATCGATTATGAGCATAATTTAGAGTTGTGTTATAAATTTCCAGACTGAAAATAAATTTACCATATACAATGTCCTTCTTGGCCGGCGTTAAAGCTGGCTTTGGGTTCTTGTCTGGAAATCTGTTGCATTTCAGTCTATCCAAGGACCTTTTCTGCAGGGTTTTGGTTCCCCACAGGTGGACAGCCAAATCCCCATCCGAAATTGAAAGCTGTGTCACTAGAGTTTTCTTAAGCTTCTCCCACACATCTTCTTTTATCATCTTGTCATCAATAACTAGCTGCACAAATGAAAAAAACAAACAAAACAACAGATAAGTCCCAATGAGATAAAGAAACCCTGGCCGAAGTATGAATATGGTCGTCAAACAATGATCAGCGACTATTGTTCAGAATTGAGATGACCAGATGACCATGATCATGTGACCACGAGCAGGTGACCATGATCAGATGACCATGGTCAGGTCCACAATAAAAAAAATAGTCTGTAAAAGTCCTTTTAAACATTCATTTTCACAATCTTATGGTAGTTGAACTTAAAATCAGAATCACAGAAATTTTTGAAGTCAAGGGACTAAATACAACTTATTTGTTCTTACAATTCAGACATCATGGTTACTCTATTTTAAACTGAGGATTGCAAGGTGTTTTTAATTTCGGTAGGAACACTTAGCTACGAAGTCACCAAGTGTCTTGCTTCCCATCATGGTGAGTGGAGGTAAGTCTGCAAGGAAAATACACATGATCAATACAAAATGAGAACAACAGTATAAATGATTACATGACGACAAATTCAGTGACACCATAAATGAGCACATATACAGTTTAAAAAGGAGAAGTTCCTAAGCTAATTAACACCGGTGAGACTATGTATTGCAGTACAACCTTATGCCGTATTCAGGCGTACAATATAGTTTCCCAATATTTTTTGCTGTATTTCAGTAAATTTTCACCTTAATTAAAAACTTATTGCACCATTGGATTTAATACAATGACAGGATTCAAGATATGGGGGTCATAAGATTTTTTCAGACTATTTGTAGAAGTAAATTTTTTGCGGAAAAGAACGACTAAAAAGATTCAGCTTCCGGCTAAATTGTTTCTGATGCAAAAGTGTCCCATTCTCAGAAAGTACCCATTAAAACAAAATGTACCACGAGAAATGTGAAATTTGGATGCCTTTTGGACTTTCCCCGCTGTAGTTTTGGCAAGGATTCTTTGCAAACTTGAATGTAATCTCAACCTCACCTGGTGTAGACAAGGTTTTTACCTAACCCTCTGTGAAGATCCCAGTCGCTGCAGCTCAGCAGCTCACTGCAACAGAATCTAAATAGGCCCTGGGTTAGCAGCAAGAAAGTCAGGCCTACAAAATAATTGGGGCTTTGGCCTCTTTCCAAAGAGTTAGACACCTTTTCTTTACAGGAAGGTTCGAAATGTTGAATGCTATTAATTTCATTTTGACCTTGTTAGAGTTCTTCCATTTATACTGCTTATCTCTTGGCTCACTGTTATTCCTAGCATTTTGCAGAAGAACAAACTTTCTTTAAAGACTCAGTTTCCATCGCTTATTTCTTGAGTATGGTGAGAGTGAGTATATTTTGGACTGTTTAGGCCCCCTTCAGTTGTGTTAGTGGTTTCAAAAGCTTACATTTTTTCTGAATTTCTTGACATAAAAGAGAAGGTGAAGCAACTAGATCTCGATTTAATTTGAAAGAGTTCAAAATTAGCATTTGTAGTTAATTTTCTCAATATCACCTATCATGTAAAATTTCTTGGCTTCTATGAGGATATTTGCAGTTCGGTGTCATGTAAATAAAATCAGAAATTGATGGCCTTTCTATTGTGCAGAAATTAAATAAACCAATGAATAAATACTTCAATTTTGGATGTGACAAGTGATAAAAATAATGCATTATTTGTCAGTAGAAGAAGTCAGTAGAAGTTCGGTTCTGTCACTCGTCGAGGCGACATGGCGGCTCTCTGTGGCTCCGTGCGGAAAGCGCGTACTAAATTCTCAAGAATAGTCGCCGCGGTACATTGCATTTTCCTCATAGACGTTGCAAATTGTGCTAAAAGCAACAAATTTTGTGGAGTGACTCCTAAGAGTATTTTGGTAAAAATGGCCCGCAGCCCATTTTCGGGTTTTCGTGTGGAGTCAAGATATTGAACTCTTTTGAACACCCTTATTTTAACTCCCGAAATAGGCGTCATTTTCCGACATTGCGTCCCCTTGAGTAGAGATTGAAAATTTCCGGAAATTTAAAATCCTGGAAATATTTCCGAAATATTTCCTAAATTTTAGAAACTTTTGGAAATTTAGTTTTTTAAGCCGTAAAACCACCCATTCTCATTTATTATGCAAGAAGTACTCGAGATTATACTAAATGAGCGTCGAATCATCCTGACAAAGTGGTAAAAAAACGTTGCTTACAATGCTAGATCATGTTTAATTAACAAGCGATAACAGATCAGTTCCAGAAAATAATCTTAGTATAAGAGCAATCACTTATTTCTATAGGTCTATAGGTTCTAAATGTTCGTTTCCGCACACCCGAAGACCTATTCGGATTTTACCACAGTCGTGTTGCACGCGCTCGAAGTCGGTATCACTATCACTACTTTTTAGCCGACCGTGCCGACTGTTTGTTCGTTCGGGCGGACGTGTGTACGCCGACTTATCGTTCACAGAAAAACTTCAAATTTGGAGGATTAACTTCTTTCTTAACGTAGAACCACATAGGGTGGCAACAATTTTCGATTTATATCGCATTTTTGATAACTGAAAATATGTCTGTTTTTGTATTTTGAGGTTAGGGTTGGCCGCTGCGCGCACAGGCAGGGTCGGGCTCAGGTTAACGATTTAAATCGTAACAAATACATCTGCTACCGGGCACTTCAAGGGAGACTTGAGGCGGGGGCCGAAGGCCCCCGCAAACGCCGCCGGCAGGCCAAGCTGGCCAAGTCCCCCTGTCGAACCGAGGTGCCGGTGGAGCGGAGCGGAACTGGCTCCGAGGTTGACGGAAGGGTCGGGCCAGCTTGTTGTGATTATCTACGGAGTTCATTATCAGTCCTTATTGCAAGGGAATGACTGCATATGGAAAATGCGAGTTGAGCCTATTTTCACGACCCATGCGTCCGTAAATGTTGGCAATGCGAACATTATTTAGTATAGTACCATAGGGCCACACGATACCATTTATATTTGAAAAGTACGAAAAGTACGAAAGTTGCTTGTGATCACCGTTGTCGCACCTACACTGTTAGCAGTGATTCCAAAAAAAGTCGCTGCTGGCGCAAAAGTTGTCTAACGATATCCGACCGTCGCCCAAGAGAAAGTATCACCCAATCTCATCGCGTTTACGGGGAACAGCGAAAAATGATTTTCAAAAATAGTGAACTCTGTTGCTTTGCTGGTCATGTTAGTGGGGAAATGACCCATCCCATGGTCCATGGGACACCATGTTATAGAGTCCCCCATAGGGTGCTGCACGCCATGCATTTTTGCCGCTTTTCTCATGGGAAATAATTTACCATGGGTAAACGGAACCATGGGATCAAGCATCCCATGGTCATGGTACTTGTCCCATGGTATTCCCATGAAGAGCTGTTTTTTCCCTTGCAGAAGTAGGATTCGAACCACCAACCTATCAATTACGTTTCCGACTTCCTACTAACTCGGCTATCGTGCCACTTGTATATACCATGCGCTGGACAGTGTACTTGTATTTATCATGGGACATCACCCATTCCCACCATGGGATCGTCCCCATGGGATCGTCCCATGGTGAATCCATTCCCATGGTAGAGGCACCCATGGCATTTCGCGTTCCCATGGGCATTAGTCTTTCCCATAGCGAACAGGAGCGTTACCATGGTATTGGTTTCATGGGGTTCCATGGGGGGCCATGGCTTTTTGGGACTGGGGGTAGCTTTGGATAATTATGTCGGTTTCTTACGTACAATTTCTTCTGTGCGTAACTACATGTTACTATCAATGGATGACATCGTGTGCGTAAGGCTTACACACAAATGGATTGTGCATAAAGTATGTAAGAAAAAGTGAACATTTACTGCGTAGAGGACCGTCTATATGGACGGAGCATGTTGAGACCCGCTTAAATGCTTATCTGCGATTCCTCTTCAAACTGATTTTAAGAGGCCTGGAGTCTACTAAATTTCCGTAAATTATTTTATCGCGGAATAGACTTGTTCTTGAAATGAAACACAAGACCCGTCAAAAACGGACTGAGTAAAGGTTTTTCTTCGTTCCAAATCTCTGATCACCTAAAAAGCACTTAAGCGGGTCTTCTTATAAACGCAGTTGACAGCACAAAACTACTCGTGTGTATTGTGTTCGTGTAGGGGCCGTACATTGCGTACTCTACACTGTTCTACAAGTGCCACCATTCTGGCTACGACTGGAACATACGGGCCTCCCACTTCAATCCAGCTCGGCCCAACGAGCTGCAGCGCATCACAGGCAATGTGTCTATGGGATATCCGTTCGGGAACGACGCGTGGGTAAGAAAGGAATCGTTCAGGTTAACGATGACTGCTGCTTCTTGTGACCTTTTCTGTTGGGAAATGAAGTTTTGAGCTGGTGGCCACATGAAGTCTTCCAGACTGAAAATCGTTTTCCTGAAGAGAATAGCTGTAACGATTCATTGATTACCTGAGTATGTGGTCGCTTTACGACTTTTCATTCGTCACGTGTACGTGACATATTCGTGTAACTCATAAACCTTCACATCTAAGCAAACTATAAGAACACATGCTTTGCTAACTACCCGCGTAAAGATCATGGTTAGTGCATCATTGCTTCAGCTCTTCCCAAAGATACCGAGAAGACAGGCGGAATGGAACCGTGTTCAGCAGTCACCTTAAAGACACGCGAAACGAATCAGGTGACTTCACGTTAGCTTTTGGCTGACCTGTGGCCGTCTGTTCACCTATTGCACGTTGTCTGCACTGCTGTCTTGAAAACGTGCAGGTAAAAGACACCGTAAATATGCTGTGAAGTCGCTCCAAAGGTCAGATGTAAGACGTCAGGATTAAGGGACGGTGGGATACTATGGAACACGGGGTACAATGGGACACTCTTAAATTTGGCGCCTTCCGTGGGTGGTCGTGACTGCGAATGACGTCAGTAGGAAGCCGTGTTTGAGTGCACTACTTGACACTTGGCGGTGGGCGGACTCGATTGTTTTTCGCTGTGGCAGCTGGTAGAGCAACAAAATCGAACTCAAGAATATTTTTTATAGAGCCAAAAACCGTTATTCAAAATCCATTTTGCGCATTGGAGTGAGTGCCTGGACCCTTGAGGCTCCTTTAAACACTGTTAGTTCTGATCTTACATTTGAGGTTGTGGTGGCAGTGAGCGGCCCCTCCGATCTGACACTCGGTACACAATGGGACGGCCGCGAGCGGGGTACTATGGGACAGCTAGCTGATTATCCTATTGTGCCCCATGCTCTTTTTTAAACTAATATTATTATTATTCATTGGAAAATTAACAGAGCAGAAAATGCCCCGACAGAGAGCAAGAGAGCCGCAGAAGTGCCAGCAGTTTAAGCGAGAGATTGTGGAGGACGCTGTAAAGTTAGTTCGAGCTAGGAAAAGTGTGCGTGTGCCAGTATACTATAAGGTGTGAAAGTTTTTTATTTTTATTTTCTTTTAATACGTGACCACAAGCCTGTGATAATTTTTCATTGTAATAAAAACAAAAGTTCGTATTGATCGTTACCAAACCTAACAATGACAACACTTGGAGTCTTGTTTAGCGGCCCACTTTTTGCAGAGCCTGTCATTTCGTTCGAAGTAGACTTGGAGCGTTCAAATTTTGAGGAGCCATGTCTGTGCCTTCCTACCCCTATCAGGAGAAACCAAAGAAAAGCAAGAAGAGATCTTTAAAAAGTGTATATTTTTTCAGTTTTTTCGGATTTCTGGCACTTTTATGAGGTTGATCTATGTCGCGGCGGTCATTATCGGAACCCCAGCGTCCACCGCTGGCGCTGCCGATCAATTTTGGAACCGTTCCACCCCTAAATTACAAAATACCCCTCACCCCCTCCAAAATTAAGGGATGGTCGGAGATGGTTGAAACTCAAGATTTGGGAGTTTTAGGCACCTATGCTGCCACACTGACTGTAATTTTCCTAACTTTCGTCCTACAAATGGGTCCTAATAATCCCCTTCGCGGCGATTTTCGACAATGTCCCATATAAGGGGGTGGTTCAACCCCTTAGAATAAATCAACAAAGTTGCGGTTTTGGGGCCTTGCAGAAGGACACTTAGGACATGCCTCCTCAAAATTTTAACGCTCTAGATGAACTAAATGACAGCCTCTGCAAAAAGTCTTTTAATACGTAAACCAAAAGCATGAGACAACTTTTTATTTTAATAAAAGAAACTGTTCCTAGTGGTAATTTTTTTCGTTATATCCTACACACTTGTTCTACAAGGGTAAATAATGATGTGTCCCATTGTGTACAGACGGTGTCCAATAGTGCCCCATAGCGGGGCACAATGGGACAAATGCCCTTCACCACAAAATATGCAATCCGTTCGGTCTGAGAGCCCCGAGTTTCAAACCTCCTAAAATCTCAAAGTAAACGTCGTAATGTGTATTTTCGGCCAATCTGGAATACTGTGTCGCAAACTCTGTCCTACACGGGGCAAAAAAAAACTCTGTACCCCACCTTCCTACGACACACTGAGAAAAATGGTTTGAACTGGGAATCAAAATTCTGTGTGTGGGCAAAAAGTGCATCAGCGCTACAATCAAAGTTTCTGTTAGCCGGTCCAAAGTTCTGGGGTGAGTAACGAAACAGTTTGGTTGCAGCGGAGATGCGGCACGGATAGAACACACTTCGATGCTCTGTATTGATTATTTTTCTCAGTGCGTGCCGACGGGGCCCGCCTAGGGAGCGCTTCCCATCACCCCACCTCATTTACGCGCCTGGTAGATCAGTGTGTTAGAGCGTTAGCCAGAGAGGTCCGCGGAGAACGGTTCAATCCCAGGGGGATTGGACACTAGCATATGATGCTTGAGGCACGTATTGTATTCTTAAGGCAAGCATATGGTACCCCTCAATCAAGCAGTATATGCTTCAATCAAGCTTAATATGCATGTGGGATTTTTCGGGTTTCAAGCGTAACATATGCTTAACTGAAAGCATTTTATGCTTAAATCGTGCATTCATTTTTTTGAGAGTGTAGACTTTCATAACTTCGATTTCTACCAGTCGAAAATTACTGATGACTTTCATAACTATGATTTCTACCACTCTGTCAAAATTCGTACAGTGAACGGTCGTAACCTAAATTAGGCGTGCCAGTTACTCATCGGGACCGCATGTGAGGTGAAAAAGAGTGGTTTTGAAACCAACTATGAAGTTTAGCAGCGACATGTACACTCTCAAAAATAAATGCTTGATTCACAGCGATTTTGATGCGTATCTTGTAATTCTTCTGGGATTCTGTTGATTTAAGGGTCTCCAATCGCTCTCCTACTCGCGGAATGGTCACGCTTATTAGTCAAAAGTGGGGGTGGGAGGGGTGGGTAGGCTGACCTCCTCCTCCCAGCCGGCCAAGGTGGCAACACCGCTGCAACCTCGTCGATGTCGGTGTCACCAGCCAGCTCCTGCTTCCCGGACCTGCGATTGGCTCAGTTTCGCTCTTTTTCCGGATTTTTGGCAACTCCAAGTCGGCTCTAAAACCTCGTACGATCTCCATTCAAAAACGGAATCGCACTGCCGGGAGGCGGCGAAAAGGTTGGTGTGAGTTACAAATGTGAAAAATTTGAACGTCAAAAGTTGATTTCCGCCGGGTTTAAAAGGACGGACCGCGCCAAATCCGTCCTATTGTAATGTTTATTGGTCTCCGGTGCTCTGGCAGACGTCGTGCAGTGTTGCAGCCGTGGGAGGAGGGGTAGGGACGTCTTCCCCGCACCTCGCACCGCCTCACCCCGTCACGTGCGAGAGAGAAGGTGTAGCCTGTCCTTGTCTACTCATGCCTGGAACTCGAAACAGGCCCTTCTTTCGGCATACAAATGTCGAGTTCTAGTTGACGTATGAACAAGCTAGAAGTCTCAGCTTGTAGAGGAAGGAAGGGGCTATGTTGTGAATATAATTTCAATTTAGTAAGTACTCGTCTTACATGAGAAAAACTGCTCTATTATCGGGTCATTTTCAAGTGATTCCAGGAGCAAACCTGGGAAATCGCAGGGACATGAAAAATATTTCACAACATAGTCAGAGTAAAGAACTATGATACTGCAAAGTTTCATCTCGATATCTATTCAAATTCTTGAGATTTGTATGCCGAAAAAGGGGAAAAAAACGAAGGTTTGAACGTCTCTAGATCAAAAACTAGAAGGCTCAGAGGGCTCAGACACATACCACTAGAATCAGCGTGTTCTGAACTATCGATTTATGAAATAAAAAAAAGATCGATTGGAGACCCTTAAGAATCATCTGCCTACATCAACCATCTGTATGCTTGGCACTAGCATATGGTGCTTTTGGCACGTATTGTATTCTTGGGGCTAGTATATGCTATCTCTCAATCAAGCAGTATATGCTTCAATCAGGCATAATGTGCGTGTGGTATTTTGGGTGTTTCAAGCATAAAATATGCTTCACTTAAAACCGGTGTAAACTACAAACATGTTATGCTTAAATTGTGCATTCATTTTTGAGGGAGTAACTTCAAAGCATCTTTTCGGTGTCTTCTCAGCATCTTCGCCGCAACTTTACATTATCTAGGGCGTGCTAGCGCTGCTGCGTGTATCGCTTGTTCGTTCGGCCGCCCGCCCGCCTGGAACTTGGCCGAAATGGGGATGACGGAGCCCCTCGGAGGGTAGGCAAACTATCTTCAAAAGTTCTAGGCGGTAGCGGACACTGTTCCCAATCCAGGGTCCGTGCTGAACATTAGGTGCGTCGATATGGACGACTTTTCGATTTCGACTTTATGGTTTAAAAGGCGTTTTGGAGGCCAAGGGTCAACATATCAAAAGATGGCAGTGACCTACATCAGATCAGTCACCACATCGTGGTATATGTATCTCTGGGACCTAGAATATTTCCCGAATCACCGGCGGGTGTGGCACCTCAGCAGGCGCGGATCCAGGAGCGACTTGGGGGGGGGGGGGGGGGGGGGGGGGGGCAATGTACCACTTTTTGCCTACTTACAGGCGAAAAGTTCGGCAGGTTGCCTAAATTTCAGGCGCCCTTCGGGCGCCTTGATAACATCCTGGGGGGGGGGGGGGGGGGGGGGGGCAAACCCATTTTGCGCCCCCCCCCCCCCCCCCCCCGTGGATCCGCGCCTGCACCTCAGGTGCGCAACATCTCCCAAGCGAGTCTCGTAGCCTAATGGTTAGAGTACCAGGACCGTAGGGCCAGGGACTGTGAGGTTCTATACCCGCCGGACCCATTTTTTGTTCATTATAAAGCCAATCGAATGGCTTCCAGAAAGGCTTGTAGCTTGAAGCCATTCGATTGGCTTTAAAATGAACAAAAAATGGGTCCGGCGGGTATAGAACCTCACAGTCCCTGGCCCTGCGTTCCTTGTACTCTAACCATTAGGCTACGAGACTCGCTTGGGAGATGTTGCGCACCTGAGGTGCTACAGCCGCCGGTAATTCGGGAAATCCCAGAGGTACATATACCACGATGTGGTGACTGATGTAGGTCACTGCCATCTTTTGATATGTTGATCCTTGGCCTCCAATACGCCTTTTAAACCATACTTTTCTGGACACAAATTTTAAACAAAATATTGCCTGTACGGCGATATAGATGCCTTCAAAAGCAATTGATCTCCAATATGGTGTTTAAGAGCACCGCCTAATAATATTCGTATCCTGTGTGCCAAATAATTAAAAAATATAAATGTTTTGGTTTTAAATCGAACTTTAAGAAGAATTTTAGGAAACATATTATAGAGGTACCACATGAGCACATGCGAATAATTTATAAGTCCAGAAGGTCGTAGCCAACCGAAGGCTTCAAGTCAAAGCCAGGCGAGCGCTTGAAGCCTAAGCTTATGGACTGCGCAATGGCTTTTAGCTGCCCCAAGCCATTGCAAGCCTTTCTGAAGCCGTCCAAAGGCTTGTAGCCGGCTTCCAGCCGTTTTAAAGCCAATATTTATTGGGGCTGTTGTTGTTTTTTACTGCCTTTTCTGTGATTTTAATGGAAAAACACACGGCTTGACTGGGTCCTTTTCCCTACGTCAATTAATAATTTGCGATTGAAAGTGTGGGAATAACATTCATGCTCTTGCAAGCGCATAGTTTTCACACACTTTGATTAACAGCTCTGTATCAGATATTTTCCGCACTTAGTTTTTGGGTGTTTTAAAATAAATTTGTACAACATTTAAGTATATTTTGTTTTTTTTTTTTTTTTCCTTGGTGCAGATGAATGTAATAGTAGATTCCCGCAGCAATAACGAGTGGAAAGAAAATGCCTTGGTGCTCCGGTTCAAGAATAATGCGTGCTCCAATCTACTAGCAAATGCTCCGGACGTTATGCGGATTCTCTTCCGCGGAAGAACATGTCCTTTGCCAGCTGTAAGTTCTGGGGGAGCCCGGTCCTGTTATATTTCTTGTGAATGATTCAAAGGCGTTGCGGGACCGCTTCCGACGGTCTAAGAAATCCAAAGACAAATTCAAAAATTCTTTTTTACCTAACGGCACCGATTGCCGATTGCGCCCATTAACATTTTTAAGTGATGAAAAAATAAAAAAATACTATTACACTTCGTGAAATACTGATAGGCCGGAGTGTCACAAAACTGGATTTAGTGCAATTTTCATATTTATTATTTTTTGTAATGAAGAATTTTATGATTAGCTGTTAGTTAATTTTTATATACAAAGGGAACGTGAACGTGGATGACCAAGTTTTTTTGTTTTAAATTTAAATATCTACTCTAGCTTGCAGGTGAGAACTGGATGGATGGGTGGCGCGTTGGCAGACATCGTGGTATGCGGGGAATGCCGAATAGTCGTAGGGTACAGCGGCTGAAGAAACTATGCAAAACGGGAAATGTGAGGGGAATCGTGGCAAAACTTCATTGTCGATAGGTTGGCTGGTCGTGGCGTGGCCCGCAGCCCCCTAGTTCTCACTTGCACCGACCGGTGGGCACATCGACAATGCTCCGCTCTGAGGGTTGTGCCTCTTGTGCATGCTCTAGGGTCCGCAGCGGTCCCGACTCTTGAGTTGCCTCCCTTTTAACCAGGGCTCGACTCGGCTCGGCAAACAATAAGGGCTGTTTCACAAGAAAGGGAGAGGTCCGATTTTTAGCGTGGCAGGAGAAGGATGGATGATACTGACGCAGCCAGTTGACAAGACGAGCTCTGTCTGTTTCTTTCACTATTGGATGGAGTGAGAAAGCTGAATTTGAACTCGGTTTTAAGACTGTCTGCGTCATTTCTGGAGTGTAAAATGACGTCCGACGCTCTCGTATGGGTACTATGCGAAAGTCAGGAAGGTCTGAAAAACTTCTCACAGAGACTTTCGGTTTTGACGTAAGGTGCACCATAGGAAATACTAATTTAAAAAAAAAAAGCCGATCTTGGGTGAAACTATAAGGTCACTCCGTGCCTAAAAAGAACACCTCTAACCAAACGCTGGGAAAGTCCTGCTCCACGGTACTTACCATCATTCCCTGTGGGCGCGTTGACTTTATCGGCCTCTAGAGGGTGTGGATAGTCTAGAATAGTCACCTTGATGTAAAATGAATTATGATGGAGGCATGAAATTTTGCAGAAGTGTTTCTGAAACCTCAGGTCGCCGACTTTTTTGATATCTTCGACACAAGTCGAGATATTGAACACTTTTGAACACCTTTATTCTAATCATGGTATTTGCCAGATCAGGGTGTCGGTGTTACACTCGTTGTCACCACACATGCGGTCCTGATCCGGTCCTGATGAATAACTGGCACGCCTAATTGAGGTTACGACCTTTCACTGTACTAATTTTGACAGACTGGTAGAAATCGAAGTTATGAGAGTCATCAGTAATTTTCGACTAGTAAGCTCTACACTCTCAAAAATGAATGCACGATTTAAGCATAAAATGCTTTCAGTTAAGCATATGTTATGCTCGAAACACCAAAATCCTACACGCATATTCTGCTTGAGGGATGCCATATGCTTGCCCCAAGAATACAATACGTGCCTCAAGCATCATACGCTAGTGTCAAGCATACAGACGGTTGATGTACGCAGATGATTCTTAAATCAACAGAATCCCACAAGAATACAAGATTTGCATCAAAATCGCTTTGAATCAATCACTCATTTTTGAGAGTGTACTGAACACAACTACACAACCGCAGCATCCATTTAGATATCTGTCTCAACCGTCCTGAACACCTCAGCGCGTTCAAGCCTCGTTCAAGCCTTGAACAATTCGAACAAGGAATTCTAGAATTGTGCCAGACATGGGAAAGTGTCACAGTGGGGACAGGGGACAGGCGGCGGAGAGAATTTGCTTGGGCAGGTTGACAGTCCTGGAATACACCTTACTTCAACTTTTTTCAATCAATGCTACGTAGAAGAGACAGAAGGTGCCAATAACTGTATGCCTGCGGTCGACAGCTGTGGGTTTGGAGGTCGAGAAATACAATGCACGAGGAAACATAACCAAAATCAATCTTTGAAATTAATTTCGTAAGCAAGTAGTCAGAAATTTGTTATAAAAGAGAAATACTATTGCACTTCGTAAAATACTGCTAGACCCGAAATGTCACACGTGTTCAAATTTTGAATTACCACGAGGTTCATTTTGCTTAAGTTTTCTTGCGGTTACACATCTGATAAGTACCATTATACGCCGTGAAATTACTGCTAGGAACTAAGCATAATGTGCTTCGAATTTTTCAATTTTGGTCGTATCGGCACAATTTAATACATTCGTTATGCGATGCTTGATTCGATAAAGTAAGTAAAAATTTCCTATTTTTAATGAAATTGGCAAAGTTGATTGTGCACTATGATTGAGGAGCAGGTCTGGTGAACTACGTGCGCGCGGAAGAGGTGCAACAAGAGCTGCCGCGGTCACTGCGGCGGCATGGGGCCCGGAAGGCTTGGTGTCGGTCCTCTCCGGCCGAGTGGGAGAGAGGCGAACAGGTCTGACCATAGCGAGCTGGCGGAGAGGGGATAGGGGGGCATCCATATACCACGTGACCCAAAATAGGCCACTTTTGACCCCCCCTCCCCCCGCGTGACCTGGCTAACCTAACCTTCCCATGTATTTAATATAGGAGCGTGACCTTGGGCTGACCCCCCCACCTCCCCCCAACTAGGTCACGTGGTATATGGATGCCCCCTAGTTGGCTGGCAATGCGGAGGGGAGGGTGTCGGAAGGTTGCAGGGAACTATGGTTCTTCCGACGTTTACAATAAACTAGGGGTACGCTCCGTTTTTCTGCGCGTAATGTGGCGAGCGTAGCGTAGCATTTTTTTAAAAATCTAATCAGCTTCTCTGAGGCGCCTGCAAGTGCAAGGGTAGGCCGACCCGCCATGCACGCGCCCATGCAGGAGTGCTAGTTGCCTACCTTGCGGGCGCTGTGAGGCAGGACGCACAAGTGCATGAAAAACGTGTGGGCCTGTGAAAGTCGAGGGTAGGCCAGCCAGCAAGGCACAGGCGCAAGGGCGGATTTAGTAGGGGGGGGGGGGGGGGCAACAGGCCCTTATGCCCCCCCCCCCCCCCCCCCCCTAGCGCTCGATATGTAGAAAACCGGCATAACTTTTCCGCCTGTAAGTAGGCAAAAAGCGGGACATTTGCCGCCCCCCCCCCCCCTCAAGCCGATCCTAGATCCGCCCCCAGCACAGGCGTATGATGGTGTCACTGGTTTGGTCGTCCTACTTGCCCTGCCCGCCTTACTGACATCCCCATCCCCCGCAAATATTCCCTACCACACCGGATATTTGAACCCGACCTCTGATAACCAAACCTTACGGGGTGAAGGTCCGCTATTTGCTGCTCTGCTGGTAACACAGGCGGTCATTTAACTCACGTAAACGTTCGTATCTCGCACTTTTCGCCCCATTCCAGTACCTGTTTAAGAAGGGCCTGTTCTGCCGCGGCCCATGGTCTCGCACTCCGTACGTTTCCGGGTTCAGAGGGCGTCGGTTCCCCAGTTGAAGTTTGTATCACTCACCGCTCCACCCATACGAGCAGGTGCGGATTAGAGGGGGGGACTGCCCTTTTGCCCCTCCCCCCTCAAGCCGCTCCCAGATCCGCCACTTTATTCGAGTCCCCGCCCAAGAAGGCTCTGTTCTGCCCAACGTCACCTGCAGCATGCACCTGGGCCCCCGGTTTTGGCAACAGGCAGTCGGCAGTCCAGGCGTAGAATATTCATAATATCTAACTGGATTTTCATTCTGATTGTGCTCAAGGTTAAAGAATTGGCATCTAGCGTGATCTAAAATTAAAACCAGTCTCTATTTGAAAGGTTAAGTGGAAGTGTGAAATTTATTTTTAACTTTGATCCCCAAGTTACATTTTTTGGTGCCTTTTTGGTATTTTCACATTTGGCTTTAGTACTCCTTAGCTACAGCTCAAGTGTGCATAGCTTACCACACTTATTATTTGATTGAAATGGGCACCACTGGTTTTTCTAGACCACTGTGTAAGCTTTGATAAGAATATTTATATGTATTACTAATACAGATTTTAAAAGGTATAAGGTGAACAGAAGACAAATTACTCGATCACATTTATTTCTCACCTTGAGAGAAAAGAACTTAAGTTTGACCATCACAACAGTATAAACCAAGGACTGTTACAGCCCCACACGTGAGATTCCTTTTCAGTCCAGTTTTAGTTCATAAATGTTTTAGATTGAAAATGAAAAGAAGCAAGTTGTCACCAAGAGCATGAAAGAAAGGTGTAGGGAACAGCATCCCTGTCATAAAATTTGATGCTTGATGCGATATCTGCTCTACTTCTTCACCCTTGAAAACAACCTAGAAGAACAAACAAAAACAATGTTAGCATTTTTAGTTGACAATTAGTAAAAGGTTTTGGATCAAGTAAGTCTGTATTGATATTTGGGAGGAATTCCCACTGTCTACATAACGACTGTCAATATTGCAGCTACTTACAAATGAAAGCAGTACATTTGACGGTAAATAGATTCCATTCACAAACAGGAGGAGCCTCAGGATGCCGAACCGCACTCGATGATAAGTAAGTGCTGAAATTGAAATATTGAAACAAGTGTGCGTGGGGCTGTACTCAATAGCCGGCATAGAAAAGGAAATATAAATGAAATAAATGAAAAATTGTAGCAGACACATTTCGGTCATGACAAATCACATTTGCAAAAAAACAAACAACAAAAGAGTGTTTCAACCTAACTACACAGATACTGTCTGCTATTACATGTCAACTAAACATTTGCCAAGTCAGTAGTTGGTTGCAAGACTTCAGCGTCGTGAAGTGTCCAGCATGTACAGCGTGTCTAAAACTTGTCATCATCTGAAATAAGAATGAATTTGTAATTAAACAGATAAAGATCTACACACAGAATACAAATAAAATCTCTTCTTGAGAGCTTACCTTGGGCACTTAAGAAAGTTGAAGTCGCTCCTTGTCTAGTATTTTACAACCAAGCAGAAGCGAGAGCAGAAGACACAGCGAAGCGGCTTGAGAATCCACAGATATACATGCACATGAGACAGTAACACATCAAACAGACTGTCATTAGCAACAAATTTGTAAACGACACTGGTTTTCACATTTTCTTATTTGGTGACATAGTATCCAATCCACGTTTAACTCGCCATGTTGTTCTGACCCAATGTTCACTTGGCAATAGTTGAGCACAGTTTTAGGTTAGGGCATACAGAAGAGCACGAATTAACTTGATTTTAAAGGAGAGAGGATGAAATGAAGCGAACACCCAATGTCAAATCTGTTTCAGTGCTACATGCTGCACTATCTTCATAAACCTTGCGGACTGGTAATAGTAGGGTATTATCGAATCCTCAGTTTTTGTCCGAGACGGCTCAAACTTGGTTTCTCGCACTTATATAACATGCCGAACAATCCTAGAGATGGAAAGTTGCGATCCGATAACTTTTAAAATTCACTAAAATTCTCTCAAATACGAGTGGTAGCTAGGTTAGATGTGGATTCTTCGGAAGCGCCCTTCTGCTCGGGCGGGAGAGAGAGAGAGAGAGAGAGAGAGAGAGAGAGAGAGAGAGAGAGAGAGAGAGAGAGAGAGAGAGAGATATGATCTATGTAGTGGCACAGCACATTAGGCCATGTCGCCAGGCGGAGAAGATAGGCGGAAGTGTAGCGTTTGGCGGACTTTATGAAGGTAGAGGTCGAGATGTTACAGGAGGAGGTTTGGATTTAGTTGAATGAATTTTGAGAATGCTTTGATTGTTTGTGCCGTAGGTGGGCTAAGTCTTTAGGTATCCTTATTTCCTTCAGTGGTCTTCTGTTAGTGAGGTCGCAGTCTTGTAGGAGGTGGAGGGTCGTTCCGCGAGGGTGGCCGCAGCGACATTGCGGCGAGGCGAGTCCTGCGTGGCGGTGGAGGTGCGCTGGGGCGTGTGTGTGCCCGAGGCGGAGGCGGCAGATGGTGGTGACAACGCTTCGAGGGGCGGAGGATTTCCTGAACCAGGTGCGGGTTGAGATGATCGGCTGGAACGCGTAGAGGTAGCGCCCGGTCGGGCAGCTAGCCCAGTCGCTGTTCCATGTTTGCATTATTGCTTCGAGCCAGTTGTTATGGTACGTAGAGATGGGGGAGGGAATATGGAGGGGGGCGCCGAGAGTTCGGGCCGCTTTGGCTAGGGTGTCGGCTCTGCTCGGGCGGACGATTGAAGATCGGCCTAACATGCTACCGGCGCCATCTACCGGTAAGTAACACAGCTCGTTCCCCAGGAACCACTCCCACTTCCTCAGTTTGTCCCATTCATTCGTGGTCTCGTGGTCCTGACCTGCATCAACAAAAAGAACAACACAGGCAAGATGATTAGTGACTGTAAGAACATAAAAGAAATTTATGACTTATTTAGTAAAGATGAGAAGCTTATTGTGGAGCAGCTTCAGTTAGAAGGGTATTTGCAGCCACTGAAGAGATGTGCTACAAAAAACTGCAGAATGCAACAAGTGCTCTCACGCAACAGCAGGTACAAGGGGAATTACAGTGTTTATTGCAAAAAGTGCAAAAGATACTCCAGCTTAACAGGAGGTACATTTTTTGAGGGCACCCACCTAAGCTTTGAGGATATATTTATTTCTTTGTGGTTTTGGACATGTCATTTCAGTTCAAATGATGCAGCTAAAGTAAGTGGGATTACTAGAGAAGCGTTGGTGCAGTACTTAAGACATTTTTGGTAAGTTAACAATCAATGTCTGCATTGCTGTCAGCTACATTTTAAGGTCATGGTATAATTGCATACTTCTTAATTACAGTGACATTGCATCCTGGAAATTATTGGAAATGCCAAAACAGCAGCTAGGAGGGGAAGGAGTGATTGTACAGATAAGTGTGATTTCAAAACGGATGTACAATAGAGGAAGAGGAGTAAGGAAGACTAAATTGGAAAAGTGGGTGCTAGGCATGTACGACACTCAAACAAAAATTGGAGTTGTTTTGTATGTAGCGAAGAGGGACAAACAAACATTCATACCACTCATTCAGGATCATGTTAGACCAGGAAGTGACATTTGGACAGATAGATGGGCAGCATACAAGGGGCTAGACAAGAAGGGCTACACCCACCATACAGTTAATCACTCGAAGGAGTTCAAGTGTGCTGATGGAATCTGCACAAACGGTGTGGAGGGCTACTAGCAAAGACTGAAGGGTTTCCGTCGGCACACAGAAGTACTGACAAGCAATCTTTTAGCGGAACACTTTGACGAATTCATGTACCGCCAGCATTTCCGTGGCACTCCACAACAAAGATTGGCTGCATTCCTCGAGCACTTGAAGGAAAGTTATCCGGTTTAATGTTTGTTTTATGTTTATTCAATGTTTTTTGTTTTTCTGTCCAGACAGTACCATTCTCTTCTCAGTGAGATTAGGAATGTCATCCTGTTAGATGTTTATTTATGTTTTCTATGTACCCAGAGAGAAAAGAAAATTTCTTGACAAACCTTGCCATCTTCAATGAGATTGACCCTTCTATATAACATCCAATGAATTCAGCCCGACAGCAAAATATAATTTTGCCTCAGTAAATCACCCTTCTACATAATTTACTTTAAAATGAAATACTTACAAACAAGGGCCACAAACAAGGAGATTCACTCTTCTATTTAACACAAATTCACATGCATATTTCTGAGAAAGGTATTGCTATAGAACAGCTTACAAGTTCTCAAACTCCATTTTGTGACTTGTGGGAGAAAATTTTTGGGAAAAATTTGAGAAATTTTTAACAAAAAGCAGAGAATTCTCCATATTTTCCTTTCAAACTGACAAATCAGAAAATTGTCTACTTTTTGGGAGAATATTTTCTCATATATAAGAAAATTTTCTCCACAAAAAGCAGAGAATTTTCTCTATTTTTTTCCTCTGAAAGAAAAAAGTGGAGAATTCTATACTTTTTTTTAGAACATTCTTAAATTGTATGTTAAATAGAAGGGTGAATCTTTAAGGAACACCGCCAGTTTTCTCATGTTAAATAAAAGGGTGAATTTTTAGGGAGTGCAGGATTTTGCAGCGTTGCAGCCAGTTTTTACTTAGCTTACAGCTGATTGGCTTCAAATGAACGACCCGCGCGCTCTGGCGTCCGTGAGACGAAACAGACGACGGTAACTCCGTAACCTCAGTATAGCAGTTGCGTTGTTAGTGTGTGGACATGCCTTCTCCCGTGTATCTGGCGTGGAAAGCCGTCCAGCATGACGACGGTCATGTGGACAAGTGGGGACCCATGAAGATCAAACTAAGGGCTGCATTTTGGGGGCAGCTGGGGGAGCAAGAAGCTTTTATGCTGGCAAGTTTCTGTTATGTCAACGCCCAAGACTTTCGTGCAGCGGCCGCTTTCTTCAGGGCCAGAAACATTGAAGACAGTAGAGTGCAGAAGTTCTGCAAATTTTACAGGTAACAATTAACTTGAGTTAACGAAGTTATTTGTTTTCAAGTTTGATCTTACTAATTCGTCTGATATGTGTGTGTGTTTGCTTTTTAGTTACTTCTGTCCAGAAGACAATGACATGGGTGAACTGCGGCGAAACCGCCTGTTTGCCTTCAATGTTAAGAGGCAAAGATTTGAAAATCTGAACGGGGAGCCTAGTTGTGGCGGTACCTTTCAGGGAAAATTATTTTCTTAATTTTTCATATTGATTCATGGTTTTTAATTTGTTGGCAGTTGTCAAAAACGCTTGTTTTCAATGTTTACAAACATTTTTTTTGTTAATTTTGTTTAATTACTGATGTTGGTTTTGCATGTTGCATACAGTTATAAAGAGAATGAACATGACAAAGACAGTAAATTGATATTTTTTACAAAAGATAATACCGTTGTTGTCCTTTTAATGGTTTCCCATTCAGGTTGCAAAACGCACGGCCAAAGAGCTCAGGCCGTGAGTGACGGACAGACAGACTGACGACGAGTGTCGTCGCGTAGTCCGTTTGGGGAAGTGGGCTCGCTACGCTCGCCAATCAGTAACATACCCCTCTCCGCCAACTAGCTGCAGACCCGTTCGCCTCTCCCAGCCGACTCGCCTCGGCCGGTTGGAGAGCACCACCTCCCGGCAGCCACCAGCCAGCGTCTGGCTGAGCGCTGAGCAGTGTTGCGCTTGCAGATCGCAGCGTAGGCAGCCCAACAAACTGCACTGTATGTGACTGGGACACCCTGTACAAGATACCGCTCTCAATAATATCATAAATTATGCATCAATGATGCTTATTATAATAATATTAATTACTAACAAGTTAAAATACGAAACAATTGATTACAGGAAGATTAATATTAAAAGATGAAGTATTAGATACATTAGAAAGGTGTGAGAGTGAAGGAGAGCGGACGTGTTATGAGTCGCTCCAGGGCACGGCCTTTAGGGCACTTACGCAGGCGGCCAAGTGGAGTGTGGTACGCCTTTAAAACCTCAAGCGCGGTCCGATCGCGCTCAAATTTTGCACAGAGTCGTTTTACACCAACGAGACACCCGTGGCCAACATCCCAGATTTTTGGTACAGCCTGCTCCGTTTGTTTTCTGTTTCAGAACTTCACAAATGAGTTCTTCGACGAGCCGGTGGCCTGGGTCTTTCCAAACATACCAATCTTCACGTACAACACCTGGCGCATTCGCGTGTCTACCGGTCTCGCCGACAACACTTTAGGCTGCTGGGTCGGCGAGGCCCGTACCATCCCTAAACTTTAACGATGCGGAGGAAAGAAAAATTATACTGGCTAAAGGCAGTATCACCATATAATAAAGAAAATGGCCCAAAACGACTATTCATTGCGTGTGTATTACTTCGGCGGGGATTTTTTTTTTTTTTTTTTACCGAGTCGACGCAAGGCCCCAACCCTAGGTTGTCGGATCACGTCGGTTTTTTACTCGTTCCTTACCTCATACTTTCTCACTCTAAAAAGTGAGGTAAGAAGAACGAGGTAGTCAGCGATGTGTAATTTAGTCAAGTACTTTCATCTCATAAACGACAACTCTATCACAACTCATTGCTGTATTGGCTAAGAGAAATGGTAATTTCTTAATAAAGGTTTTTTCAAGTTATATATACAAAAACAAAAGATATAACATAAAAAATGTGATGGGTTTCAATACTCGTAAAAAACGAGTTACTTTTTAAGTACCAAACATGTTAATCTTTTGCGCCTTGTTTTTAATCACTAAGGTGAAAATGAGGCTGGAAGCCGCGGATCCCCGGCAAATGCCGCCGGCAGGCCAAGCTGGCCAACTACTCTGCTGTAGTCTAGCCGGCAAGCTAATCCTGCGTAAGTCGGTCTGCGGTCTGAAGGACGATAATTTCAGCTCGTTTGATGCACATGACTTGAGGGTGAACCAACCTTCGGTCCTGGACCTGATTCCGTTCAACCCTGTGTGAATTCGTACACATTGAACACGGGAAAGCTGAACAGCAACAGTAAACGCACACATCGAGCTACTAGTAAGGCCCGAGGGCCTGTGCGCGGCGCGGTAAGGACATGTTCCAACTGTAACTCGTTGCTTTTGAAGTTTCTTGGGTTTTGTTAATTCGCGTCGCTCGCTCGCTCGATTGCTTTGCAATTTTTGTCTTCATATATGTTATATGTATCCATTTTATTCCGGTATGTTTAAAATTTTAATTTGTTTTTGTAACTTTCACTGAGGTTGTTACCATGTAATTTTTGCTTAAATTTTGAAGATTTATCATTAAACATTCAGAACGAAACTCTAGTTGTTGTTTTATCTTAGCCTTTGCAACCTCTCTGTTCGTTGGAACTTGTGAAGCATTTTTGGATTTTTCTAGTGTTGGTTTCAACTATAAAGTTTTGGGGTCAACTTTATTTTTGTAAACATTTTTTTTTGAAATACATGTTTCCATTTTGTATAACTTTTAATTTTAGTCTTTACTCTTTTATAACGGTTTACTTTATTTATTGCGGCGCAGCCCGGCGCGGCGCGGATTATTATAACCATGTTGAATTGATTTTTGGAATTGTACTGAAGATTATATTAGGTAAGTATAAAAGTTAACTGGTTTTATTTGCAAAAAGGGGCAGGAGGTGCTTTTTCCCTTTACAGAAAACCAGTGTTGACGATATTTTGGAAGCTGTTGTTTGAGGCTACTTTGAACCGGTATGTAATTTTGAACTGTTCTTCTTAAACTGGTGCGTGATAGCCTATTAAGATTTATTTGTGGCGAATGTTAGGAATTGTGGCGGCTGGCCAAGGCTTTGAGGCGTTGGTGGGTGTTTGGTGGCTATGGTGTTCAAGGCAATTGTGAAGTAGATGTGGGAGTTGCTGGTGGCATGCGGGTTTGTCGGTTGCTGTCGAAATGTTACCTAGCGGTTACAGGTGGTGCTGGAGGAAACAGGAGGAAACTGGTGACTGCAAGAAAAGGAAAGGGTTGCCGAAGCCTCTGAAGTTGGCGGATGTCATGAACGTTTAAACCTGTGAGGGACTGGTTTCTAAGGCGTTCGAACAGGTCTTTACGGGGCTAGGCAGGGCCGTTAGGGCAGGGCAGTGGTGGCCTAGTCAGAAAACTAGGAGCAGGTCATGACGGAGCTGCTTGGAGCTGTCAGGGCAGGGCACGGCCAGCCCAGTTAGGGGACGAGGAGCAGGTGATGACAGGACTGGGCAGGGCCGTCAGGGCAGGGCAGCCTAGTCAGGAGACGGAGCTAGTCATGACCGGGCTTTGCAGACTGTCAGGGAGCAGGGCCAGCCTAGTGAGGAAACGAGAAGCAGGCCATGACAACATGTGAGGCATTGGTTTCTGAGGCGGACGAAGGCCAGGGCATTCAGTGGTTTGCCGGAAGAAGGTTCCGAGTCTAATTTAGGGCTGTCCGCTTATGCTGGTTGATAGTATGGAGGCCATTTGGTTGGTCATGTCGGTTCAGCGCCGTCCTAGTTGTACGTGTCTATGGCCTATTTTGCCACGATCAAAATGCGTTGCGATATCTGACGCCGGGCCTATTTCGTATTTTTTTGAAGGATTCAGTTGCTCGGTGCGTGGGCGGAGTTTTCATGCAAGTGTTTCTAAGTCGGGCAACGGCTAGTGAAGCATTGTTGTATTTTTCAAGTGTTGTGTTGTCAGTATATTTGGAGTGAGGGTCATTTGGGTCCAGTTTTTTATACTGCAATTTGATTTTTGATTTCTTACAAGTTTTTGGTTTCTTATCAATTTTCTTTATAGTTTAAAACGTATTTTAATACCTTCTTATCATTTTGTTGAGTCCATTTATTTATTTCTATTGAAGATCACATTAGGTAAGTGAACAATTTGCGGAACCTGCATGTTGAAGGTTTCAGAGGGAAAAGGGGTGAAAGATGTTAAAGGACATGGTATAATAATGGCTGACGAAAGCTGATTGAAGATTGAGATATCGGTATTGAAGGAGATGGGCAGGGCATGTTGTTGCAGGGCAGGGCTGGTTTGGCAGGTTTGGCTTGGGCAGGACATGAATAGCAGGGCATGTCAGGCCAGGTCACATCCGGATGCGAGGGCAGGGCAAGGCCGGGCTCTGAAAGTCAGGGAGATGCATGTTATGGCGAAGTATGTGATGGCAGGGCTGACATGGCAGGGCGGGCAGTGTCGACTGGGCAGGCCCTCCCTAGTCATGGGACGGGGACCAGGTCATGACGAGGCGGGGCAGTGCTGTCAGGAAAGGGCAGGGTTGGCCTAGCCAATAAACGGGGAGCAGGTCATGACAGGGCTGGGCAGTGCTGTCAGGGCAGGGCAGGGGAGGCGTAGTGAGGAGACGAGGAGCAGCAGGAGGGAGGAGCGCGTGGCAACACGAGGGCGGGGGGCCGGGGAACGGGGGCAGGGGAACGGGTAGCGATGGCCTGCCTGTTTTTATATAGGGAAGGGCCGGGGGGGCCAGGGGGGCTTGAGGCCGGTCCGGGGGGCCGGGGGGGGGGGGGGGGGCTGTCAGAGCAGGGCTGTCAGGGCATGGCTGTGAGGGCAGGGCAGGGCCATCCTAGTCAGGGCACGGGGAGCACGTCATGACGTTGCTGGGCAGGGCTGTCAGGACAGGGCTGTCAGGGCAGGGCAGAGCCAGGGCAGGGTCAGGGCAGGGCTGGCAGGGCAGGGCAAAGCCGTCCTCAGGAAACGAAGACCGGGTCATGACGAGGCTGGGCAGTGCTGTCTCATAAGGGCAGGGTTGGCCTAGCCAGTAAACGGGAAACAGGTCATGACGGGGCTGGGCAGGGCTGTCAGGGCAGGGCAGGGCAGGCGTAGTGAGGGGACGAGGAGCAGCAGGAGGGAGGAGCGCGTGGCAACACGACGACGGGGGGCTGGGGAACGGGTAGCGATGGCCGGGAGGGGGGAGGGGCCGGGGGCTGGGAGCCTGGGGCCAAGGGACGAAAAACGGGGGAGGGAAAAACGGGGAAACGGGAGCCGGCGTAGTTGTACGTGTCTATAGCCTATTTTGCCACGATCAAAATGCGTTGCGATATCTGACGCCGGGCCTATTTCGTATTTTTTTTGAAGGATTCAGTTGCTCGGTGCGTGGGCGGAGTTTTCATGCAAGTGTTTCTAACAAGGGGAGTCGGCCAACTGTCACCCTCAGATTTTAATGGGGGCTGGACCATTTGATCTACACGTCTTGAAACCCTTAACTTCAAATTTTCAGCTGCTAATATAGGCTAGTTTCGGATTTCGAAAAAATGGTCAACTTTTCACACATTTCAACACAAATTTCAAGAAATTAGTAATTTTAGGTAAAAAGGCCCGTTTTTCCGCGAAAATGTATATGACCTTTTCTCTTTCTTTTGCGACAAAGAACACTTTCGATTCTACAACATTTTTTGACATCTCTACGGTTTTCGATACAGGGCGCGAAAACCCTACTTTTGGAATTTATTTTAAAAAGCTGCCACGTGCGCAGTCGCTCATCCAGGAGAAAGAAATAAAATTTGCCCAACTTCTATCATTAAGTCATCGCCACATCGCAGAAGAGAAAATAGGCACAGTCGTCTGCCAATTGATAACATTATATTGAGTACGCATACGTTTCAGTGCACAATTTATTTCCTAATGCGAAGATGCTATTGCAAAACATAAACCTATTAGCTTTGAAATAGGCGTTTCAGTATGGTTCGTAAATTTGTTGCAAGAAACAATTCCATTAGTAAGGCACCCGGTGGTCTTTTCGAGTAGAACGTCTTTCTCAAATACGGAAAGGTAACCTCCCTAATTCTACAACAGTGGATTGTTTCCCCATTATAGACCTTTCTTACTGCCATCGCCATTCCCTCCAGTGTTCCATCCAAATGCTCCCACCCCCTAATTCTATCGTTGGTCGGCTCCCCCCCCCCCCAATTTCCATTGTTGGTCCTTCCCGTCGGTGTCAAGTACATTTGACATTTCTTCCTGCCCCTTTCCGTCAAAACGCGATCAACTCTATTGTTGGTCATTCCCTTCCGAAACGAGTGCATTTTTCCTTTAGACGAACGCATTCAATTCGATAGTTTTGGTCATTCCCTCATATAGCTAGTTCATTGTTGTTATACCCCCCCCCCCTAATAGAGTACTCCGGAGAAGCCCGTAACGGAAGTAAGAAGTCGTAACGAAGAAGAAAAGCGGAAACAGTATGAAGGGGAACCGCAGCAGAGAGTATCTCCGCCACGGCGTCGGCCACGAGCCAACTCAAAATTACTGGAGCCTTAGCTCTCGCTGACGATATGTCACGACCATTTGGTATGGTCAGACAGCGCAGAACTACCCCGCGCGGTCCAGAGATTTGAAATCCTCGGCCGCGCGTAATAGAGCTGCGTTGTGTGACCCTACCAAATGGTCGTGACATATCGTCAGCGAGAGCTAAGGCTCCAGAAATTTTGAGTCGGCTCGTGGCTGACGCCGCGGCGGAGATACTCTCTGCTGCGGTTCCCCTTCATACTGTTTCCGCTTTTCTTCTTCGTTACGACTTCTTACTTCCGTTACGGGCTTCTCCGGAGTACTCTATTACATTGTTGGTAATTCCCCGTCGGTGTCAAGTGCATTGTTGACACTTCCTGCCCCTTCCCCTCAAAACGCAATCAACTCGATTGTTGGTAATTTCCTCCGGTGACGCGTGCATTGTTGACATTTCCCGTTACCCCCACCCCATTTACCCTTCCGACGATCGCATTTAATTCGACTGTTATTGTCATTCCCTCCTGTTACTAGTGAATCGTTGTTATTTCCAACAGCCCCACTCTCCCAAGTCTATTGTTAGATTCGTAACGAACGCATTGTTGACACTTCGTTTTGCCCCCAGTCCCCCTCTTAAAGCATTTAAAACTACATATTGTTGATCACAGTGCGTTGATGCCCGTGTTTCACTGCGTTTACACAATATGAATCCCCGAAATGTCATTGAAATTTTGATGAGAGATTATCAGTCTACTCCGTCAACGCCGGTCACTGCAGCAGAGCAGGAGTTCGCTTCACGTCTGAAAAGTGAGTAGAAATTGACAAATGTTGTGTGTTTTCTGTGTGAGTTTGCCTTACGAGAGGTGAACTTGGTATCTTGAAGTGTGTGTGGGTGAATGTGTGTGTGTGTGTAGTGGGGCGAAAGGCTGTAATTTGATACAAGAAGCGATTTAAGGGGATAACACCAAAATCTCTGGTTTCCAGAAGAATTAAAAGGATTATTAGAAACGGGCGAGCAGGTCTTTTACCTTTTTGTCCATAATTTGAAATGTAGTCTTGAGGGAGGAAGTCAGTCTCAAGGTATGCAGTGTTGAAATAACAATGCAGAAGGTAGCAGAGATATTAGCACTCATTAATAGGTAAATAATTAAGAAAAGTCAATCCATACCGGTCAAGTAAAGACGACCAATTTCAGATTTCGGGCCTAGGAAAGTAAGAATTTAGGTTTTTGGAGACCTCCCGTCTAATTTACGGCCATCCTGTTCTATAAGGTTATTGAGTTGAGTTTACTTTTGAGCCTTTAGAGAGTAATAAATACCCTTAACATTTCGGATGTAATCAACAAGTGTAAGGACAGTCGAAAATATTTGATCAAATTTTAACATAGGAACTTTTGTATGAAAAGTCAAAAAACAGAGCGCGGACAAGTTCAGGAAAATAGTTACTAGGAACTCCAGCTAAAATGTATTGTGTGTGGTTGTGTCGTATTCAACATTAAAGTGTGGAATTAAATTTAAAAGTACTGAACTCGTCGTGATAATTTTATGGTATGTGTACTTAATATGTTCATCATGCAATGAGTGAAATAACGTTCCGATTAATATCTAGGTATTATAAAACAAAGTCAGGAGTATGAAGCTATGGAGTTTGAGGTAGAATTTCACCTCGATATATGTGATGTAGATGATACTGTGCCAGAGCCAGTAGGTATAGAGGATCCGGACTATAGCCCACCAAATGATGAGAATGTACCACCTTCTGAAACTAACATCAGTTTAAAAACAAAAGAAAAGGTAATAGAATACTGGAGGAAACCTCAGAAATCTCATCGAGCTATAAAGAGGAAAAAGTTCAGTGAGAGAAGGTCACTTGAATGTGTGCAAAATCGTTTCCGATTTGTTTGTAGTATCAGACAGCTGTACAGGTGAGCGCGAGGACAACATTAATTTTTTCTGATAAATGGATTTGTTTGAAATCAAATAAGATATTTGCAGGTGGGAACAAGACATTCAAAATGGGGGAAACCGCCGAGATAAGCTTCGTGCGATCTCTGCTTTAGTGTGGTCGAAGTTTCAGGAAGCCAAAAAACATCGGCGCCCTATGCACGACGTGACTTTGCGTCAATGGGCTCTCCAGGAAGCCAGGCGAATCAGTTTGGACGGTTTCAACGCCGGTAAAGATTGGGTGAATTCTTTCAAAAAAGGTGGAGAACCTAACGTTGGAACCTTTTTTTTTTTTTTTTTTTTTTAGCTCTGTTTTGTGTGCAAATTTTTTTATTTGATGCAGTGTGTGTTAAATTACACTTATCCTTCCCAAAATCCTTCCGTCTCATATTTGTCAAACTATAGCTCACAGGATTGTCAGCCGGAAAATTACTAAAGTTGTATCCCGGAGACAAATAGAGGACAAAGCAGCCATTGAGGAGAGTGCTCTCACTTTCGTTTTGGAGGTTCAAGAATTGGTTCCTACGTTTGGTGAAGAAAACGTCCTAAATACTGATCAGAGTGGGTACGAGCAGGAGATGCATTCAGGTTTGTACATTAGAAGTGTAGGATTCAGGAATTGGGCGATACGTAGAGCATCGTGCCCATGTCAGTGGGAGAGCAGAAGACCAAAAAATGATGGGAGGGGCGTTTTTTTACTATGACAGGAAGGACACTCGATATAAAAGGTGTCAAAACAGTTGAAAGCGTTGCACAGTCCGTCAACGCAACTACGCATAGCTACACCATACAGCCAACTATCTCTGCAGCAGGGGAGCTAGTAGGCCCACTTTTGCTTGTGCTCCAAGAAACAGACGGTGAATTTGGACCGCGTGTAAGACAGACTATGTTTAAGCCCGACAACCTGCTGATCCTAGCCTCGAGGTATGTGGAATTTAAAATATTAATTTGGTGCCCGTAGAATCAATCAGTTGTTATGTTATTGTAAGTCCGTAGGTCTGGTAAAATGTCCAACCAGCTAGTGCAAGTGTGGAAGGAAAAAGTACTGTTCCCTGTAGCTAAAAATAAAACGTTACTAATGATTGATTCATGGACTGGTTATGGACCTGACGGGTTAATGAAAGATGCCCCTGACGGTAAAGAGATCAAAGTAATGGTAATACCGAAGAGCACAACGGGCATGATACAGCCGCTTGATGTGTACGGAAACAGACCATGGAAAAATTTCGTGCGCCACTTTTCAGACTACGTGGTCCTTCATGACATCGAATTTCAGCTGCACCAAAGAGACAGCATCATCAGAATGGTGTCCCTGGTATATGACCAGCTACAGTCACCAAGGTTCACAGATCTGTGGAAATACTGTTTCTACAAAAGTGGCTATGTGCAGAATCGACCTCCACAGTTTGATACGCCAGTTCAGGTGGCTTTCAAGGTACCACTTTCAAAATAGTATTAATATGAAACTAAACAATAGAATACTTCTAATTCCTATACTGCATTTTCCAGAATAATGATGAAATTGAATGCGATGTCTGTTTTGGTGCCAAAATGTTGAATTGCTGCTGGTGCTTACGCCCACTTTGTTTCGATCATTTTGTAAAGGATTACCACAGGTGCAGACAGTTCGTTCCTTGGCGCATTTAGATATTTGTTGGTGTTTTTCCCTGTTGATCAATTTATTTTACTTTTTTTAAATTTATTATTATTATTATTTTTGGTGCCTCCGCCCACTATTTATTGTAAGCACTTTGGTAGATTACAACATGTGGAATTAATTCGTTCCTCGGTGTGAGAAGTGCGATTTTAGCTGTTTTTTTTGTTGTTGTTAGTTTTTATTTTCTCCACCATATTTTGGGCACATTGATAATTCGAGTGATTTGTTAATTAGTAACTCTTACGAGTTTGGAAGAACGATTTTGCTTTATTTTCTCCTGTTAGCTCTTTTCTTTTCGTATGAAATTGTCTATTTTATAGCCATTGTGATATTTTGCAAATTGTGTGATTGAATTTCGTTGGGTATTCCTGGTACTTTCTTTTCCTTCACGACACAGTGTGTAAATTTGGCGTAGCGTCCTTTTTTAACAGGTATTTAAGAGGTATATTTTTCATTGTTTAACTGATCAACTGATCTGTATCATATTTAGAAATTCAGTAAATTCATATTTTATGCTCCGCAGATTCTTTTATCGAGAGTTAATGCACTTGTTTTTGTTGCTTGTATACTATTCCCAATTGGTGTAAGATCGATGATGTTTTTAGTAGAGAAAAAAAAAGGTCTTGCCCGATGGAACTTATTTTGAAGGTAAATAATTTAAATATAAATAAGGGCTAATGTACGCTGGAGATGGGCAAACCGGCAGTTATAATGTTACATTTAAATATAAGCTCGCAACCGTCGCCCTCCATTTTTCTTGTATCCGTTTTGCTACCTGTGACATCCTGTACGACCTTTTGTTTCCGGATCCACAGTCGAGTAATAAATCACAGTCAAGAGTCAGTAGTCGCGTCAGTTATTTACCCGAAGTAATCCATTGAAACGTCCAAGTAATCAAGTCATAACACCAGCTACAGCTGCTAAAGCGTGTTTCAGATTGAAGAAAACCAGTGCCCAAGCTGCTAGCCTCAAAGACGCCCAGTGTCGGGTAGTCGTCGTTTCCTTCTCCTGGATTGTCGGCTGCGCACGTGACAACTTCCTAAAATGTGGGCCCTGTATCGAAAACCGGGGAGATGTCAAAAAATGTTGTAGAATCGAAAGTGTTCTTTGTCGCAAAAGAAAGAGAAAAGGTCATATACATTTTCGCGGAAAAACGGGCCTTTTTACCTAAAACTACTAATTTCTTGAAATTTGTGTTGAAATGTGTGAAAAGTTGACCATTTTTTCGAAATCCGAAACTAGCCTATATTAGCAGCTGAAAATTTGAAGTTAAGGGTTTCAAGACGTGGAGATCAAATGGTCCAGCCCCCATTAAAATGTGAGGGTGACAGTTGGCCCACTCCCCTTGTAAGTCGGGCAATGGCTAGTGAAGCATTGTTGTATTTTTCAAGTGTTGTGTTGTTTCTATAGTATATTTGGAGTGAGGGTCATTTGGGTCCAGTTTTTTATACTGCAATTTTATTTTTGATTTCTTACAAGTTTTTGGTTTTTTATTAATTCTCTTTATAGTTTATTTCTATTGAAGATCACATTAGGTAAGTGAACAATTTGCGGAACCTGCATGTTGAAGGTTTCAGAGGGAAAAGGGGTGAAAGATGTTAAAGGACATGGTATAATAATGGCTGACGAAAGCTGATTGAAGATTGAGATATCGGTATTGAAGGAGATGGGCAGGGCATGTTGTTGCAGGGCAGGGCTGGTTTGGCAGGTTTGGCTTGGGCAGGACATGAATAGCAGGGCATGTCAGGCCAGGTCACATCCGGATGCGAGGGCAGGGCAAGGCCGGGCTCTGAAAGTCAGGGAGATGCATGTTATGGCGAAGTATGTGATGGCAGGGCTGACATGGCAGGGCGGGCAGTGTCGACTGGGCAGGCCCTCCCTAGTCATGGGACGGGGACCAGGTCATGACGAGGCGGGGCAGTGCTGTCAGGAAAGGGCAGGGTTGGCCTAGCCAATAAACGGGGAGCAGGTCATGACAGGGCTGGGCAGTGCTGTCAGGGCAGGGCAGGCGTAGTGAGGAGACGAGGAGCAGCAGGAGAGAGGAGCGCGTGGCAACACGAGGGCGGGGGGCCGGGGAACGGGGGCAGGGGAACGGGTAGCGATGGCGGGGGTCGGGGGTTGAGGGCCGAGAAACTGGGGACGGGAGACGGGAAACGGGGGACGGGGAAACGGGAGCCCCTAGGCCGGGAGCCGGAGGCCGAGGAACGCAGGCAAGGGGGCCAAGGGCCGGGAGGGGGGGGGGGGGAGGGCCGGGGGGCCGAGGGCTTGAGGCCGGTCCTGGGGAGGGCTGTCAGAGCAGGGCTGTCAGGGCATGGCTGTCAGGGCAGGGCAGGGCCATCCTAGTCAGGGAACGGGGAGCACGTCATTTCGTTGCTGGGCAGGGCTGTCAGGACAGGGCAGGGGGGAAGGGGGTGCCGGGGGGCCGGGGGCTTGTGACCGATGCTGTCAGGGCAGGGCTGTCAGGGCAGGGCTGTCAGGGCAGGGCTGGCAGGGCAGGGCTGGCAGGGCTGTCAGGGCAGGGCTGGCAGGGCTGGCAGGGGCAGGGCAAAGCCGTCCTACTCAGGAAACGAAGACCAGGTCATGACGAGGCTGGGCAGTGCTGTCAGGAAAGGGCAGGGTTGGCCTAGCCAATAAACGGGGAGCTGGTCATGACAGGGCTGGGTAGGGCTGTCAGGGCAGGGCAGGGCAGGCGTAGTGAGGAGACAAGGAGCAGCAGGAGGGAGGAGCGCGTGGCAACACGACGACGGGGGGCCGGGGAACGGGGGCAGGGGAACGGGTGGCGATGGCCGGTGGCCGGGGGTCGAGGGCCGAGGGACTGGGGACGAAAAACGGGAAACGCAAGCTGGGGGTTGGAAACTGAAAGCTGGGTGCCGGGGGTTGATGGTGGGCAGGGCTGTCAGGAGAGGGCAGGGGTCGCCGTCAGGGGATGAATAGCAGGTCATGACGGGGCTTAGCAGGGCTGTCAGGGCAGGGCAGCGCCGCCATAGTCAGGAAACGTGAACCAGGTCATGACGGGGCTGGGCAGGGCTGTCAGGACAGGGCAGGGCTGGCGTAGTCAGGTAATGAATAGCAGGTCATGACGGGGCTTAGCAGGCCTGTCAGGGCAGGGCAGGTCCGGCATAGTCAGGGGACGTGCACCAGGTCATGACGGGTCTGGACAGGGCTGTCAGGGCAGGGCCGGGCTGTGCAGGGCACGGCGACGCATGCCATGGCAAAACTGTCACGGCAGAGCGGGCAAGGGAGGGCTGTCAGGATATGTGAGGGCAGTGCTGGGTGGTTATTGGGGTGCAGGCCAGGGAGGGTTGTGTTAAACAAAAATAGTTTTCTTTTTTTTTAAATGTCATCTCTATTTTAATTTCTTTCTTTGTTTCAGATTTTTGTTTATCTTTTATAATTTTATTTAAATTTTGAAGTAATATATACACTATGGATGAAGTAAGTACAATTTTATGGGAAATCTTTGGAATGTTTCGTCATCATTTACTAATATTATTTTTGTAGGAAACAGTACCTCATGAACAATCTCAAGAAGTTTGCAATGAAGTTAATATTTTTAACCCATCAGAAGAATCAGGTTCAGCACGTTTGGTATGTAGGAAAATGTAAAGTGGTTTTGTGCTTTGTTTGATGTAATTACGTACTCGTTTTCTTTGTTTTCTGAAATTTCAGGATGGGTCTCTGATTGAGAGTGAAGTTTCCAATGAGTGTACAGAAGAAGTTCTAGATGGGGATGATGAAAATACAGACAGTGATGTAAGTGCTTTATGTGTTTTGATATGAAATTTGATGTTGGTGACTTTTACGTTTCATTTGCAGGATGCAAAGGGCAAAAAGAAAACTGAACGAAAACGGAAGAGAAGTCACAAGAAAAGACAAAATTTAAACGGAAAGAAGCCTCGGAGAGATCATGGAAAGAAAGGGGCAAAGAAGGAAACACCTGAGTTGTCTAGCAGTTCTGAAGTTAGTGATAATGTCTTTATTTTTTTTTTTGAATTGTTTCATTTTTTCAAATCTGTATTTGATAATTTCAGGCTGAAACATCAGTCAAAGAACAGGAAAATACCAAAAAAGGAAAAGATGGCAAGGAGGATAAGATAGATAAGAGATAAGATAAGATAGCGAGAAAAAGGTACAAAAAGACAAGAAAAAAGGAGAGAAGCCAAGATCAACTGATGATCAGAAGCCTTGCTGTAGTAAAACCCCTAATAAGGTATACTGTTTTTTTTTTATAATTAGTTGATTTTAGGTGAAATTGTAGTAGTTTCTTCTACTGATATACTCTGTGTTTGTTGTTGCATAAAAGAACGTGTCAGAATCCAATAAGGATAACAAGAGAAGGCCTAATGAAGAAGCCAAAAATTCCTCATCTGAAAATGTGAGTTGTTTGTAAAGATATTACATGCAACACAAACTTCTGATTCTATTCCACATGTGGTAGTTTTTTATGTTAATTTTTTTGGTTTGTTGAAGGACTCTGAAAGTGAATCTGACCCAGATCTTCAAAAAGTCAATAGAAAATTTAAAGAGCAACCAGAGTACAAATCTATCGATGACCTGGTGAGAAAGCGTGCATATAAGGTTTTAGAAGTTCAAAAAGTTGATACCAAAAATGGAAAGAGGATCCGCGTTAAGCTGCAAAGCAAGGATTTCAAAAACCATTGGGCTTATGTGACGCTTCCAGAAAAATCTTATGTTGAAATAGAAGATAAAGTGGAAATTTATAATAAGAAATGTGAATCAAAATCAGGGCTATATTTTGTTTATAAAGGCCGCATTGGTTTGGCATTTGATATTAAGTTCACTAAGCATCCTGAAAGGTATTCTTAATTCTTTTTTCTTAGTCTTATAATGACATTATACATGCTCATTAAAATTTGTTAGGTATCACTTGTTTTTGATTTTATAGAATATTTTGACTTTGTAAATTTTTGAAGTTTTTATACATTTCATATACTTATGCAGGTTGAAAGAAAAACCATATTAGCACGCCTTCGACAGCGAAGGAGGCGTGAAAGTTTGACTGAGGAGGAAAAGAAGAAAATAAGAGAGAAGGATTTAGCACAAAAAAGAAAGAAACGAAAAAAACAGTGAGATTTTATTGTAGATGTCAACTTTGTAGTATGTGTATGTAATTTCTAGGAGTGTACAGTGCTGTTTGTACTATATTTACTATTACAGTTTGATACTGAGTTTATAGTAAATGTTTGAAGCTACTGAAAATTTTTGTTATTCATTTGATTTCTAAAAATTGATGAAATAAATAATCCTACTATAAAAGTCGTCAAATTTATTTCAGGGTGATGACGAACATAAGAATAAGAACCTCTTACGTCAAAAAAAATGGAGAAAAATGTTGTCAATGGATAAAAAGGAACATGTACAAGAAAAACAGAGGAAACGCACGAAACTTTTCAGAAAACGTTTAAGTCATGATGAAAGAGAAAAAAGAAAGCGCTTTAACAGAGAAAGACGGTATATGAAGAGATGTTTAAAGAGAAATGGGTGTAAATTTTTAGAGCATATGGATGTGGAACAACACAATTTGGCATATTTTCAGAAATCTTTAAGATGGTATGAATGCAAAGTTTGTAATCAAAAGCAATTGATAGCAGAAAATGCCAAGAAGCCATGCAATAATTGCAATTTATTTTCAAAAGCTAATTTAATGGATCCTGGAAAATTACCAGAGGAATTGAAGCATTTAACTTTCATTGAAAAGCAAATAATCTCTAGGATTCATCCAGTTATTTCTTTGTATAGGATAAAGAACTGTCAATTTCGTTATAAAGGACATGTTATTAATTTTCCACAAAATGTTCAAGAGGTAGCAAACGTATTGCCTCTAATTCCTTCTGAACTAGGTAATGTTATTACTGTGAGATTGGATGATAGTAATGATTATAAAGATTTTGTAGTTCGTAGAGATGTTGTTAGGAATGCTTTAGTTTTTTGAAAAACAACAATCCATTGTACAAAGACATTATTATTGATGAAAATAGGTGTTTAAGTTTACCTGAAAATGGAAATGTTTATCAACAGATGAGGGGTTATAATTGTGAAGAAGAAAATTCTGAAATTAATGAAGGTGATCTTTCCAATGAATATACAGTAGATGAAACTGATGAAACTAATAATAAAAATGATGCTGAAGAACAGTTAGGGGATGAAATAGTATACACTGATGTTCCTAATAACAGCATTCCATGCCGTAAAGATCAATTGATCAATAGTGTAGATACTCCTGTTCTTTTGTGGCCTTCAATTGGTACTACTCCTGTCAATGAGTTCAGTTCCCCAGGATATATTACTATGGCTTTTCCTTATTTATTCCCTTATGGTTTAGCTGATTACAGTATGCCTAGAAATACCAGCATTACCTTATCATCTTATGTGAAACATTTAATGATGTACAAAGATGGTAGGTTTGCTAGAGATGAAAGGTTCCGTTATTTCATGATGAATAGCCAAATGAGATGGACTGCTCTCAATGTTGGAAATGTATTTGTAAAAAAAAATGATGTCTTTTCAAAAATGACAATTTTTCAGTTGAAAGAGTATTTGAAAGAACATCCCAATGTTGTCAATCAAGTATTATTTTATTCTTCAAGAATTCGTAGTACAAGACCCTATTGGAGTTCACGTTGTTCTGAGTTATTGGATATGGTTATTCAAAAAGGAGACCCCTCTTGTTTTTTTACTCTAAGCAGTGCTGATTATCATTGGCCTGAACCTTTTCAGTTGTTAGGTTACGATCCTTCAGTTCTTACAATGAAGAGAAAAAGTGAAATATTAGCTGAAAATCCAATGCTGTTTGATACATATTTTGTTTTACGTGCCAGGTTTTTTGTAGAAAAATGTCTTGTGAAAAAATTCAATGTAAGTGAATATTGGTATAGGTTTGAGTTCCAGCACAGAGGCAGTATTCATTTACATGGTGTTTTGTGGCTAAGGAGTTGCCCTAATATGAATGATGTGAGTGAAGCAAATCAAGAAAAGATTATAGATTTTTTTGATTCATTTATATCTTGTGAGAATCCAAATCCTGATGTTAATTTGCCAGCAGTTCGTCCATGTGTTAAGAGATTGACAGAGGTAACAGATAATAACATTGATGTTGCTGAGTTAGTTAATATGGTTCAGAAACATACGAAATGTCGTAAACAATATTGTTTACGTTCTGTTAAAGGGTCCAAAAGATATCAATGTAGGTTTGGTTTTCCTAAAAGTTTAGAGGAAAGAACTAGGCTGGTTGTTGAAGATAACATGGTGAAAGACATTATTTTTAAAAGAAATGATGAAACTGTCAATAAGTATAATGCATGGATGTTACAAAGTTGGAGAGCAAATTTGGATGTAACTCCTATAACAAATTCTATTGCAATATCTAGATATATTGCCAAATATGCTGCCAAGTGTGAAACACATTCAAAAAATTATAGTGATCTTGTAAAGTCAATAACATCTTCCACGATGAATGACAATGATTTGTGCAAAACTGTTATAAGAAAGATACTTATTGGTGTTTGTGCTGAACGTGATTATTGTGCACAAGAGGTAATGCATTTTTTAATGGGCTATGGTTTTTTTCATTGCAGTTGTGACTTTGTTGTTGTGAATTTGAATCAGCTGGAGTGGAAAGAATTGTCTGGCTGTAATGGAAGAAAGTCATTTATTGAAAGTTACATATCAAGACCAAGTCATCTTAGGTATATGTCTCTCTATACTTTCGCAAAAAAGATAAAATTAAAAGGTTCAAGTTATATTACAAGGAAGCATAATGCTATTGTAAGATTATTTCCTCGAGTTTCTGTTAGTGAAACAGGTGATGTTGATGAATCTTCTATAGATACTCTGTATTCATTTTTTGTTCCTTGGTCTAAAATTGAGGCATTGAATGTTGATTTGACTACCAAGATGTATAATTTGTACCATGTTAAAAATGATGTGATGGAATGCTTATTGGGCTATAATATACATAATATTGAAGAAGTCTAATCTACTTCAGAAAGTGACAATGAAGTGCCAACAAACCATAATTCCACTGAAGGTTCTGTTATTTCTCAATATCATCCGTTACATGAACATGAAAATGTATCTCTTGGACAACGTCATATGGATAAAGAACATGATTGGGGTGTGTGGGATTGTGAAGATGATGAAGAAGACATTGATATCATATATGATTCTTTAAAATCAACATCTTTGGAAACTGAACCTTTTAATGTTGATCCTTGTGACTTAAATGAACATCAGCGACTCGTGTTTGAGCAATTGAAAAGTGAAGTGGCCTCATATAATATGAATGTGCACTGTAGTGGAAATTTTACATTAGTTCAAGGAGGTGCTGGTAGTGGGAAGAGTTTTCTTCTGAAAAACATGTATAATTATGTATTGGAAAAACTTGGGCCTGAGAAAGTTGCTGTTTTAGCTTATACTGGTATGGCCGCTAAAAATGTTAATGGAGAAACAATTAATTCCTTTTTTAGGTTTGGTAAAAATACTCTTAATGTTGTTCCACTAAGTGGTGATACTTTGTTAACATTTCAAGAGAAACGAAAGGAAGTTAAATTTCTGTTTCTTGATGAGTATTCGTTGATAGGTTGTAAATCCCTAGCATGCATTGAGGAGAGAGTGAGACAAATGAGAGATAATGTATCTTTTTTTGGTAATGCATTTGTATATTTTTTTGGAGATTGTAATCAATTAGTTCCTATTGGAGATATTCCTATGTTTTCAGCAATGGAATCATTTAGCTCTTCTTCATTGGTTGAGAGAGGAATTGTATTGAAAAATCGTTTAATAATGTATACATGTTAAGTATTGATTATAGATCTTCTACTTCTTCTTTTTCAAAGTTTTTGAAACGTTTATCTTCTGGCAATTGCAATGGTAATGACATGGATTGTTTGAAGGATAGATGTTTTTCATTACTTTCCATTTAAGAGCAAAATGATTTCAAAGATGCAATTAAACTATGTGACACAAATTGCCTGGTTCAAAATTATAATCATCAGAAACTTGTGTCTATAAAAAAACCAGTAGCAAAATTAATGGCACAGAATAGCAGTCAAGCAGCTATGTTGAGCAATGATGATGATGCTGATGGTTTACCAAATACCTTATATCTTTGTGAAGGTGCTAAAGTTATGCTTAGAAGAAATCTTAATGTTTCAAGAGGTTTGGTAAATGGAGCAATAGGTACAGTGCACAAAATCTTGTACAGTGCGCGAAAAGATCTATCTGGTCTTCCAAAATTTGTTCTAGTGAAATTTGAAAATGTTAGGATGGATGGAGTAAATGCAGAATATGTACCCATACAACCTATATTATCAAGTTGGCTTAAAAATGGCAAAAGATGTACTAGATTGCAATTACCGTTAAGTCTTGCTTGGGCTTGTACTATTCATAAAGCTCAGGGTTTGAGTTTTCAAAAAGTTTTAATAGAGCTTTCAGGACATAGTATGTGTTTTGGACTTTTATATGTGGCTTTGTCTCGCATTAGTTCATTTGAAAGTTTTAGCACAATGCAATTTATAAGTAAACATCATATAGACAGTGTACGAAGATCAAGATATTTTAGTGCACAACAGAAGTTTTTGGGTTGGTTATATGATATGTCATCAATTGAATAGTGTAAGATATTTATTGAATGTAATATAGAGGCTTTTCAAGATTACGTAGTCAATAAGGCCAATGTATTTGTTGAAAGCAATGCATTCTATTGTTACTATGTTATCTTGTAAAGTTTTAAATTGTAAGCTTCTGTTGGTATAGTTTAAAACTTAAGATATTGAATTAAAAAAATTGATACAAATTTATCCAGTGTTTTATTATTACTATCATGAACAGTGGAATTTCTAACAGTTTATGAGTGGTTTAACATATATATGTTAAGATTTGAACAAACCATTACTGTCCTCGGTGCAGAGCTGAGATAACAACATCGAGAGTAGAATGGGAATGAGATATTTGGGTAAAGAAAACTTTCTACGGATGTTTGGGAGAGTTTCGACTTGGCAGTTGCAGACATATTGTCTATTCCTAACTAAACATCAGTATCTACAAAGACCAGTTAGAGAATGTAAGTAATTTACATGTGGTGCCAAGAAACTAAGTATCTTGAGTGAGGTCTTTTGAAAATGAGCATCTTTTGTTGGCTTGTGAAAAAACAACTACATCGGCTACGGTGCAAAGCAAGGAAATCATAGTTTGCCACTTTTGAAATTCACAGAAAAACAGTACTATTGATTCCCAAAAAAACAGACAATAAGTTATTTTTTGCCTTTTCAATAACATTGAAAAACAAAGAATCAAATTCTTGTAAAAGCACACAAGAAGTTTTAAGAATAAGATTGGAGAAAGAACAGCAAGAAACAAAGGCAAATTAAAATCGACTCAAAACACAAACAGAGATGTTGTAACATAATATTAACTAACAAAGTATGAAGTTGTTGCTGCTGTTTTTTGCATTGGTGTGTTTTTAATTGTAGATGGTGATACAGATAAAGTTTACAACTTTAGCAGTACTGTAAAGGATTGTTTCTTTTCAACAATTTAAAATGCTGTTTCATCCAAAGTAATTCACAGGATGGCACCAGTAACAACAACTGAAACAAGAAAAGCAAGAAAAAAGGATTAGTAACAAAAGATTAGTAAAAACCATGAGTTTTGTTTTGTGCCGAAACAGTTACTAAAGCTTTTATACAAAACACAATAAAGATCAAAAGTGCACTATAAAATGACTAAACTTAAAACTTGGTTTCAACCCTACAATACAATTGTAAAGTTTGTTTTTGTAGGTTGTAATCATGTACCCATGAAAACCATTAAATAAACAATGGCTCTAGTTTGAGAACCTTAAAATCCTTCAGTCGAATGTGAAGTTGGTGATAGTATCTGAATGAACAGCAGCATCAGCGACACTGCTTACAGGACCATCACCATCCTTTGTTTGAACACTGCTTTCATATTGATGATAGGCTTCCTGCACTTGTTCCTTGTCCTACTGGAACAGGCCAAAATAATGTGAATATTTTTTCTTCAGTTGATGGAGAAAATAAATTTCTGGTGTACATACACCTTTCCTGAATTACTTGCTTAGCAATGGAGGTTAAATCTTTCAAAACGAGTGTAAAGGCAAACAAATATTGAAGAGTGGATCTGAACTATTTCAACGCTCATTAATATTCACATACTTTCAAAGTGTCTTCAGCTTCTTCTTGAAGGAAGCGTTAGGTCCCAGCTTGTCAGATACGGTATTGATCATATAATTATCCAAGAAATTCAGAATGTCGAAAACAACAACGTCTTCATCTGCAAACAAACAAAAATTATGGATAAATTGAGGACAACACATAGGTATGAGAGTCAAATACATAGTCTATATCGAACTGGGAATGAAACTGAATGTTATGCTAGTAGATGTTACAGAAGGAAAACATGGATTCCCTAACAAAAAAGAACAATTAGTTTGGCAGATGGAAAAAGAAAAGGTGAATGAATTTACGATGTTAAAAGAAAATCAAGACACATCAAAGACGACACGAAATAGCCAATGGCTCTGTAGGGATGAGTAAAAGTGCCAAATCACTGGAGGTTAGGTAGGTTCAACACAGAAAAAAAGCTAATGAAACTTGCTCCGACACAAGGGCAATAATGTGTACCAATAAAACCGAGGCTCTAAATTCGTAATTACATTTTTAATTGACATGGACAGTGGGTACAGGGATTCAAGGACAGTGATCACCGCCTACAATGATCTAGTTAGCACACCTTTCAGTTTTAACGTATGCTGGTTTGACTTTCGAGTCCAACAAGAGGTTTCGGAGGGTTTCTTTCATTACTTACATCAATGACAGTAATGCGGTACAAAAATAGAACGACAATTTCAATTCTTTTAATGACAACGAAACCTCTCCAAACAAGCAAACCGACAGAAACAAATGACCAACAACTTGGCGCGGTGCAGTCCCTTGGTATTCATCCGCTGTTGCGTTGCCGGTTTGTCCTCATCCGTTGCCGCGCAAGTAGCAAAGTAGTTCCAACAAATGATGCTTTCAAATAGATGTGTAGGATGCATAGGAATGTATCTTGGTCATTTTGAATGATAATGGAATTGATTTATGGTTGTTGGAATAGATGATGGCTTTAAATTACTATAAACAACAGGAAGGATGGCAGAGATCCCGTGCGGGGAGGTGAGGGATCAGGGAGGGGGAAGCCAACTACGGGCGTCTATAATGCTTGTTTTTTCACAGGCCCGCGGAAAATGAGGGTTTTTAAACAAGCTTTTTGCAAATGCTTAGTTTCTTGGCAGCACATGTAAATTATTCACGTTGTCTAAATGGTCCTTGTAGATACATAGGTTTAGTTAGGGATATACGATATGTTGGCATATTATGTGAAGTATAGTGACGTGACGCTACAGTGCTGCGCTCTATTAGCTTTCGAGTGCAAATTTGATGCTGTGAAAAAACGCGGCCTTTTGAACGGTTATAGAATTGAAACTTTTACAACAGTACAATTGTATTAGTGGTTGTTTCAGTTTTGAAGCTTTGTTTAACACAAAATGATTCTGATTGGAGATAGCATTTTACTTCGTCTGTACAAAGCCCATAGTGATTTTTTTAATGAAAAGTCATTACAGTTTTGTGTTAGTGGGCAGACTGTTGTAGAATGTTACCATACTGTAAAGCAAAACTTTAATGTCTTAAAACAGGAGGTAGTATTTTTGATGATTGGAACGAATGATATCATTAGAGTCAATAATGTTGAGAAAATGTTTCATGACTTTCGTACTCTTGTAAGGTTTTTGAGAAGAGTTGCTGGAAAAGTTATTATTTCAGACATTTTGCCAATTCCTAAGTTTGGAAGGTTTTCAACAAAATCAAGGATAATAGAAAAATTCAATACATATGTGAGATCGTTTGAAACTTCTGATGCTATAGTAGCACATATAAATGACCTTTTTTGGATATCTTGTGATTTTATTAACAGTGATCTGTTTTGTAAATTTTATAAACACTCAAATTCTAGGATTGACCTGATACATCCAAACTGTAATGGGTTGAAAGTTATGTTAAATTATATTTTAAATATCAGATATGAAAAATAGAGTTGGTGTGTGTTCAAGTTACGCAGCCATTTGGAGTGCTTGCATTTCCTTGACAGCTTAATCATGCCTGCGTTGCAAAATTTTTAGTAGTGTATTTGTGCAAAGTCTTCTACAGTAAAATCACATACATTCTGAAAAAAGATGTGGACTTCTTACGCTGTGTCTGATGCAACACTGGATTATAGCGTTAATGTGATTTTTTTACCGACAATAGAAGCAGCTATGAGGTAAAATTAAATAATGGATGTGTTGCTGTTTCTTTTAACTTAAAATAGTTATTCATATTCATACCTGCGTGTGAGATTGATAATCTTAATCCATTGTTATTTAAAAATACTAACATTAAGTTCTGGTAGTAGTGTTTCAGTTTTTGTGAGTTTTGAGAAGGTAGTTATATTAATGATGTAACTGGAAACATTTACCAAATACAGAGCATACAAGTTGTTTTTCAGTTCCTGCTTTATATTTATTTGTAATACAGCTACCATTTGGTACTTTTGGTGCTTTGAATGTATCGCTATGGTCATCCGAGAAAAATCATATATGTTTTCTAAAATAAAACAGACATGACGTTCATAATCAAAGAATTTGAAAAATTGTTATTATTATAACCATTCCCAATGACAAATCATACTTACTTAAAGATACCAATCACAATAAATGATGCAAAACGGCTGCAACAGTTCGACAGCTGCGCTAGTCCGGACGAAATGTTAACATCTTCATACACCTGTAGTTGGGTTCTGTGTTTAATAATTCCAAATTGTGTCAGTCAAGTTATAAGGTTTTTTCTAAAAAAAGAACAAATTATAACCTAATAATATATGGGTAATTTTCTTTGAAAAATCAAGCCTCTAATACATCAATACCAGCACACCAGCACAGGCTACAGACCTGCCGGCAAATTCTATTCGTAAACGGAGGGTGGTAGCCCTTTTTGCATTATACCGCGAAAACAATTGAAGTATGAACTCGAACGCGGAACCGAATACGAAAGCTGAACTCAACATCGCAGCATGGGTTTCGATAAAGTAAACGGCTCTCAACCTGAGAACGGTTGTCAAGAACAACCACAAACTGCGATCCATCGCTTTATTCTTCCCTTGTATTGACCTATTTTTTCTTGTAAGTTCAACATGAGTTTTAACGAATGGGGCCTTCCCGAGACGATCAGTAAGTCTTAATACATGGCACGTTCTTGCCAGGTACACTGTCAATTCTTCTTGTTTTTTTATGCAGCTTTTAAAAAGATCTCTACGTACGAAGTTAAACTGGGAGACACCTGCGTCTCTTCGAAGCAGAGATCAAAAATGACAGTCTGCTGCTGGAGGCCGGGTACCGTATTACCGGACAGATACGGATTTGTGCTTGAAAACGGGGCACGACAAAATTTTTACAAATGGCTTCTGAAAGTAATGCCTGATTGCCTTGATGACCCCCCCATTATTAAGAGAAACACTGCTTTTGTCTCATATTATTATTAGTATTACCATTAGTATACCAAATCACATACATTCTGAAAAAAGATGTGGACTTCTTACGCTGTGTTTGATGCAACACTGGATTTATAGCGTTAATGTGATTATTTTACTGACACTAGAAGCAGCTATGAGGTTAAATTAAATAATGTATTTATTCCTGTTATGTTTTAACTTAAAATTGTTATTTATATTCATACCTGCGTGTGAGATTGATAACCTTAATCCATTGTTATTTAAAAATACTAACATTAAGTTCCGGTAGTAGTGTTTTAGTTTTTGTGAGTTTTGATGTAACTGGAAACATTTACCAAATACGGAGCATACAAGTTGTTTTTCAGTTCCTGGTTTATATTTATTTGTAATACAGCTACCATTTGGTACTTTTGGTGCTTTGAATGTATCACTATGGGCATTCGAGAAAAATCATATATGTTTTCTAAAATAAAACAGACATAACGTTCATAATCAAAGAGTTTGAAAAATTGTTATTATTATAACCATTCCCAATGACAAATCATACTAACTTAAAGATATCAATCACAATAAATGGTGCAAAACGGCTGCAACAGTTCGACAGCTGCGCTAGTCCAAACGAAATGTTAACATCTTGATACACCTGTAGTTGGGTTCTGTGTTAAATAATTCCAAATTGTGTCAGTCAAGTTATAAGGTTTTTCTAAAAAAAGAACAAATTATAAACCTCGGTAGGAGCGTGACAGACAGGGGGCAGGAGCGTGACCGACAGAAGGCAGGAGCGTGACAGACAGGGGGCAGGAACGTGACAGACAGGGGTAGCAGCGTGGCAGACAGAGGTAGGAGCGTGACAGACAGAGGGCAGGAGCGTGACAGACAGGAGTAGGAATTTTTCAGAGCTGAAAAGCATGCGTTACGCACGGACACGAGCATTTCTGTCTTATATGGTCGTTTTAAACGGGACCAGAGCGTGACAGACAGGGGTAGGAGCGTGACAGACAGGGGGCAGGAGCGTGACAGACAGAAGGCAGGAGCGTGACAGACAGGGGGCAGGAACGTGACAGACAGGGGTAGCAGCGTGACAGACAGAGGGCAGGAACGTGACAGACAGGGGTAGCAGCGTGACAGACAGAGGTAGGAGCGTGACAGACAGGGGGCAGGAGCGTGACAGACAGGAGTAGGAATTTTTCAGAGCTGAAAAGCATGCGTTACGCACGGACACGAGCATTTCTGTCTTATATGGTCGTTTTAAACGGGACCAGAGCGTGACAGACAGGGGTAGGAGCGTGACAGACAGAGGTAGGAGCGTGACAGACAGGAGGCAGGAGCGTGACAGACAGGAGGCAGGAACGTGACAGACAGGGGTAGCAGCGTGACAGACAGAGGTAGGAGCGTGAGACAGGGGGCAGGAGCGTGACAGACAGGAGTAGGAATTTTTCAGAGCTGAAAAGCATGCGTTACGCACGGACACGAGCATTTCTGTCTTATATGGTCGTTTTAAACGGGACCAGAGCGTGACAGACAGGGGTAGGAGCGTGACAGACAGGGGACAGGAGCGTGACAGACAGTGATAGGAATGTGACAGACATTTTTCAGATCTGAAAAGCATGCGTTACGCACGGACACGAGCATTTCTATCTTATATGGTCGTTTGAAACGGTACGAGAGCGTGACAGACAGAAGTAGGAGCGTGACATACAGGAGACAGGAGCGTGACAGATAGGGCTAGGAGTGTAACAGGCAGGGGTATTAAAGTTTAATATAAAGCGTTACGCACGGACATTAAAACCACTGGTGACTGATTTCGCTTCGCCTCGCGGCTCGCGTCTCGCTACCGCTCGACGCTCGCTCGCTCGCTCCGCGAATTATATTCGTACTTGAAGCGAAAAATGTGTAATTTCTGTCCCAGGCGGCCTCCTTTTGAGTGCCCACAGTGTTCGTACGGTGTTCCAGCCTGAACACATTGAACACCTGGCAACAAATCAGCCGCTAGCGCCGATATGGAAGTCGGTTCCGGCTGATATTTACTATTTGGAAGCGATAATCGTGTCGCGAACAGCGCTGGACGCCACGGCCAAACTTTGCGGCCTTTGTACCCGACACATCGACTGCCTTCGGGAGGCCCGATCACGGATTTCGACGAAGGCTGTGGCATCAAGGTACTTTAAAATTTCAAATTTAATATCGTGTGCCCGTAGCGCGTGATCTCGGGTGCACTTGTTTTTCTTTTCTGCTTACGCTGCACTCGTGGAGAGGAAGGCCAAATGGCACAAGACTTGTGTCAAGGACTACCAGTCACCTAAGTTTGAGGCGCTCTTATCACAAGGGACAGCCGATAAGGAGCTCATGTCACCCCCATGCACGAGTTCTGCTTCGCTTCCCGACACTTCACGTTCCACACGATCAGCATCCCGGACGATCCAAGCTAAGTCGGATGTGTTTTCTTTGCGGGCAGCCCGCAACACGTGTTCGTCCACTCCACCAGTGTGAAACAAGGGAACTGGAGGAAAAGTTCAGAAAATGTGCAACTGATTTGGGCGACACAGCATTGCTTTCGCAAATAATTACCTATGGGGATTTGGTAGCCCAGGAAGCTAAGTACCACGTCCAGTGTTAAGTGAGACTGTACGGCCAATGCAGAAGCAAAGAGTGCAAGAGCGAAGATGATGTAAATATCCTCATAAGCGAGGGCATGGTCTTTGCAGATCTTATATCTTACATTAACATCAAACTACTGGAGTCTAAAAACAACGTTTTTAAGATGGGAGATCAGAAGAGATTGTATGACGCGAGGGTCAGAGATCTGATCGGTTGCGTTCATGACACCCACACCACCAGATTAGGAGAACGCATTTTGGCCTGAATGGCGGAGCTTCAGGAGAAAAAGTCAGGACGAGATTATGTACTTATGCATAACAAGGCTAATATTCTCTTCAACATAGAGCGGGAAGATATGGACGATGACGGGGGGCCAAGGTTTTCAAGGGCTGTACTGTCTCTTCTAAACGATGCGGGTGTCGGTGGGCTAAACCACCTCTTTTGTGCAACAGCAAATGCCACGGTGGCACAACATGCGCCAATAAATAAATCCGCCCTCCAGCAATACCAACCTCCTTGCTCCAATATCCCTCCCCTGCCCCACATTTTTTAATTTCGGACATTAACCGCCCGCTTGTTTGACATTTACCACGGGCTTCGGTTAATGTCAAACAAATCTTGGTTGGTCCTAAGATCAGCCGGTTAAGGTCCGGATTCTCCAAACTCTGTTTGACATTAACCGGCCGGCCCTGTCGACTCCTAAGATTAACCGGCTAATCTTAGGAGTACCCGGGCTCCGCACCTAAACCGTAACATATACATTCTTTTAAATTATAAATTATTAAACAGATGACAGGTACATCTTTGGCACCAGGAAAAGTACAAATACAAAAGCACAACAGCATATGATACGTAGAAAGATGTTCCTTGCAGAGGACGAAAAGTATCTGCAGGGAAGTCAGTCTTATAATGTGAATCATAATGTTGCTAGTACTGATTACTAACAACTCTGTTTGAGGATAAAATTTCCTTTTCAGACTCCCTTGCATACCTCATCAATATGAATTTTCAATATAATTTACTACGGAGTGTCACGAAGTATATAAACTCAACAATATGTGTATACAGCGATGAGAAGAAATGACACAGAACTGATGTTTACATACCAATGTGGATGCTACTTCAGATACTGTGTTAACAAAGTGAAAGAAAATACACAGTTATTCGCACAATCTGCTGTACATATTAGGGTTTGCAAAATACACACTGTATAATACATGTGAGGTCATGTACAGCTAGACACATCCTCAAGGCAGTCTTTATCCTAACAATCAGAATATGCATGATACAGAGATGAATGCTCAAGTTTCATATTTCAACATCAATACATAATGAATATTAAATGACCAACATTTTCTCAGTAAGGGTATGATTCCCAAGACCATACTAATCTTATCCAGCCGTAAGCACCATTGCTCAAATGTATCTTTAGTGTAATAAAATTGTACACAGCAAACGTGGAGTTCAAATATAAATCAAGGGTTAACTGGCCATAAAACCTACCCAAAACCTCAAATCAAAATGTATATGTAAGAGTTAACGTTGGGTGATTGAAATTCATAAGACCTTTACCAGTCAAATAACAGTTCAAAATATAGGAAGTATCCACAGTATTGTGGTATCTTACTACATACCACAGCAGCATAACAGATATTGCAGTATTATTGACCTCACCACCCGAGGTGGCCGTCCTAAACTACCGTAACTGTTCAAGGCACTGTACTTTCCCCCTCTCGCGGGCGCTATTGTTAGGAGCGCCAGGGCAACCCGCCGGGCTAGTTAGCTGGGACGACCTAAATAAATTCGCACTTGCTCTCTGGCTCCCAAACCGGGCAGTCGCTCCTTTCTTCGCCTTGCCCCCGCACACCAAGGACTCCAAGAAGGCCCGAATACGGCATAGGTGGCAGCGGTGGTTCGTTCTCACGCTTGGAGGGAGCAAGGGAAGAGGAAGTTAGAAGCGCCGTGGAGAGCTTCAGTGCCCCGCGCGCACGCGCATACATTCCAGGGGCAAACTCCCAGTTTTCCCTAAATCATGCGTATTGGCAAGTTGTGTGCACGATTTACATCCAGATTTAAATCGGGGAATCATGAAGGAGTCCCAGAGGGACCTAGTGCACCATACGCGCCGTCTGGCACCTCGCATCTTGTTCTCCTAGAAGCTCCAGAAGTGCCAAATGATGTACAAAACTTGACTATTTTCTGCATTTAAGCCTCAAATACGATCGGATTGCACTCAGGCACCTGTATGGACGATAAAGCTGTCGGCGCGCACCAGAGCACGCCGCATCCTGCTCTCCTAGAAGGTCGAGAAGTGCCCAATCATGTACAAATCACGACTATTTCCTGAATTTGAGTCGCGGACATGGTGGGATTCGTATCGGATACCGAAGAACACTAGGGCGGTCGGAGCCCACCATGGAACGCTGCATCCTGCTCTCCTAGAAGGTTTAGAAGTAGACTAGATGAGTATACGACGTTCAACTGGATTAAGTGCAGGTAGCTCGGAATCGTGTTAAATCGAGCCAATGACAGGGGTGTTGTAAGCGGAGAAAAACCTGGGTCATTGTACTGATGACAATGTATTAGGTATAGAGACAAGTATCTTTACATTTTTAAAATACGTTATATATTTTAACAATTGAAACAAACTGTCCGTTTATTTTTAAAGAAATTCACACTAGATGCATCACAGCGTAGTAGAAACGCATTTATGAATAAAAAATAAAACAAATTTCAAACTAGGAATATCACACTACAGCTCATAGAAGGCCTAATCACAGTGAAGGTCACACGACTAATTCATTTTTGGCAAACGCAGCCACACAGATCACAGCACGAAGTACCTTTGATTTTACAGCTACAGCTTCCTACACAAGCTACCTCACAGTTGCAGTAAACAATAATTTTTTTGCAGACCACGGATGCAAGTGGCAATGTTCGAGGATTGGGGTCCAACCATCTGGACTTTCCTTCCAGCCCCAGTCAGACGGGCGTAATGTCCTCTGTATTGGTATCGTTAGCTCTTGCCACACTTGGGCCTGGATGGACGCTCTCAAAAAGGGCAGACAGAGTGCGTCTTCGGTGGCTAGTATCGCGTCTAAAGGCCGACTCGACCGCGCAAACATAGCTTTTCTGCAAGCCGTGATGTTCTCATGCAGTTTGACCAAAAAGTTAAGGTAAGTTGATGTGATTTAATTAGTATATTTCCAGGGCGCTGGTCCATCCACACCCCTGCAGCCAGTCTCCAAGTACGTCCATTGCAGCCTTCTCAATGTGCATTCCGCCCATCATAATAAACATTTTTTGCTCTCCAAACTTGTCCGGACACATCCACTGAATCTCTTTACACAGCTTGTAGAGATGCTGATCCGCAACAAGAACGGGCACTTGTCCTAGATTCAGGTGCGTGATGCTTTTGTAGGCAACATCCATGCTGTGCACCATCATGCTCATTGTGTTTGCAGGCTCGTGGAAAAGAGGGAGCACAGCAGGCCGCATTAAGTCTTGGGGCACCCCCTGCAACCGTCTCGAATGAAATCCTGGCCAAGTGTTTGTTGTGCTCTGTCTACAGGAATCCAGCCACTGCAACTCCTCCCGGTAGGGGCCTGCAGTCAACACCTCGACCCTTGCGGATGCAGATATAGGACACGCGGCCAATTTGCCATTTAGAAATGAGACCGGCACTATGCTGTACTCTGCAGGTAGCCCAATGACTTTTCTGGTATCAGCAGCAGCCGCTGCGGTCACACATCTGTCTTCACCTGCAACAAGTGATTAGTTTTTGCGCACTAAACACAAGGTAAAACTTTAAAAAATGATAAACCCCGCCTCACCTGATGGACCGTGTTGCATAAGGGAAATTGCGGTGCCATGAAACGCCTCCTTGACCGCTGTGGAGGACGTGTTGTGATCCAGGTTATCCACACTGGCTGTGGTGAACACACCCCGCTGCAGTTTGGCAGGACACACAACTCCGTCCTGGCGATATCTTAGACATGCCCTGTTTGCTCTCTCTGTCAGGATACTTTTCAGCCTGTCATAGGATATGCTCAGACCCATAAGGAATGCGACGTCCAGCAGCTCCCTTTTTCTGGTGGCACCGTACAGCTTGCTGGCCAGATACACAGGCGTAGCCGTCTCACGCTGAGCATCATGACGACGCACGCTGCCCCTCCTAATCTTCCTTGTGTGAAAAACCACAAGGTCGGTCAGAGTGGTCACCACCTGGCCGTCGTCCACTGCAGCCGACGGACCGTCCAAAAGCCTCCTTACGAAGTGCCCCAGCAAGTGCTTCTCTGAACCACCATGTTCACAAGTAAGAATATTTCTTCGCAGAATATCCGCTGCTCTGTCCAATTCCACAAGGTCGCCACTGGATGTTGAGCAATCATCCCTTAAAGCGTAGTTTATGTCCTTTGTAAAAGTAATCAGAGAATTTTGGCCAGGGGTTCCACAAGATTGTAGATAAGGACACACATTTAGTAGTTTGTCTTTTAATCTACTGGAGTGCACAGAGGTTGCCACCCCTCGCTCCTCTAGCTTAGTGGCGTACATGCGAGCAAGCTGCGCCATTACGAACACGGGGGACTCAGTCTCGCTATTTTCTTTGACAGAGATTATGTGCGTGACAACTACATTCAGAGCTTCGGCGTGGATCTGTTGGAGATCTGGATGGACTTCCCTCGCGGAGAGCTCGGGCTTCATCCGTAAGTAGGCAGCGTAGTGATGGGCATGATACCAAACACCTTTTCGACCTTGCCATCCCTCTAGCAGCACAAGCACTTTCGAGTCACTCAAGAGCAGAGCACACTCACACAACTTCTTTTCACCTTGCTCACAGAGCCTTGCCAGTGGCGAACCACGAGTACCAACATCATCACAGAACACGCAGCGCTTTTCTTCAACTTGAGGGCTCTCGAACAGTCCGGAACTATTACGGGTAAGTACAGCAGGTGCGGGTGGTGGTGCATTCTCTCCTGACAATTTTTGCGTTGCCTTCTTGAGCTTACTGTCGGTGCATTGCAAGTAACAGCTCTTGTGCCATTTGGCTGCATTTGATTTCAGGTTCATTTCAATCCCATCACCTGCATTCAGTGCTTCAACATTTGCGTTGCAAGGCACTTTCCCAAGATGTAAGAATTTAATCAAATTCCGACTCAACGTGCTGATCCCATCACCTTTGTTAGCCCGGAGGTTGCTGTTCGGGTCCAACAAATCCTCATTTTTGTCTTCCTGACATAAGACACTCAAGGGCCAGTCCACCCTCTTCTTTTGCTTTCCCTCTAAGGGGACGTTTACGTCAATTAATCTAAAGCAACGCTTCTGTTTTGACGCCCTGTAAAAAATAAAATCACGAAATAAACTGGATTCGCTATATGAATTAAACTACTCAAACCCAGTCGACAAAACTGTCCACATACTACGTTACGGTGGTGGCCTTCAAATCCATTTCGTCCAATTTGCTGTCCCGCTTTCACCCGTAGAAAACGAGACCAAAAAATACGAGATCCTTCGCAGGCCGCCATCGTAACGTAATATGTGGACAACATACAACCGACGTCAAGACAACGAACGTCAACCAATAGTAACACTGTTTACCCGCCCAACGCACAGATACGGTTAGGTTATTCACGACACCCATTAAAAACGAGAAAATATTGGCATTACTTACATTATGCTGAACACCTTCCACTGCGAACTATTGCACCACACATTTGATCGTTGACACTCTCAGATATTCACACACAAACACTTTGCACAAACTCAACAAGTTCTTCGCGAAATAAAAACTCAACGGCTGTCGGCTGACTTCCCTGCGCCTGCTCACAGCCAACAGCGCGGGTATTGTTGTGGCTAGGGTGAGGAGTGGGGGAAAGGGATACCCGGTACTACCCGGCTCGCTGCACCCTGCCCGCCTACGACGGGTGACTTGCGCGCACCAGGGGAAGTACCTGTCGCCCAGGAGCAGAAGGTGCGGTGCGCCGCCTGTCCGAGTGTTCATTTGGGTAACCGATACGAATCCCACCATGTCCGCGGCTCAAATTCAGGAAATAGTCGTGATTTGTACATGATTGGGCACTTCCCGACCTTATAAGAGAACAGAGTGCGGCGTGCCATGGTGCGCGCCGCCTGTCCGAGTGTTCATTTCGGTATCCGATACGAATCCTCCTATATCCGCGGTCAAAATTCAGGAAATAGTCGTGATTTGTACATGATTGGGCACTTCTCGACCTTCTAGGAGAGCAGGGTGCGGCGTGCTCTGGTGCGCGCTGACAGCTTTATCGTCCATACAGGTCAAGCCAAGAAGCGGAGATGCAACAAGATCAGAGAGAATGGGAACTCCCCGAGTGCTATGGTGAGTTCTAAAATGAAAAACTCTGATGTCTAAGTCAGCAACTGGCCTCTACGGTGAATCGGTCCGTTAGATCTGCTAGAAATATTGGCATGTTTCCCTTCACTCTTATGCAGAGATAGAAGTCCTTGAGGTCCTAGAAGTCAAGATGGGAGATCAAGGACCATCCCCACTCCGAAGGTCCCAATATTGCATTACGTGCTGGGTAGCTAAGGACGTCACACCGAAAAGGTTCGGCTTTGTCGTCAAGAACTACCAAGGACCCAGCTTCTATAATTGGATGTTCCGGATGATGCCGGATTGCCGGGAGGACCACACGGTCCACCCAACACCGAGCTCATGTCGTACCACTTACTGGGCAAATTAAGAGAATTAAGTGAAAGCCCTTTAAAAAAAATATATATATATATTGTTGACATTGTTGCAAACTAGTAATGACTTTCATTTTGAGAATGAACCTGCGACAGCAGACTCGAAGAGAATGCAATCAAGTACAAAATCTTACCAACGTCCCAGTTCCCATTTCCAAACACTTCCCTTTTAGAAAACTTTAGCAACTACGCAGAGATTCGTACTACTGACTACGGAGACGATGGTGTCCCAGATGCCCAGCTACTGCAGTCCACAAGCAATTGAGCGGTTTTAAAAGTTAAGTTAAATGAAAACTGGTGCTAGGGATCCTTAGCAGTAAGAGATTAGTAGTGATGCCATTAGGTAGGCGTAGATTAAAATTTGGACTAAGATGGCATCGAGGCATTCCCTATAACAGTTAGAGGGATGAGGACAAGCCACCCCAAGGATTGGGTAGGCGCTGGTAAAAGTAAATACTGTGGGAGATGTGTGTTGTGTGTTTCAGGTGAAATCATCTTCATTCCAGGAATACTAACCCTTTTCTTAGTTGATCCTACCCCTCACGTCTCGACAGAGTATCTGAAAGGCTACACCCACACTGTGGTGGAAGTGGGCCCGAAGAGAAAATGTTGTTGACAATACGCTGAAGTATTGAGGTGTAGAATAGTACTGGATTCCCTGTCAAGGGTTGGACGCCTTAGACAAGCCGTTGTAGGTGGGAGTCTGGTACTTAGGGTTTTCACAGGTCTACACTTCTAGAACTTCCAGAACTTCAAAGAAAATGCAGTATAAAAGTCAATTATTGTAAGGCCGGGAAGTTTACTTTTCTTTTTAGGAGGGAGTGATGTTATGGTCTGATGTAATTAAAAAAGTAAACATAACCCATTCTGGTCACTGGCATGCAAGCCGCCATCTTCCTAAGGACTCACTCCGACCATACTCCCTCATACTCTTATTCTAAACACTGTAGAGACTTCCCGAGCCGGTTACCAAGGAGGCCTCCTGGCCTCAGTCTGTTGTGAACCTTGCTAGAGTGCACTCACAATAAATCACGAACCTCAGAACGTCTCCTCTATTCCAATCCCCACACGCACATAACAGTAATATTAGATCCTTAAGAAAGAACTGGACTCAGTTTTTGTGCACAGTCTATAAATGCCTCGCTACAATGGATGTAATCATACTCTCCGAGATCAATATCCAGAAAATGGAAAGCCCTTTCTACGAGTAAGACGGATATGTCAAATATGAACTAATAAAACCTGGAGGAGTAATGATATTTGTCAAAGAGAAATACCTGTCTAGTCAGAATGTATGTGATAGTCTATACTGTGATATTGTACATGTTACTATAAAAATAAGCAAAAATGTCAACTTAGATGTGTATGGTGTGTATAGACACCCAAAGGAAAGCAGATCAGACTTTATTAATGAGATAGGTGATGTGATATTAACTAATGCTAATGATTTAATTTTATTATGTGGAGATATCAATATTAATCTTAATGATATTGATTCTGATACAGCAGTAAAGAAGTATGACTCCACTCTCTGTGAATTAGGTTTTATGAGATGTATAAGTGGAAATACTAGAGAGGAGTGGAAAAAAGATGTAATCACAAAATCCTGTATTGATCACATCTATCTAAGAGGTTATTGCAGTGTAAATAGTGCTGTGATGCAAAGCAAAATAGCAGACCACTATGCAGTATGTGTTTCACTTGGCATAGGTAGCCAAATAAATGATACTAATTATGCAAGTGTAATCAAATATAATGATAAAAAAATACTAGAGAATGTTAATAACTTCATAAATGAAATAAGGTCCTCAATAAACCTAAACGCTGTTACTGAAGTCACTGTTAAACCCAAAAATAGGAAAGAGGTGGAGCTAAAGCCCTGGATGAATAAAAACCTACATAAGTTAGTAAATGAAAGAGACCGGCTGTTCAAACTATCCAAAAATAATAAGACCAATCTGAAATATAGAGATGCATATAGAAATTTTAGGAATGATGTAGACAAACAAATAAAGCTAGCTGCAAAGACCTATTATGAAAAGCAACTTAATGAGAATGGCAATAATGTAAGGAAAACCTGGAATCTTGTAAATGGAGCACTGGGAAAAAAGGTTGCATCCGTTGATGATACAATACATAAATACCTAGGAAAGACATTCTCAGATTCTGATATTGTGGAAAATTTTGCCAAGACTTTTGTGGCTGATATAAATAAAGTAATTAATGAGTGTGGAAACAAGACGTCAGCGCCGGCTGTGCTGCCCCCGCCCCCGTCAGCGCCGGCTGCGCTGCCCCCGTCAGCGGTGGCTGTACTGCCCCCGCCCCTGTCTTCGGCGGCGGTGCTGCCCCCGTCAGCGGCGGCCGTGCTGTCCCCGTCAGCGCCGACTGTGCTGCCCCCGCCCCTGCCCCCGTCCGCGGCGGCGGCTCGGCCCCCGGCGCCGGTGCCAGGCTGCACGCAACTTCGGGTCGTGCCGCCTTGGACGGGGTGCTGCCTCCACGGCGCACCGTGCTGCCGGGCGCCGGCCGGCCCGTGGCCGCCGACCTGCGCGTCGTACCAGCGCCCCCCTACTCCAAGCGGCAGTCAGTTCTTCCGGTACGTGCAGAGGCGGGTTGGGGCTCAAATGGTATACATGGCCCACAGGGGCTTGGTTTTTGCCGCCTGGCTGCGGGCCGATTGCTTCTTTTAGTTTTTTAGCGTTGGTGTAGCATTGATAACCTACTTTCAATCGTCATATTCAGGTGCTGTAGAAGCGCCTCCCCTCTCCCCCTTCACATTGTTCGGTCCGGCTGGGAGTTCTCAGCTAGTGTTCTGCACCGGGGGGGGGGGGGGGGGGGGCATATAGCCGGGCTTGGCTCGGTCATGGCCCATAACCTAAATCTTCTGTCTCTCTACCCTAAGAACCTAGGCGAGTCCTCGCATCGCACCATGTGCGAACCAGGTCCTCACAAAGCCCTGTGTGTGCGAATCGAGTCTTCGTTTCGACAGGCGTTTAGCAAGGTCCTGTGATGGTTATGACGGTGTATGATCGCTTTTCTGGGTCTCAAAATGTCTAAAGACATGTTTCCCTTCGTTTGCTGATGGTTCTTAGGTATCCTCACAACGTCGGTGTGGCACCAAGGTCCTCATTTCGTCCGGCCGGTGCAATTCGGACTGATTCGGACGCGGATCGCAGGCTGATCCCGTCGACAGTACCCAACAATGCGCTGTGCGTTGCCATGCGCCTCTAGATGCTCTGGGCGTCGAGGTAAAGTAAAGTTTTGGGACGCATGATGTTACCAGACGATAAGACGGGGGACCAGGGAGACGTTAGCCTACGGCACTAGTACAGCCCTCACTGCCATTTTGAGGATCGGGAAGTTTACTATTGCCAAATTGTGCGATTCAAAATCCAGACGATACAGCGTCGAACTTCGCCCCCGGAGCCAACGGCGTTTTCGGCGACCCCCTCCCCTCAGGAATAATCGGTGACAGCGCTGCCCCCGCCTCCGTCAGCAGTGCAGCTCCGGCCCCCTTCAGCGGCGACGGCACGGCCCCCGTCAATGGCGGCAGCGCTGTCCCTGTCAGTGGCGGCGGCGCGGCCCCTGCCCCCGTCAGCAGCGACGGCGCGCTCCTTGTCAATGGCGGCGCGACCCCCGTCAGCGGCGTGGCCTCCGCCCCTGTCAGCGGCGACGACCTCTTTCGGTCGTGTCAGCGGCGGTGGGGCTCCCGGTACCGAGCCATTAACAGGGAGTTCTACTTGTCCGCGGACGTGCCATACCGTCGCGGCATCAGAATGAGGGATGAATGGAGGTGTAACACTGTTACTGGCTGTGCCGTGCGGCTGCCCGTGCCCAGGGGGCAGGCAGCATCGATGTTACAGGTAATGTCCGGAGTGCCGGTAATCCTAAGATTGGTGGCTGTCAGGGAATGTTGAAATTCGAATTTTGACTGGTAACTTGTCAGGGAATGTTGGAGTGGGAATGTTGAAATGTGAACTTCGAAATTCGAAATCTGAACTGACTGTAGGTGATCCTGCCATTGCCAGAAGACAAGCGGCAATAAAGATGAAGGGATTGACGGAGCGAGGAAAAGAAGCTCTGTCAGATGAACAGGAATCTGCTCGAGTAAAGTCTCTCATCGACAAAATCAAGAGCAAGCCGGTGTTGGTGAGTCGCTAAAGTTAAGCCGCGTCCCCTTCAGCTCCCTTGCCGGCTAGATCCTACCCTTCCCCTCTTCCCTCTGTGCAGTCACGAGAATTGACCGAGTCGATGTGTACGAGGTGAAGATCGACTTCGGGGGGCCGTCTCCCGACCGGCGGTCGAAGATAACACTCTGTCTGTGGACCCCGGGACGACTGCTGCCAGCAAGAACGGGGCTCATCCTCAAGAACGGGCAGCGCCCGCAATTCTACAGCTGGTTGCTCCGGGCCTAGGATGCGGCAACCCACGTTGGACAGATTGCAAACTGGATAGTCGACCTTCTGGCATGGACCGAAGCCACCCAATTACACACAATCATAAATCAGTTGATATTTAAAAGACCAGAATGCTTGATGGTTCAACCTTCCGAGGGGAGCTAACGCCATTAGCAGCCTCATTAAGTTACATCAATAACTTAGGGCAGGAGGGACCTTACTTCCAGATTCTCCATGGTCCCTCTTCTGTCCGACTAACTGCATCCAGCAACTTCCCTGTCATAACGCCACCGCGTGATACATTATGAAACAATCGGATCTCCGCCCAGGAGGCAAAGGGGCCGATTACTATAAGAGTGCAAGACTTTTAGAAAGCCACCTGGTGGCCACCCTCCGGAGCATTCAGTGTGTGTCGAAAGTGACCACCAAAGGAGAGGATCATCTGTTAGGAATGTACCGATCACAACCCTTGCAACTTTCACTGCTTCCGCACGTCCAAGCCTCAATCCACGCAACATAACTGCATACTGTGCTTCTATGACATTGAGGTGTCTTAGCAAAGACAGAAATCATCTAGCCACCTCTTTTCAAAAGAAAAACTTCAATGATTATCTAAGAAAGGTGGCTCACATCAAACTTAATATCAACATTCCTCCTCCTTGTGACAACTTCCTGGATAAATTCATTGATCACAAAAGGGGCCATGATATGCAAGGCATTATTGGCTGTTTGTCAGTTATGGACATCGACAATGCTGCACATTTTGCAGGCATGCCAGATGAAGATGCTAAAACATTTGTAAAGGCATATTGTCTAACGCATTTGAAGCATGTTGGGCTCCAAGTATGCTCATTGTTTTTCCGTGTCATTAAAACAATGCCAGTGGCTCCTTCAGATCTAGCTAAACACTTGAAATGTAGAGTTTTGGCTCCATCTTTGCTAGCAATTTCGAGTGATAAAGAAATATGCCAGAAAGGGACAAGAGTCAGAGACCTGGTGGTGGGCCCGGGCCATTGACGATGCCTACTTCTCCGATCTCTTATCTAAAAAGCGTAAGCTACTAATTTCTGTGCTAAGCCACTTGCTTCTGCTCAAAGAGCTGAATAAGAAGAGAGGAATTTTACAATCTCAGGCAATCAAAAAGATGAATCCAGATAACTTGGCCGCAGCAGGGATCCTAGCTCCATCACAAATAAATTTGTGAGATTTTAGAGTTTCTAGAAATTATTTCAATACATAAAACACGGTTTTACAAGGGTTTCCTGCATTGTCAGGAGACAACAACGAGGTGAGGTAAAGCTTATCGGCGGTGGTGGGGTCACAGACGCCCTATCCACGCGCCAGCCGAGTAGCAGTTCACCAGCGCGGGTAGACTGCCTGAAATTTTTTTGAGCGTGTCACCATAGCAGCTTTCCAAGGCAGCTTAATGAACCTAGTGCAAAATCAGGCAAACTACACGCTATGGACACAAGAGCCGGACATCTATAAAGTTTTCGGAATGATTCGCACCAAAGCTTCACCATTTCCGATTGGAAATGAAAACTTTACAGCCCCCTATTTGGGTAGATTTGCAGTTCTGTACAATAAACCAAAGTGTGCACCTATGGGAGTCCTAAACTCAGTGGAAATTGCCACTAGCTTGACATGTGAGATGTTAGCACGTGTCATGCCTGAAGACAAACTGATGGATGCTGGTCGAGCAAGGAGGCGTGAAGCTGATGCTTTTGCTCGATATTGTCGCAATCCTGCAGTTTTCCAAAAACTTTTCCGTGCTGATGAGGCTGCTCAAGTCGAAGAGACTGATCGGTCGCATATCAATGCAAATTGGCAGTGGTCCGTACCGGTGTTAGTCCAAAACGAGAGAGTTATTGCTGGTAACTTTCGTAATGCATCAATTGTCCTCAATGCTCCACAAGCTGTACCAAATATTAGACTGCTCATCAAGCTTTTTGGTTTATGGCGGGAAAGATGAAGGATGAACATGACAAACCAGTGCTCAAAACTGTTGACACTCTTTACTGGCTTTGGCAAAACAGAGCACAGTGTCCGAGCAATACATCAACAAGGTTGCGAATGGTTTCCGCAATGATTTGGGAGTAGGGTTAAATGATATCAAAGGAGCTTACAACTGCTTCGCCAAAAATGTAACAGCTGCTAGTGCCAGGCTGGTAGTCAAACATTTACTAACCTGAATCCCGTGCTGTCAGGATGCATCTTACCTTACAACAAGCAGCTGGCACTGGTCTTTCTACATTCTAGCTTATAGTTGACATGATAAAGTCTCATCCTAACTTCAATTGGGGAGAAGTGTTCTACCTCCCAGCAGTAGTCCAAAAATTGGCAGATGCATTAGGGCACGTAAGCAACAACTTGTGGTATGGCCACAATGCCGATATAGGATCAGCTTCCTTTCGTCATCTGGCTTCCCTCTTTTACGGGGCGAAACAGCTATCAAAGTTGATGGGCAGGACTCTTGGAAGCGATATGCTGGAGGGAAGACAGGAGTACGTCATCGAGCTCTCCTTGACATGATAAGACAGGCATATGTTGACCACTCTGATGCTCGCTCACAAGAATACCCGAAAAATACCCCTGTGCTGGCGCGGATGGCGCGCGGCCTGCCCTCAACAATGACCCTCCCTGCCGGCCTCACCGGAAGCAGGCTGGTCAAGCAAACAGGGTGCGACGGTGCGTACACATGCAAGTGCGTTGCAGCATCCCTCCCGCGCTAGCCATTCAGTGGCGAACTTGGTGTGTGTGTGTGTGGGGGGGGGGGGGTGCCACCCCTACCCCTCCCCCGGCGCCCTAAACATAGGCAACGGGCACAACTTTTCCGCCTACAATTAGGCTATTAGGCGGGACCGTCAGGTTAGGTTGCCCTGGGCCCCGGCCTGCCCGTGGACCCCGCCACCGCAGCTGTGCGCGTCGTGCCAGCGCCCCCGCAATCACAAAGTTAGAAAAGGCGAAAAGAGGCTTGTCCCCAAATCTTCACAATTGATAGTAGTAACTTCTAATTTGGGAACGTGCGGAAGTAGTGGAGGGGGCAAGGTTTGTGATCGGAGCGGCCACCGTGGTGGGCGAAGATTATCTGGTGTCTAGAGAGGCTACGGTCGGCTACGTAGCCCGTGCCGCTGGAAGTGGTGGGGGAAGGTCCTCCCGAAGTGTGTCGTGGAGTGTGAGTGTGTGTGTGCGCGCCGCGGTCCGGCCGGCGGGGCCGCGTGAGGGCAATTGGGTATTCCGCTGAACCCCAGAACGGAAGTAAGAGGGAAAAGGATGGGCGATGGGGGACGTGTTGGACGGAAACGGACAGAGTCCCACCTTCCCCCTCGCCTATCTTTTAGTACTTCTTGCCTTCTTCCTACTTTCGTTCAGGGGTTCAGCGAAACACCCTATGAGCTCTGAGGCCGCGGCATTGTTGTGTCTGCGCGCTGCGTCCCGCCGGCCCGGCCGGCCGGTGCAATTCGGACTGATTCGGACGCGGATCGCAGGCTGATCCCGTCGACAATACCCAACAATGCGCTGTGCGTTGCCATGCGCCTCTAGATGCTCTGGGCGTCGAGGTAAAGTAAAGTTTTGGGACGCATGATGTTACTAGACGATAAGACGGGGGACCAGGGAGACGTTAGCCTACGGCACTAGTACAGCCCTCACTGCCATTTTGAGGATCGGGAAGTTTACTATTGCCAAATTGTGCGATTCAAAATCCAGACGATACAGCGTCGAACTTCGCCCCCGGAGCCAACGGCGTCTTCGGCGACCCCCTCCCCTCAGGAATAATCGGTGACAGCGCTGCCCCCGCCTCCGTCAGCAGTGCAGCTCCGGCCCCCTTCAGCGGCGACGGCACGGCCCCCGTCAATGGCGGCAGCGCTGTCCCTGTCAGTGGCGGCGGCGCGGCCCCTGCCCCCGTCAGCAGCAACGGCGCGCTCCTTGTCAATGGCGGCGCGACCCCCGTCAGCGGCGTGGCCTCCGCCCCTGTCAGCGGCGACGACCTCTTTCGGTCGTGTCAGCGGCGGTGGGGCTCCCGGTACCGAGCCATTAACAGGGAGTTCTACTTGTCCGCGGACGTGCCATACCGTCGCGGCATCAGAATGAGGGATGAATGGAGGTGTAACACTGTTACTGGTTGTGCCACGCGGCTGCCCGTGCCCAGGGGGCAGGCAGCATGTAATGTCCGGAGTGCCGGTAATCCTAAGATTGCTGGCTGTCAGGGAATGTTGAAATTCGAATTTTGACTGGTAACTTGTCAGGGAATGTTGGAGTGGGAATGTTGAAATTCGAACTTTGACTGGTAACTTGTGAGGAAGTGTTAGAGTAGAAACACAGTAGTATTATTGTTGAGCCGGCACCCCGCAACCACCCACCCCACCGCACCTGACCATGCCTAACCCAAAACTCTCCGCCTCCCCACCATGGAGTCCCACCAAGATTCTACCACAACCTTCGAGGCACGCGATTCGACCACGGAAATTCTTCCGGAGTGCGAGAAATTTTATGAGAGATTAAGTTTTTGTTTTTTGATAAGATTTTGTAACTGTCTCTCGCAGGGAGGCCCCGTCACTCGCAGGGAGGCCCCGTCACTCGCAAGGCAGCGTGGAGCGGGCAAACCAGGACGTGCAAGAATGCCTGACGGAGTGGCAATTAACTAACAAGACGACCGAATGGGTCGCTGAAGAATGGCAGGCTGTACCCCGGGATGGGCAGGTCATTGATCATGCCATGTGGTCCGCACTGACCGTTGATACGGTGATCCGGCAATACATTGCTGCGACGAATTAACCCAAGAATTAACACCTTCTGTTAGCGTTCTCACGCGGGGTTGATACGGGGTAGCGGTGGCCACCCGTCGGGGTGGGTGTATATCCGAGGCGCGCTGACGAGTTCCCTCCGCCGCCGCTAGAGGGCGTCCCTCAAGGGTAGGTCCATGTAGGCGTACAGCCGTTATTGGCACTACAGGCAGACGAATGAAGTTTACAGCAAAGTCACAACGCAAGAATCTCGCATCACAACAATAGTATTCGCAATTTCACCTTCAATGTGCCCCAGCAGCTGTCACTCACATGAAAAAGTTCGTATCTCGCACCGTACTATCGAAACGTGAACAGGAATCGATGTGTGTGTCACTATCGTACTTGCGTTGATAATTATTTCATAAAATCTAAGACCGGTTGTAAAAATTATGTCAAACTGTGATGTCTACGGTGCCCCCGAGGTGAGGTTGACTCCTGTATCATGCAAGAAGATTTTGGCCCAAATTTGAGCCCTCTACGATAAACCGTTCTCGAGAAATCGCGCGGACAGACAGACAAAACATTTTTGGGCGGGCCAGTGGTGTAAGGGCTTCGCTTTCGCCCAGCCAACTATCAGATTTAAAAAGCGGTTCATTTCTCATACTGCCTTATACTGCCAACATTACCCACCAACCACCACACATACACATACTGTCAACATTCACCGGATCTCTCGCCAATCAATAGGGTATTCCGCTGAACCCCAGAACGGAAGTAAGAAGGCTAGAACTACTGAAGGATGGGCGAGGGGGGACGTGTTGGACGGCAACGTTCTGGGGTTCAGCGGAATACTCTGTTGACGACATTGCCCGGACCGCTTCGGAGAGTGTCGTCATAACCCTAATTGGGCGGTTAATGTTGCCAATTCACATCAACCAAAAAGCGAGGTTAATGTTGACATTGACGACATTAACCGGCTGATGACATTCCCCGGTTTGACGACATTAACCGCAACTTAAAGCTGCGCCCACTTCTGTGCTGTAATCTAGAGGCAAACAGAGGAACCTAAATTCAACAAGAGGTACCTTTAGCAACGACACTCAGGCTGTGCGTAGAAGAATTATCAAAAATTATCTCTATATAAATAGGAAGCAGATGATACCAACTCTAAATGTCTTCCAGTTTCTTAAGGGTTTAGGAAGTTATGAAAACAAAGTCTTATGTGTGTGTGTCTGTGAAGGCCGTACTTGTTTTTTGTTGCGTTTTTAGTTAGTCTATGCATCACAAGGGAGAGCCGAAGATATTTGAAAGGGAAGAACATCTTCCTGAGGCAAATTCACCGGAAAGTTTACTTTCGGTTTCGATGCCGAGTCGAGCAGAGGCCCTTGACCAAGGGAGCGCAGGCGAGGCCAGCTGAGTGCAGGTGGAGCCGAGCCGGCGGCGTTCTTGCTTCTGGACAACAATGCGAGCCGAGTGGGTCGTGTCGAGCGGAGCCGAGCCCTCTGCCAAGCGGCGGGACAACAATGGGACCCGAGCAGCGCGCGACGGCCTCAGCCAGCCAGCCGCACGGGTCCTCCTAATGCCGGCCCACCTTACCCAGTTTGAAATGAATTCTCGATTCGACGTCGATGTCGTCGAAATCCTGTCGATGTCGATTTACAATTCGGCCACCGAATGCCGGGTACTGGTTTCTGCGTCACGGATCCTAACGCACAATAGTTACGCCCCCGTTGCTGCGCTGATAACCTATTCTTTTTCGATGAAGATTTGAGTTTGCCAGGTTTGGTCGACGGTAGAGGCCCCCTCCCCTTTAATTCTCGTGCGGATTGTTATTTGCGCTAAGATCAGGTCTCCACGAGGTAACCAGTAGCGCTCGTTTGGTGCAGGCGCATGTGTCGCTTCTCTTAACCTTCTGGTCTGCATTTTCCTGAGGATTTTTTTTTTTTTAGGTTAAGAGAGACTAAATATGTTTGTATAACCTACGCACGTCGATGATCTCCATAGCTCACCGCGAAGTTAAGGCCAAAGAGTCTAGAGATGTAAGCTGAGAGATATTCGTAGCGCGTTTCTCCCGTTCGATTGAGGTGCTTCTTGCCTGCTTTAAAAATCCGCATAGTCCTCAGGGGCGCGTGCAATGTCGCATTGGTTGGTTCTCTCGACGTCGAATCGACTACACAAATCGACTTCGAATCGACATCGATATGGAGGACAAGACGACGTCGAATCGCCGGGAAATTTGACGTTCCGTTTCGACGTCGATTCGACCTTCTTTCGCGGAGCGAGCGAGTGAGCTTCCGAGCGCCGCAAGCAAAGCGATATCGGTACTCCGGTTATCCTTTTGTCCGTTCGTCACGCGTGAGTCAGACTTTTGGGCTACAGCGTGGGGTTCGCTCGTGTGGGTCACGCCGTCACAGCCAACTCCTAGCCAAATTGTGTTCTTGTCGGTTCGTCACGCTGTGGGTCACGCTTGTCAATCACAGTGTGGGTCGCTCGTCCATCGGAGCCTGGGTCACGCCAGCGTTGCCAGACGCAAGCCTCATGGTGTCGCAGCCAGAGGGCGCTGAAGTCGCACAAAGTCGCACGCACTCAAATCGCGCGAACTCGCAAGCTTGTTTGAAAAAATAGCCCAATTTTGCGACTTTTTATTTTTTTTAAGGGCACAGAAATAAGGAAACTCATAGCAAAATGCGATTATATATGAATATATATTATTATATAAAATTACATGGCACTTTGTGTCAAAATAATTAAAAGTTACATGGCACTTTTGGTGTAAAAATAATTTAAAATTACATGGCACTTTGTGTAAAAATAATTAAAAGTTACATGGCACTTTTGGTGTAAAAATAATTTAAAATTACATGGCACTTTAGATGTAAAATTATTCATCTTACTAAGAATAACACAATGAAGGAACTAGAGTAATGTGAGATCTGGAGAAATGAGCATCACAAGAAAGGAATCGCATCTGAAGCGAAGTTAATCGAATTCCATACGGACAACAAGGAGTTCCTCATTGAAGCGGACAGTGTCGAGCTCGTTTACGATTTCGTAGTCGATCTCTTCGAGCTCCTCCGACTCTGGTTCAGCCCCGGTCTCTGGGAGGTGGATAAGGACAGCCGCAGGGTCATCTGCGTCCTCTTCCTCTACGGTTGGAAGACATACCTCGGGTTGAGGGTGGCGGTCAACGTGGTTACGATACATGTCAGCCGTAAACCGCTGGTACATAGCTCGAGTGGGTGTGAAACGTGTGCAGCACAGTCCGTCGACCTGTGAGACAGAATAACGAGCGTTAGAAAGGTAGTTGACTTCGTAGAACGCGGAGCGATGTAGGTGTGGTTTTCGCACCTTCAGGTGGACACGGAGGCGGATAAGTGCCTCAAGCATAGCCAGTTGCAGGCGATTGCGTCTCCTGCACTTGATGCAGCTGAGGACACTGAAAACACGCTCGACGACTGCGTTGCTGATCGGAAGTGACAGACACTTCAAAGCAAAATGTGCAAGGTCCTTGAATGTCTCCTCCCCACCGGCGCTCTTCATATTTAGCACGCATGCCCAGAAGTGGACTATGTCAACGTCATCGGGGCTGCACTCTGGCTTTAAATCATCGCAGATGTCGGAAACGGTTGCAGGAACAACGAATGACAACAAAGCTACTAAATCCTTCCACCTTCTAAACCCGTCCGTTTTCCGAGTGATTCTTCCCAAAACTTCTTTAAGTCATCTCCAAAGCTTAGAAGGAGTGAAAATGAATGCAGATCTGGAAAATGAGTGGGGACTCCCCGAAACGGATAGTGAGTTCCAAAAACGGCACGTCCATCATAAATATACCCTCCTGCTCGTAGCGTTTCATATCGAGACCCTTCATATCGATAATATCGGTATCGATATATCGCCAAAAAATATCGATATGTCGTTCGATATATCAGTCAAATAGCGATGAAGTTTATCCCTAATAGAGAGCCAGGGTCATTAAGGGCAAGGCCCAGTAGTGGCCCAAATGCGCACGCCAAGCCCCCCCCCCCCACCCCCACCCGCGTCATTAGAACATTTACATGAGTATGTTCGTAAACCAAACGACAAGTACCGCGTAAAAAAAAAGAAGGAAGTGCTGGCCAAATAAATATTTAGGAAGCAAAGGACTTAATAATGTAAATTAAACATTTCATTAAAAGCTGTCTTTGACCCAGATTCAAGATAAAAATAGACCGTTGAAATAAATAAATTAACAAGCTTTTGAGCTGAAGCGTTTCAGGAACGACCTTTGCTTATGGTGCTCTGGTGTCAGCCGATTGCTTGTGGCAGAGAAACCGCTGGTGTTTCGGGTGGCTCGCGCAGCGTTAGTCACAGCCTCGTCGAAGGAACATACCGCGGGGCGATTTCTCGGACTGTTTCGTGGGAAAGGGAACTTTCGTCCTCCGCGATATATCGTTACAAAATATCGATTACCGAATATATCGAAGGGGGCGGTTTTGATTCGATATTATCAAAATATCGTCGCAAAATATCGATATTTTAATAACTCGATATCATATCGGGCATCGCTACTGTGGATGCACGTCCCCGGGCCGCGCGGTTCAACTGCGCTGTCTGACCCTATCAAATGGTGGTGACATATCGTCAGCGAGAGCTAAGCCTCCAAATTTTTGAGTCGGCTCGTGGCTGACGGCGCGGCACGTGCTGCGTAACTTTTCATACAGTAGATTTCCGTATACGCTTATGTGATTCGTGTCGGCTTCTCGTTTCCGGTCAAGCTCTACCCGGAATACCCTATTGAAGAGTTTGTCGGGCTTCAATCCCTTCAGCAGCCTGCTCACTCATCTGCCTTCTTTGCCGTTGAGCTCTTTTACGTTCCTTTTTGGCGTTGATCAATTTGCCACTTTGCCTTTGCCTTTTCTGCTGATTGCAGAAGTTTCTTTTTGATCTCCTTATCTGACAGCGAATCCATTGTATTTTTCAGTTAAGGAATTCTGTTTAGTCCTGCTATCTTATTTTTTTTCTTTCCCGTTGTTGCAGGGTTCCTGGGTGACGGCGCTACCCTCAACCGTGCCACCTCTGTATGTAGTAATGGCGGCTGTCTGGCTATACCCCCTGCCTCTGGGCGCCATCTTGGCGTGGGGTAGCCACTTGCCGCCGGTAAGGAATATTCACGGGAGATGGTCTCAGTCGATTTCTACCATCTCCACATCGACCCAGTTCAGCCAGGCGCTAACATGGTCCGTTTTTGGACTTGTTGGATATGGTGCCAAACGGTCCATGTGGACAAACAGGGATTTCTGGGTGGTGTCCTCTTTAATCAAGGCATTGCAATCGTTGGCGATTGCGGTTACTGTATATGGGCCAGTCCATATTTTCAGTAATGACTTGGATTGTCCCTTTTTCCGGGCGTCAATAAGAAGGTACACCTGATCTGGTTTGAATGATGCGAGACTGGCAGTCAAGTCATACTGCTTTTTAGCCCGTCCCGACAAGTTTCTTTAGAAACGGCAGGAGCCGGGCTTATAGTCTGATGCCGACTGTCTGTTAGTTCGGGCGGACGTGTGTACGCCGACTTACCGTTCACAGAAAAGCTCCAAATTTGGAGGATATACTCCTTTCTTAACGTAGAATCACAGACGGTGGCAACAATTTTCGATTTATATCTGTGATTATATTTGTGATTAATGAAACTATATATGTTTTTGTTTTTTGAGGTTAGGGTTGGCCGCCGCGCGCACGTCATTACCATCGCGGCGCGCACAGGGACGGACTCAGGTTAACGATTTTAATCGTAACAAATACATCTGCTCTCGGGCACATCTTAGGAGAATTGAGGCGTGGGGCCGAAGGCCCCCGCAAACGCCGCCGGCAGGCCAAGTCCCCCTCTCGAACCGAGGTGGCGGTGGAGCGCAGCGGAACTGGCACCGAGGTTTGACAGAAGGGACGGGCCAGCTTGTTCATTTTTCTCGCAGCTGTTCCATTCATAATGCGAATTTGGTCATGATCCCGAAGGATGTCAGGGACCTGGTAGGGGTAGGCTTCCATGTCCGGTTGGAAAGGTGGAGCCTCCCTCTCTCCGCACAATGGTGTCCTCATGGGGGCACCAAACAGGATTTCATAAGGTAAAAATCCATGGACAGAGCTCGACAGATTTCTGTAGGCTTGAGTGAAGAAGGCTAGCCATTTTACCCAGTCATTGCCAGCTGCGTAACATAACCGCTTGAGCTGTGTTTTCAACGTTCTGACCCACCTCTCCGAGGGGGCAACCACTCTTTTAAAGTATGTACACAGATTTCAGGATTTCGTCGGATTACACCTCGTGGTTTTCGTTAATTTTAGAATTTTAATGCTTTTCTGGCCATTTCAGCCCATACAGATACTACTTTTCGGCATGAAGTCCAAGTCCAACTTTAAATTCGCAATGTTTTTTCAATTTGTTTTTAAAAATTTCTAGAATTTTGTACACATGATTACGCGAGTGATTCGCCCCTCGCACCTCTCTGCTTTTCCATTCGCAGAAGGGTGTCTGGCAGTCGTCCGTCGCTTCTTTACATGGTAAAGGTCCAGGATGGTATTGTAAAGGTCTGAATCGAAAATCTTAGCTCTCAGTCATGACAGAGATGGGAGAGCCAAACATTGAGAAAACATGTGTTATCAGCTGCTCCGCGATTTCTTCAGCCGTTGGTGTTTTTAAAGTTACGGCCACAGGCCATCCTGAGAATGCTTCTACGGCGACCAGTATAAATTTATATCCTGAATCTGGTACAGGCATTGGTCCGGCGGTGTCAATGTGCCATCTGCCAAGAACGCCTCCCCGAATAGTTTCAGGGGCACCCTGGTCTTACCCTTTAGAGGACCTTTGTGACGCCTGCAATCCTCGCAGTCATTGAGGATTTGGGCACAGTGTTGCCAGTTTGGCAGGTTTTCTGTCAGATCTGGCAGATTAGACTATGCGTCTGGCAGCCAAAGTTGCATGGTGGCAGGAAATCTGGCAGATTTTTAAACTTTGTCTAGCAGATTTGCAGGAGCCACTCCTTCAGGGTTTGGAGGGCTTCCTCGACGCCCTTTTCGGTTGGCTTATGGAAATGTCTTTCCTTTTGTAAAATGACGTTGACTAGGGGCCGTGCCTATACTACGTGACCGGTTTAGGGGGGGGGGGAGGGGTTCGGCGAAATACTACGCCCTATCTTAAATACATGGGAAGATTAGGTTATCCACGTCACAGGGAGTGGGGGACAGGTCAAAAAGTGGCCTAAAATTGGTCACGTAGTATTGACACGGCCCCCTATGGTTTTATGACCCCTTTCAATCACCACTATTCCAGGACAGGTTGTTTCCTTTTTGCGGAACTCCGCTTGGAGGCCAAAATGTTAGTCTAAGTGGAGTGCCAAACCTCTGCCAAACTGACCGTCCTGGCTAAATGCATGGACCAATGGTCAGTTGGTGGGGCTTTGCAAAATGGAAGCGTCCTGGTGCAACAGCTGGAATCCACTGGAAGGCCGTACTCTGCTTGCCTCCACATCTCGTGCCTCCAAGGTGCAACACTTTTTGCAGTTTGGATTGCACGGTCTGTCCGGACGCCGACTCAAGGCGTCTGCATGACCAATGCTGGTCCCCTTTTGGTAGACCACCTGGAACTTGTAAGGTGAGAGTCTTTCTAACCACCTTGCTAGCATGCCCGATAGGTTTTTGAAATTTTTCAACCATTGCAGGGCGGCATGATCGGACTTCACATGGAACGGAGCTCCAGCCAAGTAGAGGTGGAATGCCTTAATAGCTTCCACCAGGGTCAGCAGTTCCCTGTGAGTCCCACAGTAGTTCCGTTGGGCTTGGGTCAGGATTTTCGACCAGTATGCGATCGTAATGTCCTTCCCATCCTGCTCTTGGGAGAGGACTGCCCCTAGTCCGGTCAGGCTGGCGTCTGTGGTCAGTGTGAAGAGCCCTTTTTCTAGGTTTGGGGTGCCCAGGATGGGTGCAGAGAGGTTAGGATAAGTTAAAGTGAGCATTCGCAGCAGTGTGTCCTGTTATTTTTATTGTACTCTGTGAATTATGCAGAAAGAAACAGGACCGCATAGCTACAGCCAACGTGCGTTTACGTTGGCAGTGCTGACGTTGCTTTCTTTGCGTAGGCCTTTGGAAACTTTGGTGGCAAAATGCCGCCTATATTTGTGAATTTAACGTGAGGATTTTTCAATGCAACGTTTGAAGTAAGTGAAATTGTACCGTGGATGGTGCCAAAATAGTTTGTGCACTTCAGTACTGGTGAAGACGCGTCGCGATCGGGCTATTCATCACATTTTCAAGAACTCCTAGTTTGAGAGCTGCCCAAAGGGCGCCTGTAATGTAGATTACCGGCATAACTTTTCCGCCTATAAGTAGGCAAAATCCGGACCATGCGCCCCCCCCCCCTTTCAAGCCGCCCCTAGATCCACCACTTAACCCTTTCCAGCAGATAAAACAGGTGTTTGAGCAGTTTCGCGCATGCAGCTTGTCTGGTCCTAGAATACACATAGAGTAATAAGCACTGCGTGGTAGAGTGGAAATAGTCCCTTTTTCGTGAAGCCGAGACCGGCAGCTGGGCTGGGGAGACGAGTGCGCGCTTCGGGTGTCCCCGGCAGTCTTTCGGGACGCTCCGTTCGGGTTCCGTGCGCGGGCGGGTGCTGCTGGAGTGGCGAGGTGTGGCGTGGCGGAGCGCGGGGGTGAGGCGGGGAACGGTGGGGACGGTGCATTGCCGAGTTTGAAATCCCGCGCGCCATCTTCGGCTGCCGTTCCTTCTTCGGGTCGAGCCGCACCGCCCGAAGACTGCCGAAGCGCGCACTCGACCCAAACTTTTTCGCACCTCTGCCGGGTCCCGACCGTAATAAAGCGGCTTCACCCTGGTCTGTGTTAGGGGATAGGACGTTTCCACTCTACCACGCAGTGCTTATTACTCTATGAGAATACACGCATACACGCGTTTTGGCTTACCTCTCGCTAATCAGCAGAGTTTGCGGCGATAATGGCAAAGTCACTCTCGCGTAGAGGTGACGCCTTTCACGTCATGGGGCAAAACCCAGCTTGCCTTTTCCTGAAATAAAATTGACAGATAAGATAGAAGGGGGTTATTACCGGTAAGTGTGGTGTGGTAAATGTTTCCCACTAATTTCCCCAAAGCATTATCTGTGATTTTTCCTCGACTTTCCGAAGGGGGAAAACACTCCTGTAATCGTGTGTACTCAGACCGCGATAATCCTAATCAACCCTAATCATTTGTTTCAGTTGTTCATTTTATAAGCACCTCCAAGCAGCCAAGGATACGGTTTTTGAAAATGAAACTACACATATGTGGTCCTCGTGTTATTCCCGAGGCGAGGCTATTGTTGGTTGTTATGTTGGTCGGGAGTGGTTGCCCGTAAGCGAAGCGAGATGCCCGCTTGGATCTATACCGCCGTTTATCGCATAAGGTATGAAGGCGGCAAATAAATACGTTAAAGTAGTGGTATTGGAAAAGAGCCTTTATTGACTTGAAGAGGGTTGGGCAGTTGTGTCAACTGTGGTGGCTTCACTAGAAGCGGAGGAAGCGGGGGTAGAAGAGGCATCCGTGGAGGAGGCGGTAGTGGAGGCGGCAGTGGAGGAGGCATCTGTGGAGGAGGCGGTAGTGGAGGAGACCGTTGTCGTGGGCTGGAGGCTCTCACGCAGACACTTGCGAATGTTGTCGATGACGCCGAGTGCCTGGATAGTGCGGTTGGCTACGGCGCTCGACACGCACAAGGCGCTCTTCACCGGAACCTGTACCGCCAGCTCACCCGTCACCTTTGCGCCTAGAAGAGTTGCGTTTAACGCCAGACCAGCGCCCTTTACGCCTAGCCCCGGCAGCCTCCCGGCCACGCACACCCCCTGAAGCAGACCGAACCTCTCGCAGTCAGCGATGTCCTAGAAGAAACAAATACCATTACGACGTGTTTATTACATTACCATCGCTTATGAGAAATTCGTTCTTAGAGCAACCAGGACCAATGCGATGTTTCCGTTTTCTTAGAAACTTACTCGTTATGTTTGGATCGCTTAACTTGACGATCTTTGCGCAGAAACTTTTCTGAATTAGAGCACGGTTTCTTAACATCGCTCTCGCGATGCGAAGAAATTTTTACATATATACCACAGATATTGAATGTATGCGCCAGATAAAAGCATCTTCTGCAGACATGGTCCTAGACATTAGACAGTAATATCATTGTCATATGTTTGTATATGTCGAACATATGACAAAAATATGATTCACATGATACCCATGTACGCAGAAGATACCTTAAATGGCACCTATATGCAATTCAATTCAATGGCACGTATATAATTCGTTTTTCCACGAAAGACGGGAAATTTTATTCAAAATGACTGCTCTCCCAGGAGCGAGGAATCTCGCTCTCACATTTCCAGTGGTGCTTTTACGATTGTTCCAGCACGGACAACAGCAGGCGGCACAGCAGCATAGGGACTGTTTATTACGTCACACTTTATTGGCCTTTATCCCCCCCCCCCCCCCCGCCCCCCATTGTCACGGGGCTAACCTTAACTTCCCATGCATTTAAGATAGGGTTGTCGCACTTGACATGGACCCCCCTCCTCCCTCCCCCTAGAAGTTGTGACGTAATAAGTAAAGAGTCCCTTATCAGCGGGCAATATGTCGCGGGCTGTCTACGCATCATCGTGCTAACAATAACCGACGGAAATAAATGATGGTGGAGTAGTACACGTGTCCAATGCCCTGTGCCGCACCCCTCCTGGTTGTCTTTGTGATTTATTTTATTGATTTACTCTTTTCTTAGAGTGGGTTTCTTCCCGTTTTCTCCCTAGTTTTCCCTCTTTTCTTTCACCTATCACCGAAATCGGTGACCCAAAATCTGGACAGTGTAGAGAGAACAAAAGTTACAAATGTTCTAGTAGGCAAAAACTGTTACCTGCACGGCGTTGTCGAGAAGTCTCTGTGACTGTGGTCCAAGATTCTCGAGCTCCCTCAGGGCGCCCTGGGCTTCGAGGGACGACAGCAGGACACAGTTGTGTACGTCCGAACCAAGAAGATCGGAAACGTCTTGCAGCGTTGGGTTCTTACTTTCGCATTCAACCACGCTGGCGTTAAAGGCGGCTGCCCCGTCGATAACGTCCTAGGTAAAGCAGACATGTAGAGGTAAGGTCCAAACGAAAGCTTCACGAGTCGCTTTACCAGGTGTATCATTGGCCCCGGGCAGTTTCGGTTTCAGGCAGTCCCGCAACGCACTATCTCCGTCTCTTTCTGTCTCACGCCTCTGGCCGAGCCAGAAAGAGACGGAGATAGTGCGTTGCGAGACTGTCTAAAACCAAAAGTGCCCGGGGCCAATGATACAGCTGGTATTACAGACAATCATGGTTTGCTCCCTTCAAAGTCTACCAAAGAGCTATTGAAAGCCTAGAAATCGACGATAGGGCATTTCAGCCCATAACTTACGGTGGCCTTGAAGTATACTGCGAGCCAATCCAACACTAATAAAATTTGACTTGCTTGCGCTTAGTAGCCTAGGACTTACATTTTTACTATTGCTACGACTAAAGCATGCGAGTAAAAAATTGTGTGCAAACTCGTTCTATTTACTAGCTAGCAGAAAGGTCATGTTAAATCGAATTGCTAAGTTCATTTGATCGAATTTCTTCGTTCATGTCAACTACAACTTAGACCAAACCGAAAACTTCGCTGTACTCGCAAAATGGACCAAATCTCCGTCAATATCAAGTGTAATGGTATTAACGTAGATTTGATAATTTATTTTGTTTCATTGCCAAAATCATGTGGGTTGAACTAAATTAATAATACGATCATGTTTTGCTAAAATCGACACAGCAGATCAATTTGACGCAACCTTTCAGTAATGAATTTAGGACATTCCTGAGGAATTTAACTGTGACGGGTAGAACTGCTTTATTTTTGTAGGAACCGGGACATTGAAACGGTCTGCGGGCGACTGCTCGACAGGCAACTGGATGTCAGCTATTTTAGACACACTGGTGGCTTTAGCGTAGACGAAACCACCAACAGGCGTCCCGATTCCGAAAAATAACTATTAAATGCACCCCATGACCGAGGGGATTCGCAAAGTGGGCACCCTAGTCCGACTTCCAGTCAGTATTATCAATGTGTTCGGGCAACCCTTTCATTCTTATTCCTTTTGACGAACCCATTTCCAATATACCTGCAGCCTATTGTTCCAGTCATTGATGGCGTTCTGGGCAACGGCTTGACCGCTGCGTATTGTCTGGTTGATAACGTCCAGAAGGACGTTGGTGGCATTCTGCAGCAGGCTATTTATCGTATTCAGGACGTTCTGGAGACCACGCACGATGCCTCCAACATCAATTAAACCCCTGGAGAGACCAAGCTGGAGGGGGAGGGGTTCAGTCCTTTTGAACCTTCAAGTCCAGCTGCTAGATTTGCGAGGCCCAAAGCCTCCTTGTCGGCGAGGTCCAGTTGTTGGTTCACGTCCTCAAGTGCTGAAGCCCTTTGCGATTGCACGCATAGCGCCTAGAAGGGACACAAGAGGTGCAGTTTCTTCGTGATGTCACTCTAAAAATATTACGTCACTTAAATGGACTGTTTAACTTGACCATCTTCGGCTAAATCTGGAAAACGAATAAGTCGTCACAGACCAAGTGATCAGTCGTCAACTTAAAGATTGTTGCTTACTGCCAGCAAACTATGTCTTCTTGCGGTTTGCTTAGAAGGTCCGATTCAGTGGTCACAAATATGTCGCCACGTGACGAATAAACGTCGTGAAGTGACGACATATTCAGGTGATCACTGAACCGCCACAGCTTTTCTCGTCCTATGGCAAACAACTTTCAATCTACATATATTTGCCGTAACAACATGCGACTTTTCAAAGTATTGAGGAATACTGTACTCTAGAGCTAAAATGAAAAATGAAACTCAAATTGCGATTTTAGCCGTTGGCCCTTAATAACCCACATTTGCTCACGCCGAATACTTGAACTGAATTCACACCTAGGCGAGAGAAGAGGATAGGATCTGCTGTGCTTCCTCATAGTTTCACTAGGTACGAATTAAGAACTGGCTAGTCTGATAGAAAAGGAAGTCTTCTGCATCGTAACAATGTCTGTATGTATGAACCAAAGGGCTTCTCACCTGCAGCACCAAAAATGCCAACGAGACCGTGAGAATCTTCGACTTCATGGTGCTTTCGGGACCGTGGGCTTACCAAGACTGGGTGAATCTTTAAGGATAGCAAGCTGATATAACATAGCGAAGGCCCTAATACTGACGCCGCATTGTTTAGCGACTAGGGTCTGATAAGGGTTACCATGCCAGTTCCTCGTAAACTGTTAAGCAACAACGTGATAAGAGAGGTCCAGGCGACTCCCTCTCTGTTTTCTCGGGAAATCCTGAAGGAAGTGAAGATAATTTCGTTTTTAGCCCGTCCCGACACGTTTCTTTAGAAACGGCAGGAGCCGGGCTTATAGTCTTATGCCGCATGTTCGTTCGGGCGGACGTATGTTCGCCGACTTATCGTTCATAGAAAAACTTCAAATTTTGAGGATCAACTACTTTTTTAACTTAGAATCACGTGCGGTGGCAACAATTTTCGATTTGTATCGCATTTTTGATTAATGAAAATTTGTCTGTTTTTGTTTTTTGAGGTTAGGGTTGGCCGCCGCGCGCACACTATTACCATCGCGGCGCGCACAGGGACAGGCTCAGGTTAACGATTTTAATCGTAAGGGAGCGTCCTTAAATTACGTAAGGGCGTTTTGGGGTGTTTTTAACCCCCCCCCCCCCCCTCCCCCCATATAAGGCTCTGTAAGATTTCGAGACCCCCCCCCCCTCCTTACGTAAGATTTTGCCAAATTTGCCCAAAATTGAAAAGAAAAACGTAAATAAATGAATTTGAGTGTTTTTTTGTTATATTTTGCTCACCAGTATAGGAGAAATGTTGAGAGTTAGGTATTTAATGAAGCAGACTCAATTAAAGGTAAAGTAAAGGTAAAGGTTTAATTATTTGTACTGTCCAGTCCAAAAATAAAAAATAAATAAATAAATGTTATAAAATAACAAGTTATAAAAGAGAAACGAAAAGTCTTGGCCGTTAAAATTTGTAGAGCCTTAGCCCAAGGCCTTCTCAGCCACTCCTGTACAGAAGAGATGTGTTCAATGCGGTTCAATGCTTAGCGCGCGGAGACGCGTTTGGACGGATGCGCCCATAATAAATCTTACGTAATGTTTGCCGTTGACCCCCCCCCCCCCCCCCCCCCCCACGTAAGGGCAACATAAGATTTGCTAGACCCCCCCCCTCCCCCAAAACCCCTTACGTAATTTAAGGACGCTCCCTAACAAATACATCTGCTATCGGGCACTTCTAGGGGCGGGGGCCGAAGGCCCCGCAAACGCCGCCGGCAGGCCAAGCTGGCCAAGTCCTCCTGTCAATCCGAGGTGCCGGTGGAGCGGAGCGGAACTGGCACCGAGGATGACGGAAGGGACGGGCCAGCTTGTTACTTTTCATGGGGCCCCTGGGCGCCTCGCAGATGTGGCCCGCTGCCACCCACGGCTTCATGGGCTTCATGACTACTTCATCAATACCGCAGCGGTAAAAGATATAGTAAAATTAAAGACAAAAACGGATGACTGAATACATATATTTATTATTCCTTCAACACACATGACAGCACGGAGTAGGGGTATTGGAGCAGCGACGGGGGCGGCTTCTGCGGCTGCACCGCAAGTCTGCGAAGGCAACTCCTCCAAAACCGTTTGACATTTTGCGAAATAAAACTCACCTACATGTTGCCTAAGGTCCACTCGAACTAATTATCACAAAAAATCCCGGTCCGAATGCACCAACTTCGAACGGCAGGCCGTTAAAGTTCAAACACGGGCTGTCTGCCGCCTGTCTGGCTCCGCGGTAACTGCCTGTCTCGATTCGAAACGTTCCCGAGCGGGCGCGTGGCGACGCGGGCGACGCAGTGCGCGGAGTCACCGCTAGATGGCGCTGCTGAAGCGCACCAAATTCGGAGACACAGCGTTCGAGCCAGACGATTGAGAACAATCTGGCTTCTGCTAACGGAAAGGAACATTAAACTTACGAAAATGGATGGCAACGATGATTTTGAATTAAGCTACGGAGACGAGAACTTTTTTACTAGTCACGAATCGAGTTTCTCCGCAAATGAGACCCGCGAATCGTCCTTTGACGGTTATGTAAGTGCAGCCAGCAGTGCAAGTTTCTCAACCTCCACTCCAAATAAACTCAAAAAGGCGGAAAAATAACCCCTCGGACACTGTAAATCGAAGAGCGAGGTTCGTTACCCAATCTGGGCGATGTAAAACACATCGCCCTAATAGGGCGAGGGATCTGAACGTCGCCCTAATAGAGCGAGAGATCTGAACGTCGCCCAGTTAGGGAAACGAACATCGCCCTTTTAGGGCGATTTCCCCCGACATCGCTCTTTAAGGGCGAGATCCCGCGAAACCTCGCCCTTTTAGGGTGATGGTTTTAAACCTCTCCCTTTAGAGGCCGAGGAAATTTGAGTCAAAAACCTCACCCTTCGAAGGGCGAGGAACATATCACTCTAAGATTTACAGTGGACACAAATTCTGTGGCAGGTGAGCTTTAATTCTGAGTGATTAAATATTGTATCCATCAAATAAAGAAATCCTTTATCAGGAGAGAATGCCAAAAGTAAATACTTAAGTGTGCTGTACCTATCCTTCCACTACAGTTTGGTTTACGACTGCTTCTTTTTAACTAGGAACCCAGAATGCAGCCCAAGTGATTAAGCCATGTTCCAAGAAACCTGTGAGCTATGCAGGTACATGTCTAATATGTAAGAAAGGCCTCAAAACGAAGCATGGTTCGAAGAGTCACATAGAGCGTCACAGATAGAAAAGTATGTAGTCATTGTTTATAAATGCAGTGTATTTTATTTTTCTGTACTGGTTCACACATTTTTAATTAATTCTTTTCTTTGCAGATGCAGCATCCAGACAGCCACCAGCAGAAGAAATATGTGAATTTTATTTTCAACAAGTGATAATTATTGTTGGAGAGTTAACTGCTGCAATGGAAAAAGACTGCAGTCCTATGTCCCATGCTATAGTTCGACACCTCCATGGAACACTATTCTATCTGCGCTCGACTTCGCGCAATCCGTCTATCTACACGGGCCTCCACACAATCGTTCTATCTGCAGACGCTCTCGCACAAACCGTCTAAACAACATTTTTGGCCAAATCAAGCTATTTGAATCAGTGGATTGCTCATAAAGTCGTCTTTCCAGTGATCAAATTGACTAGATTTGGCCAAAAATGTTGGTTAGACGGTTTGTGCGAGCGCGTCTGCAGATAGATCGGTTGTGTGGAGGCCCGTGTAGATAGACGGATTGAGCGAAGTCGAGCGCAGATAGAATCCTGTTCCATGGAGGTGTCGAGTTATCACTCTCAAGAAATTGAAAGAAAATTGTGACACTGCAGAGTGGAGTCATTTCTGTTCAACATTGTCTGCCATGATATGTGAAGGCTTGGCACCAAATAAGAACACTATATTTCCATCTGCTCTTCGGCACGTCATGCAGACTGCTCTGTCTCTGTCTGCTTCTTACTCAAGGGAAGAATACAGAAATAAACTCCTGGCCTCCTTCAACAAAATTGTGCCTGTAGAGAAAGATACAGCATGGTGTGTAATTTTTTTCAATCAGCCGAAAGTTGATGGAGGCTGCATTTCTTTTCATCTGCAGAAGAATGAGGGGTGCAGACAGACGGTGCAGACATTTCAAGGAAAAGTCGTTCAAAAGATGACTTTAATCATCATATGGGTTTGAGCTACACCTGCTCTATTTGTTTAGAAACTAAAATTGTTTTGATAGTACATTTCAATTTGAAAATTATTTCTTCATAATTTTCAGGTGGTACACCACGTATCAGGTTCAGCTTTGAGAGCTCATCTCAGAAGAGCACGGAAGCACCCTAAAAATAAGCAGATGACCAATATTCAAGACTGCATCCTTGCAGGATTTGCTACATTTGGACCCCCAACAGTTCTAGAGAAGAAAGATCCACAGTATTGGACAAGTGTAATTAATAGAAAATCTTTATTATTTGTAAATGATAGAGCAATGAAATTTGTCTTAGAGCTCAGCAAAATTTTACAATTATCTGAGTCTGTCACTAGAAGTGTTCTACACACCAACATCATGGAAGCCGTCACTAAGTCCAGTCAACTGCTTTCTTTGTGGGACTCAGTGGTAGACAATTCCTTGAATGAAGAAGAGTCATTCAACTTCATGTTTGATGTGGTCCGATCAATGACCAATGCATTTGGGAGGGGAATTTTGCTGCGTAGGATGAATCATATTCTAAAGAATACACAGGCAAGCAAAGTTACGTTAGGAGTCAGTCACAGAGCAAGACTTCTGGGCAAAAGCTCTGCAGCCAAATAGTGTGGCTTATTTCATTTTTAACAAAGACACTGTGATGTATATGTGAAGTTCTTGTTGCTTACCCTGTCACTTAGAGGAAAACAACCACTCCCAGGCACCAGCCAAATGTTCTATCTTAATAGATTGCTTGGATATATTTTAGATTGGGTGGGAAAAGATCAATGCTCATTTTACTAATGTTGAGTTTATTTAACTTCTTATGTACAGGGAGTAGTTTATGTCTTAGAATTACCAAAAGTTGTACTTCCAAAGCATAATTTAGATTATTTTTTTATGTCCTCCACACATGTGTACAATTTTTTGATTATTGTTGAATATTGACATTTAAATCTTACATTTAACATTACAATTTTTTTAAAGCCACAAATGTTCTCATTAAAGAAGCGCACATAATAATGTTTGGATCCTCATTCTCATTTTGTAATTCTCTATTCATATGCAGACACAATACAATACAAAGACTCTACCATACAGATTCCTTTCACTATTATACAACGCAAATTTTCTTTGACCCAGAAGTGCCGTCATCAACTTCAAAGTTTTTTTTTAAATCTAACTTTAGGTTTCTTCGGGGTCTCTTCTGAAGTGGCTCTTCAGTCATTTGCATAGCTTTCTGGATACCCTCTGTGTTATCAGACGTCTTCCTGACATTATAGTCTCTGTAGTGGGTAATGCTGCGATCATTGTTCATGAAATCTTCAGCCGTAGGATTATTACTTCCACCTCCACATGCCCTCTGCTTTCCGAAGTATTGCTCGAGTGGATCTTGGCAAAAGACCCTACCGTTTATGAAAGGAGCTTTGGCTTCAGACAGGAGGAATCGAACCGCCCCAGTAAAGCCATTTACAGTAATATTGATTCCATCTCTGGTTTGCTTAGCAAGCATCATTTTCTCCTTTATCCTACTTGACACTGGCTTGCTTTGAACTTCCTGTTCCCACTCATCCGGATACTCAATATATTTCTGCAGCTCTTCAAATCTCCAGTCATCAACAGCAGTGTATGGCTCAAGCCTGGGCTTAGCCTCTCCTTTACCCTGGCTTCTAGCCACTTTTTGACATTCTTTGCATCTCCATTTAGAAACAGGCACTAGTAGAGAACACTGGTCAGACCTGCAAGATTTCACATATCGGGTTTCATCATATGGATTCTTGTCAATATTAGTATAAGATTTTTCCAAAGGCCACAGCTCTTCATATTTCAAATCAACAGCTCCACTGCAAATTTCAAGACTTCTGACAGCAAGCACCACAGCTAGAACTCTGTTTACAAATAACTTTTGAGATTGCTTAGTCAGAGGCACTGATGAGGGGGATGATTGAACACACTCTTTAAGCAAATCTGGCGATATGGCTTTCCTATAGACTGAAATTCTGATTGATCCTGTGAATGAAACATGGACATTTCTCTGAATTGCAGGGTCGCCCCCAGTAGACAATTTCACCACATTGAAACCATCTTCAGCATCTATAACAATCCAGTGTGCTGGCAAGATACTTCTTATTAATGTAAGAGTACTGCCCAGTAAATCTTTATTTACAATGTTCACCTACAAAGAAAAGAGAAATACATAAAAAATGGAAAGGAAAAAACTACAATGAAATGTAATTTCAAGTATTATTGACAAATACTTTGAGTTACAAACTGTACATGACATTGCCAGTGTATCAATTTACATACCTCAGGAGTCGGTGGACAAAATGAGGAGTCACTGCCACTGTCATCATTTTTCGATGATAAGTCACTTCCGAACTGTAAAGCAAATAAAGCAGACCAAATGTTACACGCAAATTATATCACGTTGAGATAGAAATTAAATGAAGAGGGATATATTCAATTCTTGTAGTTTTAAATATTAACCCAACGTTAGATATTTTACCACTGGATGTGGCATCACAAAGCTCTTATCATTCGACTGATTTGAGCCTGCTGACTTGTCCATGTCATGACTCGTATCTTGTTCCAGTATCTGCAGCCAAATTTCTGAAGAACAAAATACATTACAAATTGTAAAAAGATTGGGATGTTTGACAGTATATATTTAATATTTTTAATCCATTACATTGCAACTTACATCAGGAGATGGTGACATGAGTGCATCTCTGAATGTCACAGTGCTGTCACGCCTGGATTAGCGGCCTTCACGTGGTTTCTTCGCGTTTTTCGCTAACAAAGCCTGAGTGTTTCTCGCGTTTCTCTGACGACCGCCGCATTTTTAACAAATGGGCGGATGGAAGTGCGCCGTTCTAAACTGTGCTCACGAGGAAGAATCCTCAGCCCCGATTCATCGCATTTCCCTGGAGAATTACAATTTTCTACTCGGACAGAGCTTGTACAGTTATTCATTGACCAAATTTTTTGAGAAACGAATTAGGCTGTGGTGTCCTAAACAGGTGCCGGGAATGGATTAATAGATTGACTTCTGTGGGAATCCCGCGTTGAATGTCTCGCCCACAAGGAGCTGCACGCTGCACGCCTATTATGTGCGTTCTGCGCCTTTTCTGGACACGGATTACAACAGTGCCAGGAAAACAAGCGTACGGCGCATGCCTGCTCTATCATTGGTCAGTCTCTGTTTCGATAACCACCCACAATTTGCACAATGTACGTGCGCCTTCACTACTTTTCAGCCCGTCCCGGCACGTTTCTTAAGAAACGGCAGGAGCCGGGCTTATAGTCTGATGCGTCGTGTTTGTTCGATCGTTCGGACGTGTGTACGCCGACTAATGGTTAGCAGGAAAACTTCAAATTTGGAGGATACATTCCTTTCTTAACGTGAATTCACGCACGTTGGCAACAATTTTCGATTAATATCGCATTTTTTTTTTATTAATAAAAACATGTCTGTTTCTGTTGTTCTTTGAGGTTAGGGTTGGCCGCTGCGCGCACACCATTACCTTCGCGGCGCGCACAGGGACAGGCTCAGCTTAACGATTTTAATCGTAACAAATACATCTGTTATCGGGCACTTCTAGGAAGACTTGAGACGAGGTTATCGATTATTACACGGTAACGAAAGCCGTAGAGGTGATGTTAATAGATATTTTGATTTTGCTGTGGTATAACCGAACTGTCGGAGTGTCAAACCCCTCTATAACGCCATCCCGATTCAATCAAACCCCTCTATAACGCCATCCCGATAATAATAATAATAACTGACTCGTGTAAATGTTTGGGAAGAACGGACCCAGATACGAAATTTTTCATGAGAATGGACCCCCTCTTAAATGACCCCAAAGCCCCGGGAAAACTGCCAAAAATGACCCCAGGTGCTGCTGCAGGTGCCGGTGGGCAAAACAGGGCCTTCTTGGCCAGGAAGTGGAACGGGACGGCGAACTGCCTGAGGGTGCGGTATTTCGAACTTGAACATGATAACCGACCCCTGGTTAACTTAAACCAGGACCTCCGTTACGATGCCAAAATCGACCCCAGGTGCTGCTGCAGGTGCCGGTGGGCACAACAGGGCCTTCTTGGCCAGGAAGTGGAACGGGATGGCAAACTGCCTAAGGGTGCGGTATTTCGAACTTGAACATGATAACCGATCCCTGGTCAACTTAAACCAGGACCTCCGTTACGATGCCAAAATCGACCCCAGGTGCTGCTGCCGGTGCCGGTGGGCACAACAGGGCCTTTTGGCCAGGAAGTGGAACGGGACGGCAAACTGCCTGAGGGTGCGGTATTTCGAACTTGAAACATGATAACCGACCCCTGGTTAACTTAAACCAGGACCTCCGTTACGATGCCAAAATCGACCCCAGGTGCTGCTGCTGGTGCCGGTGGGCACAACAGGGCCTTCTTTGGCCAGGAAGTGGAACATGATAACCGACGGCAAACTGTGGGCGCAACTAAGGGTGCGGTATTTCGAACTTGAACATGATAACCGACCCCTGGTTAACTTAAACCAGGACCTCCGTTACGATGCCAAAATGTACCCTATGTGCTGCTGCAGGTGCCGGTGGGCACAACAGGGCCTTCTTGGCCAGGAAGTGGAACGGGGCGGCAAATTGCCTCAGGACGCGATATTTCGAACCGACTTCTACTAAAATAATCTTAGGACCCCAGAAAAAAATGCAAAACCCGTCCTCAGGTGCTGCTGCAGGTGCTGTTGAGCAGAGCAGGGCCTTAGACATGAAAGGGAATGCAAAGTAATTTCTTTATTGAAATTTATCAATCTGTTCAAGGTGCAACTAAGCTGGTGCGGGTGACGGTGGCCTAAACGGGTTCGCGTGTTTCAAAACCGCCCACAGCACTTTTCATTCTCCCTTCACTTCCGGGCGGGATTCATCCGACCTGGAAGTTGGGAGCCGTCTGTGAACAACTTTTTGAACGTTTTGCCGCCCCTCCCCAAAAAAAACATACTAGACCCAAAATTAAGGGAGGTTCCTCCAGGCGACTGTAGTTGGAAGTCACACTGTGTTGGGTACCCTTAGCTCAAATATGGGGGCTTCAGTCCCATTCGCCTACAGTTATTCAAAGAGCTATTCAGCTTGGAGATAGGAATTTCATAAAGGATTGATATTTCAAAAAGGAATGATAATCAAGGTAGGAGTATCCACGCCACGTCATGGTTGACTGTTTGACGCACAGCATTGAGGATAATAGGGTATTCCGAAATAGAGCTGAACCGGAAACGAGAAGAAAAGAATAACAAAAGCGGATACGGACGTCTACGGTTTGAAAAGTGACGCAGGGCGTGCCGCGCCGTCAGCCACAAGCCGCTTCAAAAATTTGAAGGCCGGAAGTCCTCTGTGCGGCCTGAGGATGTACGTTCCCGGGCCGCGCGGGTGAAGTATGCGCTGCCTGACCCGACCAAATGGTATCGTCAGCGAGAGCTCAGCCTCCATATTTTTGAGTCGGTTCGTGGCTGACGGCGTGGCAAGTGCAGCGTTACTTTTCTTACCGGAGACTTCCGTATCCGCTTTTGAGATTATTGTTATCTTCTCGTATTTTTGAGTCGGTTCGTGGCTGACGGCGTGGCAAGTGCAGCGTTACTTTTCTTCCGGAGACTTCCGTATCCGCTTTTGAGATTATTGTTGTCTTCTCGTTTCCGGTCAAGCTCTACTCCGGAATACCCGATTGAGGAGGGCTTTTGCCATTATCATAACGAAGAAAACATCCTATTATGGGTTTTCAGCTCTGGTGGCATGATGGGTTATGGCATTGGTCTCATTGGCGTCCGTAAAAGAAGAAAAAAGAGAAACCGAAATCGGGCAACCAGGGTCTTCGGAGCGGTTTCAATCCAGTATTACGAAAAGTTTAAGTCCGATGTTTAGTGGTCTGTCCTCATTTTAATCTAACTATTGAGTGAGTTGTATAACGTAGTGGTCTACTTTGCCACGAGCGATTTACTTACTGGCTTCAGCTCAAATATACCCAAGGTGGGCTTACCCCAGGCATCGCTCATTGCACAGAATAGTGTATTCCGGAGAAGAGACGAACCGGAAATAAGTTACGAAGAATCACAAAAGCGGATCCAGTATGAGGGGAACCGCAGCAAATAGTATCTCCGCCACAGCGTCAGCCACGAGCCGACGTCACAAATTAGGAGGCTTCGTTAGCTCTCGCTGACGGTGTCATGATCATTTGGTAGGGTCGCACAGCGCAGCATGCCAACCGCGCAGCGTCAGGAACTTCTTCCGAGGGTCCCGCGGAAGGCGTTCTGCGCTATGTGACCCTACTAAATGGGCGTGACATATCGTCAGCGAGAGCTAACTAAGCCTCCAAATTTGTGACGCTGGCTCGTGGCTGACGCCGTGGCGGAGATACTCTTTGCTGCGGTTCCCCTCTTACTGGATCCGCTTCTGTGATTCTTCGCAACTTCTTATTTCCGGTTTGGCTCTTCTCCGGAATACACTACTGTTCCGTGCCTTTGTGTCTGGCGCAGACTTGCGGGTCGCAGACAGTGGGCCATGTAGAGCCACACGGAGCAAAACTATTTATTTTTCCATACCCAACCCAAGTCACTCCAACCATGCAGGAAACTGTTTGAGTGAGAAGCTGGAGGGTTCCGGCCCATTTGACTCCAACCGTTCAGAAAGCTGTTTAACGTAGTCTTAAGCATCACACGAGAGGTATCTGCTACCTGCGGACACTGAGTCATGTCAATGTTTTATGCTTTCCATAACTAAGTCACTCGAACTTTTCAGAAAGCAGTTTACAATATTAGGGCTTCGAGCCCTATCTGACTCAATTAATTGGAGTGAGAGAGCTGTTTTTTTAAAGTTGCGGGGTTTCGGACCCACTTTACTCCAACTATGGAGGAAGCTGTTTAACGTAGTGTTTAGAATCCCACGAGATGTTTTGTGCTGGCATCAGGTCTAATTTATGCTGGGCAGGAGTACCGCAGTCCACGGCATGACGTAACAGGTATGGCTCATCTCAAAGCTCTATTCCACGCCTTTGCCCCTGGCAACGGGTGGCTGACACAGAACCATAGGGAGCTCGGGCCATCTACAGTCATTCAAATTATTTATTTCTCCATAAGTAGCTCGAATCATTTGAGAAAGTAGTGTAACATACCTTGGGTTTCAGGACTTATTCGACTTTACTTTGTAGAGCGCTGTTCCGGCCCCATTTGACTTCAACTGTCGACGCAGCTGTGTAATGTAGTGGTTATAATCCCACGAGGGGGTTTCTGCGGGTTGCGGACACGGGGCCATGTGGAGCCCTGCGGGGCGAACTCCAGTCTACTAAGGGGCTCGAACTATTCTAGGAAGCGGTTTAAAATACTTTGTGGTTCGGGACCCATTAGACTCGCTCTATACAGGTTCAGAAAGGCGTATACAAAGCTGCGAGGTGTCGGCCCTATTTGACTCTAAGCAGGGAGCTGTTAAACGTGGTGTTTGGAATCCCACGAAAGGTTTTCTGCGGGCTGCAGACTCAGGGCGCTCTGAAGCCCTGCAGGCCAACTACGGTCAATCACATTATTTTATTTTTCTATAACTAAGTTGCTTCAAGTATTTTAGAAAGCAGTCTTAAATCTTTGGCGTTCGGGACTCATTCGACTTCATGGAGATTCAAAGAGTTGTTCACAAAACCTGCGGGGTTCCGGCCCCATTTGACTCAAACTTTGACGGAAGCGGTTGAACGTCGTGTTGAAGTACCCACGAGATTGTTTTTGTTGCATTAGGTCAAAGATATTCAATGTAGGTATACCAGACCACTTCGTAGTACAGAATTGTTCGACCCATTCGCTCTTGACCCAGGCCAGCCGGTGGCTGACGGTGCGTCAAATGGGGCTGTGCAGGCCTAATACAGTCAATCGAACTCTTTATTATTCCATAATCATATCACTTCGCTGTTTAGATACCAGTATTCAAAATTGGAAGGCGCCGGCCCTAAACCCGATCAAGCATATAGTGGTTTTTTTGATGGTAGCTGGCATACAAGAGCAGGCGTGCGGTAGACACTAATAGTCTAGACAGAGCGGTCAGTCGAGCGAAGTCACCTAGGGTATACTAAGATGTTTACATTTTATTTTGTCTATCACTCCATCGCGATCAGCCAAGCCTGTTGCGAAGACTGGCTCACGTCCAGTTTGTAAGTGCGAATCGGACATAGCTTTCATTTTGCTGATCTTAAAAGTCCTTCCCGCAGGGTAGTGGCCCAACCGCCACTTCGGAGAGATGAGCTCCTCCGCGGACCCAGCTCACGCTTTGCGGCAAGGCGCATCACTAATTTGCCGTGTAGCACTACCATCAGCACCTTTGTGTTTGCCGTGCAAAGCTGCCTTCGAAGCCCTGGAAAACGGGATCCTGGAGGTTGAGGCCAGTCAGGTCAACACGCCTCTTTGGCCCGGGATTCAGGGTGAGACAGGCGGACCATCCAGCCTCGGTGGTTCAATCGGCTCTGCCGTGACCGTAACCGTAAGGTGGCGGGCGGTGTAAGAGGCTAGCGGGGAGGCCGTGTAACCCCTTCAGCTGGGGTGCGCACGGTTCAGGCCGGAGCTGCATCCCCATGTGTGTGCTCCCGCCGTCCTCACTATACCCATCCAGCGAAGTGCTGGTGTCGCGCCATGAGAGCGCAGATATGGCATCCCATTTGAGGCCCCTTGGAGGGTGGCGAAGTTGGGTGGGTGAATCTAACAAATATTCTCATGGATTCCTTTTCTTGCCTGATCTCTGGGACCGGTCACCACGCCGTGTCCCCCCTATCTCCCGGAAGCAACAATGCCGAGGCACTGCTAACTGCTGCTAGCACTGCTGTCTGGGCCGCGCTGACGGGAAATGACTTCTTACCTGAGTACCTGGACTGTCTGCGGACAACTGGCCAGACGTACTGCAGGATGCGCAACTCTGATGCGCCAATGGCCCCATCAGACCTCCCGCGTGAGTTGCTGGTCCTCTGGGAGACCGTCCACCTCAGCGAGGTGGTACAACTCGACATAGTAGTTACAATTTCTGGTGAATGTCACAGGAGCTTTTCCGCTCTTCTGAGCCGTGAGTTCGCCGTATCATCGCGGAACACGGGCTACTTGTTTCACAGTGCGACACACACAATGTCCTTCTGGCGGTGTGGTGACGCTTACTTCCTCTTCAGCCCATACGGGGTTGACCACCAAGGACACAGTGACCCTACCACTGACGCAGTGCGTGTCTTCCGCTGTGGTTCCTTCCCTGCGCTGGTCCGCTTGCTGCTGGGGCTGTCTCTGCCCGGTGCATTGTACGCGGTGCACCGCGTCAAGTTCAGACGTTCAGAGGATGATTACACGTTTGAGAGGGACGCGGTGACACGACACTGCATCAGGGAGTGCAGCGTAGCGCTGCCTCGTCTGTGCCTACCTGTGACCAATACCTCTCCAGCAGATACTGTCAGTGAGGCGTCTTCTTCACCTACACTGTCCGTTCCAATTACTTCTCCTGTTTCGTCGGCCTCTGATGTTCCTGCTGAAGACGTGCAGTCTAATAGCAGCTGTGACGATCCACCTCGACCTATGGGAGGGAGACCACCAAAGCGAAAGCGGGGGCGCCCTAAAACGTCTTTACAGACCGCTGCAGACATCGCTCGGGATGCCTCAAAACGGTATGCCGCCTCAAACCCCCAGGTTCATCGTGATGCTGTACGCCGTTACAGCGAGGCTCATCCGGAAGTGAACCGGGCTGCTGTGCAGCGTCACAACGAGGCACACCCGGGTGCTAACCGGGCTGCTGTGCAGCGGTACAACGAAGCACATCCGGGTGCTAACCGGGCTGCTGTGCAGCGGTACAACGAAGCACATCCGGGTGCTAACCGGTCTGCTGTGCAGCGTCACAACGAAGCACATCCGGGTGCTAACCGGGCTGCTGTGCAGCGATACACTAATGCTAATCCGGAACAGCGGCAGGAACAATTGGCAAGGTACGAGCAGGAAACTGTGCGGCACTTGCCACGCCAGCTTCGCCGGGCCACTTTCATAGGAGAGTATTCCGGACAGGATTTATCTAAAGTTGATACTTACCTTTTGAAACAGCAGTCTCTCCTCTCGCCCGACTGCTTCCAGTGCCCGCACTGCGGTGCTCGCCTTTTTGAGGAGGAGCGGGGTCGGTCGATGTGGTGCTGTGGCAAGGGTACCCGGAACATCCTTACTCTACCTCCACTCGACGCTGGGTTTTATTCCGACCCAAAGTTCATGCAGCACTCCAGGTGGTACAATGACACATACGCCTTCTCAGCCCTCGTAACCCGTTTTCAGACATTCGATCGGCCTCCATATTTTGTCAAAATCCAGGGTAGGACATACCATAATGTGTGTGACCTGTCTTACAGTGGCCAGTACACCAATCACACGTTCATGTACGTGGACGATGGGTCGACACGAGCGCGCCTGTTGCAGGAGCCGCGCCAGCGCGAGAAGCTAGACGTGAATGTGGCTTTGGCCATTGGGGCTTACTTGGAGCACCAAAGCCCGTATATCCGCCTCTTGCGCCGGCTCAGTGATGAGGCTTCGGACAACGCACGCCTTGTGTTCCAGTCCACTACCCGGCAGAGTCACGGCGCGGTGTTCGAGCAGCCCACGTCGCGTGAGGTGGCAGCTGTCATATCCACGGACACCGCCACGTACAGCCCGCGTGAGATGGTCATCTGGAAGGTCGGCAGGGACAGACCCACAACCATGGATATTTTTCATCCATTGTGGGAGCCTTTCCAGTATGTCCTTCTCGACCCCCAAGGCACCCCTGGCTGGCACATAGGCACTGTCGATAAGGCTGGAAAAAAGCTGTCCCAGCTGGACTATACGCGATGCCTCCTGTTGTCCGAGCCCCGTTTCAGCGTATTTGGCACACTCTCTGAAACGTGGCTGGTCGACATGTACTGCAGGATAGAGGAGGAGCGGCTGCGCTTTATTTACCACAGCCAGCAACAGGGGGCTGCTGGGGCCCTCAGGGGCGCTCCGGCCGATGAGGTGCGGGCGGCAGTTGCGGGGGCTGCTGTGGGTCCTCCAGCTCCGGCTGCAGCGAACCCTAACACGCAGGCTCGGGGCCGCGCCCAAGGTCTAGGCAGGGGACGCGGCGGTAACTCCGGTGTCTGGACGCGGGGCAGAGGCCGAGGGCGTGGTCGTGGTGTCTCTGGCACGGACGGCTACATGCCAGCTGCTCCGGGTGCTACCGCTCAGCACTCGCTACCAGGCAACCGGGTAGAGAGTAGGCAGGTTCAGCGGGACATCAGAGAGGACGAGACTGTCCAGGGCGAGGGTGGAGCAACGGCTGGCCGGGTGTACTTACCTCAAAGTTTCACAGGTGGTCCTCGGTACATGAGGTCTAAATACTTAGACGCCATGGCTATTGTGGGTCGGTGTGGTGGGCCTACTTACTTCCTCACCTTCACGGCAAACGCCAAATGGCCTGAGATAGTAAAATCCCGACGTCCAGGCAGCCGAAGTGACCCAATGGTGGTGGACAGAGTGTTTCAGCTCAAGCTGCAGGAACTGTTGCGTGACCTCCGAAGCGGAGCTTATTTCGGAAAGCCCTCTTACATCGTGTGGGTCATAGAGTTTCAAAAGAGAGGCCTGCCTCATGCCCACATCTGCTTCCGGATCGAGGGTGGGGGACCGAAGCAGAGTGCCGAAATTGACCGCGTCATTCGCGCAGACATTCCGTCTGCTGAAGAGGACGACGGCAAGCTCAAACAGCTCGTGGAGGAGCACATGATTCACGGCCCGTGTGCTGCAACTCCACCTTTTCGGCGCACGCCGGCCCCTTGCTGGGACACTGTGAAAAAAAGGTGCAATAAGTTCTTCCCTAAGCCTCACACAACAGTTACCCATGCAGACGACAAGGGGTTTATGTTCTACAAAAGGGACATAAATAACAAATCTACTCTCCTCAACGGCCGTGAAATCAGTGACTGTGACGTCGTGTCCTACAACGCTGCCATACTCAAGAAGTTCAATTGCCACTGCAATCTTGAGTTGGCTTCCTCTCGCAAAGTGGTGAAGTACTTGTTTAAGTATATCACCAAGGGCAATCCAATGGCCCGGGTCACGGTCACTGCCGACGATGAGGAAGACGACAACGAGGTCGAGCAGTATGTGACTTCGCGCTACATCGGGGCAAGTGACGCGGCGTGGCGTGTGCTCGAATTTGACCTGACGGGCAGGGAGCCGACCGTGCAGATGCTGCCACTCCACATGGAGGACAGGCAGTACGTCACGTTCCGTGTTGGACAGGAGGCCGAGGCTTTGGAGCACTCATCCTCCAAGCTCATTCTCTACATGAACCGGCCACAGGGAGTGCCCGACATGGAGGGCTTAACCTACCAAGAGTTCTATGAAAGGTTCATAGTTCTCACAAAGGAGCCTCCGAATCGGAACGTTGACTACTGGCCGCACCCGAACGGTAGACACTTTGTCAAGCGGCGGCAAAGGGGGGAGGTTGTAACGCGCATCCATTGGGTGGCGCCGAACCTAGGTGAGCTCTATTACCTCCGCGTGCTCCTGGCCCGTTACAGCTGCCGTAGTTTCCAAGACCTCAAATCACTAGGTGGGGACGGCTGCACCTCGTTCCAGGAGGCTGCTAGGGCCGTTGGACTGGTGAATGACGAGGAGGAGTACCGCGACGCGCTCCGCGAGGCCACGGTCTTCATGACTGGTAGAAGTCTCCGCTCATTTTTCGTCCTCCTCTGTAACGTGGGCGCACCAGGTGGCATCCTCTGGGGTGAATTCAGGGACACGATCTGCGAGGACTTGTTAGAGGGCAACCCAGGTGAACCAGACAGGGCATACAACGAGGGCCTGCGCCAAATCGACCGTACCCTGCGCCGGCATGGCTCTTGCCTCGCCGACAAAGGTCTGCCTGCCGTGGTCGACGACTCGTCAGAGGCTGCCAGGGAACACCAGCGCTACGACCAGGCTGCCTTGTCAGGGTTCTTAGAGGAGTGGGAGCCTCTTCTCTCAGACGAGCAAAGGGAAGTCTTTGAGTACGTAAAGACCCTGCATGGCCAGACTGCTCCTGTCCCTGACTGCCCTCGTGCGATGTTCTTGGACGGACCAGGAGGCTATGGCAAGACCCTCCTCCTGTCGGTCTTAGCTTCCTGGATCCGCGCGCAGGGTGGTGACATCGCGCTGTGCACGGCGAGCTCTGGCATTGCTGCCTTAAACCTAGAGGGGGGCACCACGGCTCACAGCATGTTCGGTTTTCCTCTAGAGCTGGGCGATGGCACAGGGTACTGGAATCTGACCGACGTTTGTCAGCGCGCTTAACTTATCAGGCAGGCCAAGCTCATCATTTATGATGAAGCTCCTATGACGCACAAGTACCTGATCGAAATCCTGGACCGCTCGTTGCGTGATCTCATGCAGATTGACCAGCCATTCGGCAAAATAGTGCTATTCGCTGGTGACTTTCGGCAAATACCGCCAGTCGTCACTGAGGCTAAGGTCCCCCGGGATGTCATCCCGGTTTCACTGAGGTCATCTGTATTGTGGGACAAGCTGCAAGTGTTCCTTCTGATCCAGCCTCAGAGGACGCGCGGGAAGGATGTCTATTCAGAGTTACTTCTTCATATGGGCAACGGCACAGCACGTGTTCGGTGAGGGTGCTGACATGGAATCCCTGGTCGCCATTCCGCATGTCCTGCCGGTACAGTCTCTTTGCGACCTCGATTTTGTGTACCATCCAGAGGTATTGACTAATCCCGACGCGTGTGCCAACAGGGCTGTCATCTGCACACATCAGGGAAGTCAATGCCACGGTGCTGGAATCTCTTTCCGGGGAGCTCCAGGAGCTTGTTGAGCTTGGATTACCTCGAGGAGGAATACCGCGGCTTCGATGTTGATGATGAGACGCTCCACCTGACGCAGGGCGAGAATGTCCCTGATCACATCTTGCAGCTGAAGGTTGGAGCGGTCTGCATGATTACTCGAAATCTGAACTTTGATGAGAGGCTGGTCAATGGCACAAAGGTTATAGTCGAAACAATCAGTTCTCGGCTCGTGACTGTGCGAAAGCCTGGTAGCCGCGAGCTCATTCGCACCCCCCGGATAATTTTTAAGTTCCCACTGGTTTCGGGCAGGGAAGAAGTGAAGATGTGCCGCCGGCAGTTCCCCCTGCAAGTCTGCTACGGCATGACGGTGCACAAAAGTCAAGGGCAAACGTTGGAGAAGGTGGTCTCGACGTGCGCTCTGACTTCTTCACACATGGTATGGCGTACGTGGCTGCTAGCCGAACTCGTTCGCCCGACCACATACGTCTCCTTGTTCCCCCAGAAAGAGTCGTGGACGGGGTTGCTTATGTCAAAAACATTGTATATCAGGAGATTTTGCTTCCTGATTAGGTTAAGTTTTCTGTATTAATTATTTACTGCTACTCTTCTCAATCTTCTTGATAACTTCTATTCCTGCATTCCACTTCAATTCTTGATTCTTTGTCATAATCAATTCCTTCTGTAAATACTTCTCTTGTATTCTTCAATTCTTGATTCTTTGTCATTATCAATTCCTTTTGTAAATACTTCTCTTGTATTCCACTTCAATTCTTGATTCTTTGTCATTATCAATTCCTTTTGTAAATACTTCTCTTGTATTCCACTTCAATTCTTGATTCCTTGTCATTCTTGTCAATTCCTCCTGTAATAACTTCTTATGTGGTCCACTTTAATTCTCGATTCCTTGCCAATCCCTCCATTAATGGCATCTCTTGTATTACACTGTCATTCTTTATAGTGCTCTGTATTAGTAGTAGTAGAGTGCAAAGACCTGCTGCAAGACTAATCCCTCCAGGCACCTGTAAACAGAAAATTGTTCCATGTACATCTTCAAATAGATGAAACTAGAAAAAAACACACAAAAAAAAAACACAAAAAAAACAAACAAAAAAAACACACAAAAAAAAACAATCATTTTCACATCATTCACTGAACCATCTCATTTACTGTTTAATATATTACTTAATGACGCTGATACCCTGACCCTAGTCGTGTAAATGTTGTGTTGTTTTAAATCTCGGGCTGTTCTGCCGAGCGAACCTGGGCTCGGACTGTGAACTCCTTGATTTAAAACAATGCAATATTTACACTCGCGTGATAAAGAATCACGCGTAGCGCCGGCTGCAACGGGTTGAGGGGTCAGGGTTTCTGCCTGCTCATGCGTGCACGCACAATGCAAAGGTTATGTTCTTCATAGTGTCACGATCACCATGGCTACATGCCCTGGAGGTCGGGGCACGTATGGGGTGCATTATCTCTGCAGTGTGTGTGCGCGAGCTGTAGCTTTCTTGAACCCGACGCCGAATACACCAGGTAGTATTAGGCGGATGAAGGCTCTTGAATACTGCAGTTCACCGGATGGCAGTGCAGAACAGCGGGCGGGGCAGCCGGCGAACGGGGGCTTGCATCCAATACCTGACCGTTGGATGCAAGGCCCCCGTATGTTTACTTTTTATTTTTGTTTTATCCATTTTTTTCATTTTTAAAGTTAACCTTTTCTAAATTATCATTCATTACAATCACTCACCTCATCTCATTGGCGCAATCGCTCCGCGACGTCCACGTCGTTTGCGCTGGTAACGACCGAGGTAAAGAGGCTACGAAAGCTTTTTAAACTACTTTCGTCTCCTGTCTCTTCGCCTTGGTCGGCTAACAGCGGAGCAGCTTCAGCTTCATACTTAACAAGTTCAAATGCCACCGACAAAACCTGGTTCATTAAACCTCCGGAACGAACCCGTGCAATGTCGACGAATGCGCCGAAATATAGTTAAGAATTTAAGAAGTGACTAAGAAACGAATAAAATCCGGCTGATTTAAAGGGCGTTGAGAAAGTGCGCCTTCTGCATCAAATAATACTTCAGTATTTTCACAGTATGAATTGTGTATGAAAAGTCTCCTCAGAGTAAAATTCAAACTAGCCTGCCTCTAATCTGAGAAAACAAAGCCTTATCAAGTTTCGTATGCTTGCGATAAGCAACGCTTTACACGCCCCAAAAGGCAGGGCGAAGCCCTGCACGGGGGTCTGGGGGCGGAGCCCCCAGCGAGCAAAGCGAGTCACTATTATACGACGCAAATTTTCTTTGACCCAGAAGTGCCGTCATCAACTTCAAAGTTTTTTTTTTAAATCTAACTTTAGGTTTCTTCGGGGTCTCTTCTGAAGTGGCTCTTCAGTCATTTGCATAGCTTTCTGGATACCCTCTGTGTTATCAGACGTCTTCCTGACATTATAGTCTCTGTGGTGGGTAATGCTGCGATCATTGTTCATGAAATCTTCAGCCGTAGGATTATTACTTCCACCTCCACATGCCCTCTGCTTTCCGAAGTATTGCTCGAGTGGATCTTGGCAAAAGACCCTACCGTTTATGAAAGGAGCTTTGGCTTCAGACAGGAGGAATCGAACCGCCCCAGTAAAGCCATTTACAGTCATATTGATTCCATCTCTGGTTTGCTTAGCAAGCATCATTTTCTCCTTTACCCTACTTGACACTGGCTTGCTTTGAACTTCCTGTTCCCACTCATCCGGATACTCAATATATTTCTGCAGCTCTTCAAATCTCCAGTCATCAACAGCAGTGTATGGCTCAAGCCTGGGCTTAGCCTCTCCTTTACCCTGGCTTCTAGCCACTTTTTGACATTCTTTGCATCTCCATTTAGAAACAGGCACTAGTAGAGAACACTGGTCAGACCTGCAAGATTTTACATATCGGGTTTCATCATATGGATTGTTGTCAATATTAGTATAAGATTTTTCCAAAGGCCACAGCTCTTCATATTTCAAATCAACAGCTCCACTGCAAATTTCAAGACTTCTGACAGCAAGCACCACAGCTAGAACTCTGTTTACAAATAACTTTTGAGATTGCTTAGTCAGAGGCACTGATGAGGGGGATGATTGAACACACTCTTTAAGCAAATCTGGCGATATGGCTTTCCTATAGACTGAAATTCTGATTGATCCTGTGAATGAAACATGGACATTTCTGTGAATTGCTGGGTCACCCCCAGTAGACAATTTCACCACATTGAAACCATCTTCAGCATCTAAAACAATCCAGTGTGCTGGCAAGATACTTCTTATTAATGTAAGAGTACTGCCCAGCAAATCTTTATTTACAATGTTCACCTACAAAGAAAAGAGAAATACATAAAAAATGGAAAGGAAAAAACTACAATGAAATGTAATTTCAAGTATTATTGACAAATACTTTGAGTTACAAACTGTACATGACATTGCCAGTGTATCAATTTACATACCTCAGGAGTCGGTGGACAAAATGAGGAGTCACTGCCACTGTCATCATTTTTCGATGATAAGTCACTTCCGATCTGTAAAGCAAATAAAGCAGACCAAATGTTACACGCAAATTATATCACATTGAGATAGAAATTAAATGAAGAGGGATATATTCAATTCTTGTAGTTTTAAATATTAACCCAACGTTAGATATTTTACCACTGGATGTGGCATCACAAAGCTCTTATCATTCGACTGATTTGAGCCTGCTGACTTGTCCATGTCATGACTCGTATCTTGTTCCAGTATCTGCACCCAAATTTCTGAAGAACAAAATACAATACAAAGTGTAAAAAGATTGGGATGTTTGACAGTATATTTTTAATATTTTTAATCCATTACATTGCAACTTACATCAGGAGATGGTGACATGAGTGCATATCTGAATGTCACAGTGCTGTCACGCCTGGATTAGCGGCCTTCACGTGGTTTCATCGCGTTTTTCGCTAACAAAGCCTGAGTGTTTCTCGCGTTTCTCTGACGACCGCCGCATTTTTAACAAATGGGCGGATGGAAGTGCGCCGTTCTAAACTGTGCTCACGAGGAAGAATCCTCAGCCCCGATTCATCGCATTTCCCTGGACCACAGGTAAGACTTGTTTGACTGCACTTCGATCTGCAACGCCACCGCGTGTGCCATAGGCAATAAGATGAATAGAAAACAACGTCGTAAACAATTACAATTTTCTACTCGGACAGAGCTTGTACAGTTATTCATTGACCAAATTTTTTGAGAAACGAATTAGGCTGTGGTGTCTTAAACAGGTGCCGGGAATGGATTAATGGATTGACTTCTGTGGGAATCCCGCGTTGAATGTCTCGCCCACAAGGAGCTGCACGCTGCACGCCTATTATGTGCGTTCTGCGCCTTTTCTGGACACGGATTACAACAGTGCCAGGAAAACAAGCGTACGGCGTATGCCTGCTCTATCATTGGTCAGTCTCTGTTTCGATAACCACCCACAATTTGCACAATGTACGTGCGCCTTCACTACTTTTCAGCCCGTCCCGGCACGTTTCTTTAGAAACGGCAGGAGCCGGGCTTATAGTCTGATGCGTCGTGTTTGTTCGATCGTTCGGACGTGTGTACGCCGACTAATGGTTAGCAGGAAAACTTCAAATTTGGAGGATACACTGTAAAAAATATCCACATCCTCTATTTACATGCTACGGTCCCAGTTGGTACGGAACTGGCATGAAAATTCAGTGAAGTTCAAAAATTACACATTCCACTACGGACAGTTCGTGGCATGATAGAATGCTATTGAAATGAATTGTGAAAGTACGGCATAGATTTTAATGTTCTTCTTCCCATACAGGACTAAAGAGAATAATACGGGGCCTACAAAAAGAAGTCCATTATCAGTCAGAACGGACTGTTAATGTACGGAACACGCCAAACTCTTTCACGATTTCTTTATAACTGGAAGTTTGAAGTACGGGCACCAATTAACTTGTCACAAATTCATTGGAAATGGAACGGTTTGACTACAACATAGGAAAGAGCTATTCCAATTCAAAACACATCCTTCACAAGGACAAACCACCTCAGGCAAAACAGTAACACTGAAACAAATTAATTAATTAAACTCTTAAAATAATTAGTCGTAGACAGGGTACTGATACAGACTGAATGAAGGTAAAGTTCACTCTTTCCATATCTGCAGTCATTGTACCAGAATGCAATACGGCATCATCACAACTTTTAAAGGTCCCTCTGTCTGCCATGAATCCCTAGACATGAATTAAATGCACACTAAAATATTTTATAAATTACATAAATACCACTTTTATGCTGAATGTCACCTTTTGGTAAACAATTAAATATCTAGTGAACCCACCTGACTTGTGATCTCACACACAGAACAGTTATGGTGTCATCATGTCGATGCTGTCGCCCTTAATCCTCGGTCAAGAGTTAGGTACAGTTCATTAAAACAAAACAAAATAAAAAAATTAATAAAGGGCTAGTAATAGAGATAGCACTAACAGCAGGGAAAGTCCACCAGCCACCTCTAGCCACTGGCACACAGCACATTCTCGATCAAGGGTTGTTTGTTAGTTTGTATCACAATTTCTTTCCCTCTTCGGAGGGTAACGGACAAGACTCACCTTCGATGAGGGCGAATAATATAGCACATAGTGCAAATAGACGCCCGTAGTTGGCTTCCCCCTCCCTAATCCCCACCCCCCCTCAACGACTACCTCACCCCCCCGCACGGGGAGCAGCGGGGAGCCGATTCACGCGCCACAAGGGTTTTGAAAGCACACACCCTGTGCGAGACTAAGCAGCTACCTGTGCGAGGCTAGAAGCAGACACTTTGTCCATCCCATAACCTTACATTTCATAACTGAAAGTATCTATTCTCAGCTCAGGTTGAGTCTCGACGCTTTCTACACTTTGTCATGGTCTGTGGCTAGTATGAGAGAGATTAAATTCACAATAAAAATAGTATATCAACCAGTTTAAATCTGCTCCCTGTGCGGGGGGGTGAGGCACGAGATCATGGTGGCGGGGGCTGGTGAGGTAGCAGTGGTGGGGGAACCCAACTACGGGCGTCTATAATGATAATAGTATAGTATAGTGGTATAGTCGATACACGAAAGAGACTGAAGCAGACTGAAGAAGGAACCAGTTTCGGTCACCGCTTTATATTTTTTTAAAACTGTCTCACTTGTTTGCACGTATTAGCAAAGGCCCTGTGTGGTTACGTTAAAGCAAGCTCGATCAGGCTTGAGGTGTCATTGGTTACATCAGCCTGTGTTCCAATAATAACAGTTGTTATTTGGATTTGACTTCAAATGATTATTTTTTGTGTGTGATGAACATTTGAGGCACTTCTAAGGAGGAAATTCAGTTGTGCCCTTATACTGGTAGAAGGAGCCCAGCAGTATGAATAAGTTCAAAAAATTGGGTTAGGGTAAGCAGAAAGGTTTGGCACCAAAATTTTTTTATTAAATTATTTTCAATGGAATGATCCTAATTAATATAGCAGGTCTGTGTTCCATCTAAACAGATTCATTGGTACATGGAGATGGACATTGGATGAGAGCTTGCTGCGAGTTATATTTAAATTAAAAATGTAATGGTGAGCATTCCTCTGTCAATAATGTTATCTTTGCCATCGATGCATCCTGCAACAAGTTGTGATCACACATTGTCATTTACTATGTTTTTGTTTCTGAAGGTGAATCCCAAGAACCCGTCACTCCCACTGTGAGATATGAAGAAACTAAGGACAAGCAATGTCTTTGCTTGTGAAGGCTTGTTGCCGTCCCTGAAAGTTGAGCTGCTGTGTTCCATGAAGTGGGAAAGCCCACCTGTTACCCTTACAGAGCTGAGATTATTTTTATTTTTTTAACAAACTTGTTTTCCTACTGTGTTGTGCTTTTTTACCTGTCATTGCTAGATATTTCTCTCACCATCCCTTCCTTTTGAGCTGTCATTTTGGCGAGTACTCCAGATACATTAAGTTCTAAAGGAGCAGTTTATTTGACCCCGCTCGGGTAAACATGTTTTTAATTTTCTTGTCTTTCTAGTTTCAGGATGGACACAATTTGAATTGAATCTTAATGTAGTGGTTAATAAATGGTGAATTCTGTAATATGATATTGTGAGCAAGAATTTACTATGTTTTCATAAAACCAAAGGTGAAATAAATAATAAAATCAAAGTGGTTGACAGTCTTATTATTAACAGTCGAAAGGAAAGAAACAATACATAAAAGTGGAACCAGTTCTGATTACCAGTCTTATTAATAACAGTCTGAAGAAAAGGAACAATACATAAAAGTGGAACCAGTTTTGATTACCAGACTTATTACCATGTCTTATTAATAACAGTCTGAAGGACGATTACCAGTCAAGGCATTAAACTAAACCATGCACAGAGAAGAATGTTTTAGTGTCAGGCACTTTTTCCCTAAGAAATCATAAGTAGACAGGGGGTAAAAATCTTGAATATCCCTCAAGGGTGTGAAAACCAGGTTTACAGTGTCTTTTGAATCCACAATCTCATAGTAACCATTGAAAGTGTTTTCTGCAGAATACAACTTGAGAATAACAAAAATGTCCTCCCCATTATAGAGTATGAGTAAGATTTCTCCAACTGACAAACCCAGGGGGCTCTCTTCTCGATCAAGGACCATCCAATAACCAATGGAGTAATTTGTTCCTCTAAAGGTGACAGCAGGTAACTCTTGAAAGACTCCACCAGGAATTAGCTGACGCACTTCAGGTATGAGCTGTGAATGATCCAGAGGGGAACACTGGGTAAAACAAATATCAGGGGTGAATAGGTCACCAGTATTCCGATATGCAAAGTTGAACTGATATTTTAGAGCTGCGGTATACGTCAGATTTATCACATTATTAGCAACTTTTGCAGCTTTTTTAAAAATCTTGTGCATAGACTCAAACCTTAAAGTAAAAACACGTAAGAGGGGCCCAAACAGAAGGGTCAGCTCAGGATAGTGAAGAAGATAATGATGCTTGGGCCGTAAGTTGACAGATGGAAAAAGTCTTTGCCTTTCAGTAAGATATCTATTTATAAGGCCAGCCATGATGGTAACCTGATCTTCTGAAATTTTTGGCGCACATGCGTATTCAACCATTCTCTTCATAACAAGAAACAATTGCCAAATATCATCATCAGTGTCTTGAATAAAATCACTACATAGAAATGGCAACATTCTAAGAAAACACCATACTTTGGATGCACTGCCAGGAATTTTTTTGAGAGGATACTTCAAATTCCGGCAGGGAGGATTGTTTGCATCACTTCCTCTGTGAACCAAAGCAGATAGTCTCGAGTTTAATTCTTTAACACTAAACCAAGACCTTTTGATAAAACTATTCAAAATCAGTGACAGGTCATACTTGATGACACCTTCAAAGAGATCGTGTGCCAAACAGGGTGGTAAAGCAGGCTGGCATACATGAAAATTAGGTATGAAGTTCAACACCGATGTACCCACAACACCTTTATAATGGACACGGCTTGGTTTTGGAGCAGGATCCGAACGCTCTTGAGCCAACTCAAATTCATCACTGCTGTGCATGTCCTCCGTTTCTTCTTCCTCTTCATCACAGTCACCATCACTATCGTCTTCTTCCCCTTCTTCTTCATCATCTACATTATCTTCCTCCAGCTGATTATCAACCTCCAAATCAACAGTATTGTTTTCATCCATGTGCAAATCACTATCATCATCTGAGTCGAGGCTTGTGAGCAGGTACTCAGCTGGTCTGTGACGAACACACTCATCATACGAAGCTGGCGTTCTGAGGCAATTCTTTTAGTTGGGTTTTGGAGGAAGTCAATGAATGCAATATCACAGTAACGACAAATGTGAGTTGCTGAGAACCCACCGACAAAGCCACCGATGGCATGGGAGCCTTCATTATCTCCAGTAACAAAAACAACAACAACAGGAATCTTTCTCCCTTTAAATTCTATGCCATTGTTGCACAACTCTTGGAGATCTTTAATAATTGGTTTCAGACATTTCCTTTGGCCAAAAAATTGTAGGTCTTTGTTATTTACAATCAGAGCAAGTTGACCTGCATCCACTTTAGATCTGTTGAATGGACGCACATTTCCTATGACATAATAATGACCAATTAATTTAAAAGGACAACCATCCAGAAATGGATTCAAATTGAAGCCATCATGATAAAAGATAATTTCTAAGCAGTCTTCTTTGCTGCATACAGGATGTTCTCTGTAAACTGAACCATCAATATAATCTTCATAAATTTGATCTTTTTTCTCACTGGCTTTATCACTCCTCTTTTTGGCAAATGAATACTCAATTTCATTCTGCACTGATTGGTCTTGTAATAAAATCTCCAATGTTTTCCTCACTGGGATGTGGTGTGCTTCTCGCTGCCTACCATCTCTTATACCCAGAGGAATACGAACAGGATCAACAAACTTTCCTTGTTTTTTTACCCATTCCTTCCTTCGATGAGAAGAAAAAAGACATGTTGTCGGGTCTTTCAGGTCTTTTCTGTGAACACTTGACACTGGATCTTTGATCAAGGCTATATCCACTGCTATCAAAATTTTGCTCTTGGTTTCTTTAGACAGATTCAGTAGTGATAGCTCCTCACACAGAGATTTCTTAATGCAATGATGGGACATCTTCAGTAACCTACTAACATCTTGGTTTACTTCTTGTACAGTTGATGTTGACAGCATATGGTGACCCTCAAGTTTTAAATAAAAATTACCCACATGCTTTTTTACCAGGGGTTCAGTGAAGGAATCATCTTGCACTTGAGGGCTTTGAGCTTGTAGCAAGTCTTCAGATTGAAACTGATTTTGAGTTTGAAGTTTATCCAGAGGTTCACCACTTGAGGGACCAGAAGAGTTGTAAGCAGGCTTGTGGTATTGACTTACATGTGTATTAAATGACTTGATGGATAAGAAGGTAGAGGCACAAGGTTCATCACTACCATCACTGCTCATAAATGGGCATGGCGTTGAAATGCCTGTGAGTATATGCTGCCTACAACACTTTAAAATTTCAGACCTCACATTAAAGTATTTCTGACATATTCGGACTCTACACTGAAAAACTGAGTGTTTGAATATCAAGCCTTGCCTCGATGAATGTTGCTGAGAAGAGTTGCTATGGTTGGACTTCTGATGGACATAAAAGTTGGCCTCTGTTGTCAGCCTGTAGGGACAGTCTTTGTAGGGACAGAGGAAGAATGCGTTTTTCTTTCCATAATGGACATCTTGGTGTGAAATGTACACTTCTGGGGTATTAAATTTGGAAGAGCAGTGACGGCACACAAAAACTGCATCCATATTGACTTTGCTTGCCTGGAAGAAAAAGACAAATACTAAATAAATTGTTACATTTAGGTTGACAGAAATATACTGTATTAATTGTGGTACCAATAATTCACCAGAATATTTGCTGTTGCCTGCAGAGTGAACACAATGCGGAGTCTTCATTAGAGACACACCATCTCAACTGGAACAAAGAGCACACAAATAATTGTTTGAGTTTAGGAAAGATTACAATGCGAACTTTATTATCAACAAAATGTTTGCATATGGAAAATTAAACACAAACATTGGATTGAAATCATAGAGAGTTACATCAAGTCTAAGTCGGACAAAATCTTCCCTCATGGAGAAAAGAGCAAATACACTTGGTTTATGCTTAACACTCAAAAAAGAGTGCATTAAAATGAAACAAAGAGTTGATCATATCTCACCTTGAAGTTAGGTAGGAACAGGCAGCGGGTTACTTCATCATCTTCAAGTTGTGCTGGTATCAATTTAATTCTCTGGCTAGGAAAAGAAGACATAAATAATTAATGAACTCTTTTCTTTTCGTTGGACAAAATTGTGTTGATGTGATTTACTTACCCAATGACATGCAAGGTTAGGAGAGGACACAGGGGTCTTCCGTGTAGTCATACCATCTCAAATGGAACTAATAAGTAACAAATAAAATACGTATTAATGAGGATTGAGACCAGTTCAGAATAATCGAAGACAAACAAAATTTTAAGAGACGGATTATGAACTTACCGGATCATCTCACCTTTCAGCTCGCTAGCTTTCAGGGACCTGGGCCTCAACAACTACAACTCAACCATCAAATGCACTTTTCTGCTTTTTTCCTCTTAAGCGTTGATGAAGCTGGCGTTATTGATTTTCAGTATTTTAGGTCTTTTAAAAATAAATGCACCCCGTGGGCTGTGAAACTCAGGACGAGGATTTCACTAAGTTGGCTCCGAAGCGTCACGTGACAGGCCTGGCCCAACCAGAGGCCTGTGTTAGAAGAATCCAGGTGGAGGTGCCCCCCCCCCCCTCCCCTCTCCCTTCCCCTTCCCCGCAGCCCGGCGAGTGCGCGAGTGCAGGTCGCATTTGATTTCGGATGGGGAAATGACCGTTGACAACAAGCGACAGTTATCAGGAACTTTCATTCGCTAGACTTGATTCTTCCACCTTGTTTCCATTACTGAGTTTTTAAATAGGTTTTCAAATGGACGACACTAGCAGCAACAGCGGACAAGACGATAGTTTTTCGGAAATTCAGCAGTACTTCAGTGATGATGACTGGGAGAGCATGGAAAACTATGAAAGAAGAGCTATTCTTTCAAAAAAAAGACTCTACGATTTGGCTGTTAAAAACAATAGTAAGTTTAGTTTTCTCGTTTTCAAGTTGTGTATCTTTCCTGGATAATTTATTGTGTGAGACTTTATCCTTGCCCAAACTGGGGCTAGTCAGTACTCTAAATGACAAATATCATGGTCACGGTAAAATTGGGTTAGATTTGGGACCTGAATCCAAATCTACTTCCATCAATTTTCTTTAATTATCCAAAAATAAAATCATACTATGTTTTCTTCTTCCCTGCCGTGCCACTCAGTTCCACACAAATTACCTTATTTCATGCGTAATAAGGAAGAGGAAAAGAGGAAAAAGAGAAAGGGTTCAAAAGAAATACAAGGACCAAGTCGCAAAAGCAATAGTAAGTGTCTGAATGCCAAGTAAATGAAACCCTCTTATGCACATTTATCTGTGATTTATTCTCTTTAAGTGTGTCTGACTTCCTGGTTTGTATCAGGACTAGCGGCTATACTTGAGAACCGGCAAAATATCTCAATTCCACAAGTCAGTGGAAGAACCTCAAGAATCATGAAGGAGAATCAGCAAAATGACTTATTTCTGACAGACAGTGAAGAAAGTGTAGAATTTGCCACTCAAACCATTGCAGGCCAAAATTCTGGAATGATGGATTGTTGTAGTGAAAATGAAAAAGAAAACATGGATCCCAATGTAAGTTTCAGTAGAGTATTTCAAAACAAGTAAATTTCATTGGTAATGTCTATTTATTAATCTATGTGTTGTTTAATAGGACAATCTTACTATATTTTTGGAAAAGTACCTGCCCACCTTGCCTGCTCGGAACAAAATTCAAATTATCAAAATTTTCAATGACCAAGGAGTTGAAAACGTTCAGGACATAGGCTATGTAAGAACAACGATACAAGAATCTTTGGGCAGGTTGCTGAAACCTGTTCAGCTAGCCAAGTTTTGGAGTGGGTTCGACCAAGAAACAAGTATTAATGCAATCAGCATATTTTTCTTCACTACTTATGTTTCTTTGGGTGTCTGACTTACTCATTTTTATTTGTCACTGCAGGTTCAGCAGGTTGCTCCTCCCGTTCTAATGCTGTTTCTACAAAAAAAGTTGCTTTAGCTATAGACCCTGGTTGGCAGTCCTTCACAATTGACTTGGATGATTTGGAGCTATCCACTGATAGTTTGAAGAAACTTAAGGAAAACACAGAACTTCTAGATGAAAATGAAAAAAACAATTATATTTTAGTGGTGGCAAAGAAACTAAAATTGTTCTATGATTTGGCAAAAATGAGAAATCCTTTGCTTCAAAACACTTCAGGCAGGACTGTGTACCAGTATGTGGTACAGAAACTTATGGCTCAAAGCCGGAATTGTTTTGTGTTCACTATGAGGGGAAAGAAGTTGACCCCACGCATGATGTAACTTCGAGGTTGGAACACTCAGTTGAAAATTTGTACAGAGTGAAAAGGGAAAACAGACCACCTCGTAACCAGGCAAAAATGTCGTATGGCTGCATTTCAGAAAAATGGAACCCACCAGTTGAAAACCCAAAAGAGCAGTTGGAGCAACTCGATATGCTGAAGGAGCACTTTGAGAAAGCAAAGGTGGACTGGTGCTGGTTAGAAATCACAGAAAGCATGTCTGCCTGCTACAGTCTTCAGAGAGAGCAAGCTGTAGGGAAAGGGGCTACAAAAATGAAACAGTTTCTAAAACATTGGCCATTCTTTTTCCATGTGCCCTGTCTCAAAAATCACATGCAAGAACTGACAAATGTTGATACAGAAGCAGCATTTGATGATTTTGTCAGTGAAGATGCTAATGACCTTATGTTATATCTTCAAAGTGTGCCACCCAAGTGCAAATTAGCATGCCTCAAAATTAAGAGAGAGGCTGACAGGCTGAATGCACATGACTTATCATCATCCCTACTCACCAGCCTCAAGATGATAGCAGACTATTTTGGTGAAGATATTGACAAATTTATCTTCACAGTAAAGGTATGAACCTGCGAGATAGCTTTTTCAAAATTGTGATCACTCTGTAAATCTCTTGTGCAATTAAATGCTTTTAATTCTTGTTCCCTTAGGTTGGCTGGACAGATGGAGAAATTTCTGAGCATGTAAATGTTCAGTACCCCTGTGTACTTGCCTATGGTATGAACTATTTCAAATCATTACTTAATTTTAAATTATATAAATGTTATGATTACTGAGAACAAATAACTCAATGAATCGAATGTACATCTAATCACCTTTTCAGAGTCATTTGGGAATTCTGTTTATTTTGCCACAAAGTATGAGGTGATGATTGATGGTGAACTGACTAAGGTGGCCTATCCAGATGCTTCCCATGCTGTCATGGCAGCATTTTCAGCCTATTTTATTTTTGGGATTCAATACCCAATAAATTTAGGGGGTATATTAACCTACATTGAGACGTAAGTTCATCTGTTATATACTTTTAACTACATCTTGGTCACTCTTGTGAAATCATTTTAATAATACTGTTTTCCCATCTGTTTGCAGCGGCATTTGTGCCATAACTGACCCGGGCCAGGACAGGGCAAAGGCCGTGACTTCAAAGGGAAATTCCACCCCTAAGTACAAGCCAAAAGTACGAGCATTACTTGGGCACGTTAAAACTTTCGTTGAGAAAGTTAACAAGAAATGAATACCTTGAATTTAAATGAATACAGTGATTTAATGTAATTTTTTTTAATTGAACTTCTTATCTGCCATTTCATTTTGTTTCTAATTAACTACTGATAATCTCAATGTTTGTCTCACATATCTCATTAGCATACTTAGATAATGAGTATTATATTTAATTAAAAATAATAAATGAAACAAGGATGTGAGTTTATTCTAAACTGTTAACGATAAAGCCATAAATATACATTAGAGAATTCCCAGCAATCATAGCAGTGGTATTTTACAGTTATAACACCTTCATATTTGCAGCCCCGGTCTGGAAAAACACTTGGTAGAGTGAAAAATTAATGGCAGATATTAGATTAAAATCACATGACAGTACGTTAAGTCGGGTTCAACACACTGAAAACAAATAGTTTGGGGATCAATTCTTGAATTAAACCTTAGTACCTTCATTTTGAAGGAGATAAATGCAATTCAGTCTCGTACCAGGGCAGATGGACTAGTTGACCCAGTATTAGCAAGGAAGACCCTATTCCGGGGTGTGAAAAAGCTTAATCTGGATGGTATTGTCGTGGCAGGTGATTACTGACAAGGGGCAGGAGTACTGAGGTTTCAACTCCATGGGTACGGTACAACATTCCTGTGCAAGCACATATAATTGAGGTTAACAGTACAACAACAGCGACGAATGAACCCTCCTTAGTACAATGACACACCAACGCGCAACTAGTAAAGGCGGCAGAATAATATAGGCGTGTCAAACACGGACGGGTCGGTTAGGTAAATTAGGTTTTTCAGTCTGTTGTTTTGATGTGAATATCTAGAGCTCTTCAGAGACACAGACCCGTGCAAAGCACGCCCCTGCCACTTCACTCCACAGCCTTCTTGGTCTTGTGTAAATACTATCTTGTACGTCAGGTCATGGACGCCGGTGCAGTGCAGTGGAGGGGGTACGGACGGCACTAGTCCTCACACCTCACAATTGGCGAGGTCTTGGCGGCATTCGAATCAAAACAATGAGCAACGTCGGCTAATAGTTGCAATTTTTACCATTTTGAATTTGTTGACATCCGTAAGAAAGCAGAAGACGGAAGAAATTAATTTTTTGATAGTGCCCCAAACCTAGTTAGAACCAAATTCATTGTTTTGCTACGCAGAGAAATGCAAAAGTTGACGGTTCCTGAAGTTCCTAGCCTCACCCTCCAGCGTCAGTTGTGGTCAGTTCTTGAAACCAGTTTTTCACTCTGTACAGTTCAAGCTGCAGGATACAGAAGGAAATGAGCGTGTTGTATACTGAGGTAAGCAAAGTTCACTGTTTAGAACAGCTATAATCCATATACTCACTTGAGTATACCATTTTCTGCAAAATCATGACCAGTAACTGTTTCCGTATCTTGGGTATCGTTAATGAGGAACTTAGAAATGGTTTGCATTGTTCCGTACTCAAACTTTCCATTTTGTTTGGATGCAAACATTGTCTGACTGGCTCCGTACCAACTGACTCATTTATATGAGAATGCTGCAATTAGATTTTCTACTCCGTGCTTCACAAGGCAAGCTGTTTAATGTGTTGTATGACTCCCTCAGCTCCGTACCATTTGGTCTGTGAATTGTCTAAGTGATACCAGTGTCAAACATGGTAAATGGTTCTACATTCCCTTCTTAACGTAAATTCACGCACGTTGGCAACAATTTTCGATTAATATCGCATTTTTTTTTATTAATAAAAACATGTCTGTTTCTGTTGTTCTTTGAGGTTAGGGTTGGCCGCTGCGCGCACACCATTACCTTCGCGGCGCGCACAGGGACAGGCTCAGCTTAACGATTTTAATCGTAACAAATACATCTGTTATCGGGCACTTCTAGGAAGACTTGAGACGAGGTTATCGATTATTACACGGTAACGAAAGCCGTAGAGGTGATGTTAATAGATATTTTGATTTTGCTGTGGTATAACCGAACTGTCGGAGTGTATTTCTGTAACTGATATGTACCTTCCGGCCTGACTGTTACGTCGTATTTTCGGGTGTTCGGTATTTTTTGAGCCCGAGCGGAGCGAGGTGCTCTCTGCATCGACTATTCCGCTTTTTGAGCCCGAGCGGAGCGAGGAGCTCTCTGCATCGAGTATTCTACTTTTTATTTTTCTCCCTCAGAGCAAGTGCCGTTGTTATGGGTAACTCTTGTTGCTCCGTGGGAATTCCCTCACACACCAAGAGATGGCGCCACGAAAATGGGCGGAGCTATGCCGTGGTTGTGCTCTGTGGTGCCTACTTTAGGAATTCATGTTCAGTTAAAAAATATTTAATACTGTTGTTCCTTCATTATAATTTACATCTTCTATATCATACGATGTATTTGAACCCTTGGTAACAAACTGGAAATTTACACAATGTAAATCATCTCAGCATTGCTGCTTATTGTTTCCAAATGACATATTGGCATCGCACGGAGTAGGCGGAGAATCTAAAACAACTCTGCCAATATACTTTGAAAAAAAGAATTCCAGTTCATTTAACAAAAGCAGACGTAACCAATCTGCAACAGTCCACGATTAGGCATGTGATCACATCAAATCCGATTTATTTTAGAATAGTCCCTTGTTCAATGGAAGGCCTATTGTCGCCAACTTGGCTCCATATTTGCATTGGTCTGCGCTTCGGTTGGTGCCTCGCAACGCGGCCGTGGCTTGTGATGGTCCGCCACGCGAACCCAAGTAACAATGTCGGTTTGGTCGAGCGGTCTAATAGAGCTGCTCACCGTGCGGCGGGTCGCCGGTTCGAATGTCAGAACTTTCCGTTCTTCCTTGTTTAATTTTTTCTAATCCTAAATTTCGAAGTTGTGATTAACAATTTATTATGAACACTCATCGTTCAGTTAACGAGGGCGACTCAGTGCTGTTAGCGCTGGAATTTTTTATTCTCCCCTCAGCAAGTGTCGTTGTTGCCGCATTCTGCATTCAGTTTCATTTCACTACCGCTAGATGGCGCCTTCCTTATCATAGGATGTAACTGAATTCGTGATAACTAACTGCATATTAAGACAATGTGCAACATCTCAATGTGGCTGCTTCATGTTTCAAAATGATACATTGACATTGCACTTAGCGAGCGGAGAACCTAAAATAATTGTACCAATATGCCTATAAAAAGAATTCGCGTTTATTTTACAAAAGCAGACTTAACCAATCTCCTCTAGTTCAGAGTTGCCCATGTGATCACATCAAATCCGGTTCATTTTAGAGTGGCCCCTTGTTCAGTGTGTAGGCCTGTTGTCGCCAACTCGGCTGTATATTCGCATCGTTCTGCGCTTTGGTTGGCGCTTCGTACGGCGGCAGTGGCTTGTGATGGTCGGGCACGAAAACTCTCGTAACAATGTCGGCTTGGTCGCGCGGTCAAATGGACCGCTTCACCGTCTAGAGGGTCGCTGGTTCAAAAGTTAGACCTGACCGTTTTTATTTCAATTTTTTCTTCATTTAAATTTCCAAGCTGTGATTATCGTTTGGTTAACGAGGGCGACTCAGTGCTTGTAGCGCTGGAATTTTTCTTGTTTACGCACAGTATCTAAGGCTAATACGTTGTCTATCTTTATCAGTTCGCTGTATGATTGTAACTAAATGGCAATAAAGTTAACGGCGCCAGTTCACTCCCACGTCCCCGTCGTTGGCGCTGGGCAACACTACAAGTTTTGTGGTGGCTGAGAGGAGTGATTCCCCGCTTTTCCCTTCGCTTTGCTTATTAGCTTTTACCTTATACCTGCATTTCTGTCCCCTTGGTGTTAGTGCTATGCTTACCCCGCCTTGGTGATGGATTCTTACTCTCGCGTGAGTACAGTGCTCTTACCCACTCGTTTTCCTGTGCTGCAGTTATCAAGAAGGAAGCTGACTGCGCTCACCAACACGCCCAACCCAACCAGGATGCAGCGAAGGGAAGACAGCCGACGTCAGAGGGAGGCGGCGGCCCGCCTGCGTACTCCCTGCGTCCTCGTCGTGGTCCTGGTGTTGACGGCCAGCAGGGAGCGTCGGACGAGTCCGCGGAGGGAGAGCCGGGAGAGGAGTCTTCTGACGAAGAGGGCAGTCAGGACTCCACAGAGACATCGGAGGCAGAGAGCTCGCATGAAGAGAGCAGCAGCAGTCATCCTGCTCGCTGCGGGGCCGGCGGTTCTGGAGCAGCCACTGAGTGTGACCTCTGCCACAAGGGGTTTGCCCGAAAGTGCGATCGGGTTTGTCATCAGCCCGTTTACGCAGGAATAAAGCCGTACGAGTGTGATGTGTGCAAGAAGCCATTTAGTAAGTCATCTGATTTGGTTAAGCACAAGCGTATTTACACAAGCGAAAAGCCCTACCAGTGTGATGTGTGTCAGAAAGCATTCAGTGATTCATCTAATTTGACAAGGCACAAGCGCATTCACACTGGAGAAAAACCGTACGAGTGTGATGTGTGTAAGAAAACGTTTAGTCGATCATTTCATTTGGTAAGACACAAGCGCACTCACATTGAGGAGAAGCCGATCTTAATGTGATGTGATGTGGTAGTAGCGTCCGTAGGACTTCATAGCAGTTTTAAAAGCGCACGGCGCATTTATTGGAAGAGCTGCACGAGTAGCAATTGTTATGTTAATAGATATTTTGAATCTTGCTGTGGTAGTACCGAACTGTCGGAGTGTATTTCTGTAAGTGATATGTTTCTTCCTGCCTGACTGTTACGTCTAATTTTTGTGTGTTACGGAATTTTTTCTTTTTTACACTTGTTCAATATCGGATTTCAGTCTATGGCATAAGCGTAGCAGGAAGTTTATGTTACGGCTGGCATGTGTCGTTCCTTTTGTTGATGTTTTTGAAACCTCCCTTTCTATAAAACAGTATCTAAGGCTAAGACTGTCTCGGTCTTTATCAATTCGCTGTATGTTCGTACCTAAATGCCAATAAAGTTAACGGCGCCAGTTCACTCCCACGTCCCCGTCGTTGGCGCTGGGCAACACTACAAGTTTTGTGGTGGCTGAGAGGAGTGATTCCCCGCTTTTCCCTTTGCTTTGCTTTTAAGCTTTTACCTTATTTCTGCATTTGTGTCTTCTTGGTGTTAGTGCTGTGCTTTTCCCGCTTTGGTGATGGATTCTTACGGATTCTTACTCTCCCGTGCGTGCAGTGCTCTTACCCACTCGTTTTCTTGTGCTGCAGTTATCAAGAAAGAACCTCCGGCTCCAGCAGGCCTTGTGGTGCAGAGCGTGTTCTCACTGCGGGACCTTCCCACCGACGGCCCAGATGCACAGGCCGAGGACAACGCGGAGCTCACAATCCAGAGCGCTGCAACGTCTGGAGAGGACGGTGTGCATCAGCCGCCGACACCATTGTGCCCTCGGCGTAGTCCCGATCGGCTCAGTCACAGTTGCCATGATGAAGTCACCATCATTAAAAATATGTCTATTAAAAGGATGGATACCAGTTTTTGCAAAACTATTAATAATTGTGCCTGGTGTTGCTGCTTTGCTGAGGGCCTCACAAACAAATCCAGCAACATGGTAAATAGTTACAGGTGCCCCAGGATTGCTAAGAATGAATGAATGAAAAGCATTATTATAATATGATTTGAATGGACCAGAAAATCCTACATCTGAGGGTTGTAATTTGTGTTTACAGTGGGGAGGGAAAGTAAAAATAACAACAACTCCACTGGCTTTGGCTAAATCTAACACAGATGTCGAGTGAGTGTCAACAGTATCAACCAGAAGCAAGGTTGGATTTTCTTTAGAAGAATGAGTGCACTTAATAAAGTGGCGCATGTCAATAAAAGTCTCCTTCGTATTATACCCTTTCTCATTAGCTAAGTCCAGGGTACCAGGAAAAGCATTAATTGTCATACTTGATTTGAATACTTTACTAGAGAATATCATCACAGGAGGGAGTACTGTACCATGAGCACTTATTGTCACTGACACACCTCGTTCTGCTGTTTTTACTTGTTGCACTTGTTTGCAGCCTTTGGGTGACACGAGTTTTCCAGTGTTTTGCACTGTGGAGGTACTTGTCTCATCCAAATTATACGCCCTCGAAACATCACGGAAAGATGCATACCTGCTTTGTACTTCTTCCAGTTTGTCATAGAAATTGAAAACATTAGTCTCATTTAAAGCCATAGCTCTTGCGATGCTACAGGCCTCAGGGGTTCTGATTGACAACTGACGAGAATGACGCTTCTTAAAACCTATGATAAGAAAGGAAAGCACAATTCAAGTAACTTAAAAAAGTAATAATTCGAATATATTTTTTATATATTTCATTACGATGAACATGAAAGACTTACCGTGGAACCAGGCAATGCCTGCCAATTTGTATCTGCACCAGTTTGCGGGGCACTCAATATTGTTTGTCATTGCCACTTCAAAAGCAAAGTTCTCGTACTTTCTCCACTGTCAAACCATAGCCCATTTTGGCAATCTGAATGCAATACTCCACTATGCTTTTCTCTTGCTCTTCTGTAAAAATGCCCTTAGTACCTATGGTCACTTTATAAGCATTCTTAGGTGCTGTTGAGATGTCGACCCCCGCCTTTCCCAGTTTCTTCAACTTGTCCCAAAGTATAGATTTAGGCACATTGCAATGTCTTGCTGCAGCTCTCATGGCCCATCCTGAGTCAACAAGTTTCACTGCTCTCATTAGTTTGCTAGGACTGGTAGGCTGCCGGTTCGTCTTTTTCCTGTAGTTTCGCACCATCGTGAGGCTGGAAATAAAACAAAAATCAGACAATTACTGGTATGAAATAAGACAAAAACAGGTGTAAATAAGTAGAATAATTGATAAGCAAGGTTGAGGAAACGATAACATAACCTCTCAATGCCAGGTATACACGGCAATGACAGGCAAACAAATTAATTAACAGGAACTGACATTAATAGAAACGACACCTATTGTCCGACATTGCCCCGGCAAAAATTGTCCGGTTATGCCCCGAAGGTAGTGTCAGTGTTAAAAGGCTGATTGCAAGGGAAGTACGAGACATGCGTCCATTCGCTCAGTACAAAATTCAAGCCAAAGAAACAAGGACTAAGATACAATGTCAGTTTTTGGACTGGCGATGACTTAAATGTACGTTATTGACTTGGATAGGTGAAATCAAGATTTAGGTTACCTGTTTTTGACGATGGTGCAAATTTAAACATTTGTGGAAGCCAAACGGCTTTATCGTCGAACCCGGCACGCTGGAATTCTCATCCTTCGGTGGTAGTCTTCATTTGTTAAAAAAATGGTTGCGCTACGATCGCTCCATCCCCGCGAAATTCAAAACGTCCGGAATTACCCCGTGTCCGGAATTACCCCACTCTCCCTTACTCGTGCATCACATGAAAATAAAAAGCAGCTTCTTGCATTCTATTTTAAACAGGATTACATATTCATCATATAAACAATTTTTAAAAATAAAATAAAAAAACTCACACATAGCAATCAAAGTAGTATCCTACTTTTGAGACAAAGTAAGGAAAAGACGTTATTTTCTCTTTGCAGCCTTCAGATTATCATTCTCCACCTTTGACACTTTTTTTTTCTTTTAAGCTCTTCTATTTCTTCAGCAGCAATATCTTTTCCTTCAACAAGACTACGGACATCATTCTTGAGAGTTTTAATCTGAAAAATGATACCAAAAATCAGCAATGAGACGAAGCATAGTACAATTTCGCATAAATCCAGTCGAAAATTCGGAGTGCGCCAACTCCACCGCGGAGCAATAAGGTGTTCGGACAGCGTTTGGATCGCTATACGCAGCCGAGGTGGCGTTTCCCGACGCTAGCCTCACTGGTGTAAATTCCTTCAGGATTTCAATCAGAAAAGGACAATCAAGAAAATCACAATCAGTAACTATCTGGTTGGGTTGAAGTTCTGATCCGTTTTCGCGCACCTCTGATCGCATTTTTCTGATTGTTGTGGTCTCATTGTATGGTTCTGATTGGTGTTCTCTGATGTTGTGGTTCTGATTGGCGTTCCCTGAGTGCACCCTTCTGATTGGTGCTCTCTGATGTTATGGTTCTGATTGGCGTTCTCTGAGTGCACCCTTCTGATTGGTGCTCTCTGATGTTATGGTTCTGATTGGCGTTCCCTGAGTGCACCCTTCCGATTGGTGTTCTCTGATGTTATGGTTTCTTCGGGTTTTCCCTGACTGCATAATTCTGATTGCTGTTTGCTGATGGCAGTAGCCTCCCTTTGGTGGCGTTTGTAACGTACGTCCGAGTTCGCTCCCAGCGAAACAAGCGAACGGTGGCGGCGAGCGCCTGTGATGCTAAGGATAGGCCGGCCCGCACGACACAGCTGCATGCACCAGTCAGGGATGCCTATCCACCAGGCGCCACGCGTCCTAGTGGCTCCCAAGGGTGCCCACTTTATGGGACCGCTTTGGCATGACTGGTCAACCCTAGACTAAGCATTTGTTTCACCAGATTTCTTACATACCATTTTCCCCTGAAGTTTGAAGGCAAGGATAAAAAATGTAGAAACAGAGCACCATTAAATGTGGTACATACTTTAATGTAAAAAACAAAGCTTCTGCTTACTTAAAACTATTGTACAATACAGTACAATAACTAAAAATTCAATTAAAAACTTAATCCTTTTCCGATCGTTTCTGTAACAACAAAAAAACTGGTATAAATTATCATGGAATACAGATATTAAGCCATTTAAGCAGACATAATTATCTCTTACCTTAGCAAGATTTGAATCTTGGGCAAATTTTGCCCCTTTGGCTTTACGGCCCATCTTCAGATTCTGCGCAAGGCCTGTGCCATCCCTTTCACCCTCAAACAATAGATGTGCCCTTACAACTCCTGTAATGATTTTGAAAGGATTTTTGTAAAATTCACGCACTTGACAAACATGGCTACTAATATGCACTTTGAAGCAATGTTCATAAATACATACCATGACAAGCATTAACTTTACGAGGAGTGGCCATTTTCTTTGAGGGAGCATTTGGGAAGCGGTTGTTTTTGCCCCCTTCCAGGGACCTTTCAGCCCTCTGAGCCGACGTCCATGTTAGAGCCGCCATATTTTTACTAATCTTCTGAACATCACCTCTATGTTCTTTCAGAGTTTTCTCCAGCGCTGACTTGTCAACTCTGACATCGCATCCTACACTAACCTGATAAAACAGAAGAAAAATTAACACTTGACATGACAAAGTCTTCGAGGGCATCAAAGAAAAATCAAGTTTACAAAATTGTGAGAAAAAATAAAACTAAATCAAGAAAACAAAAAACGTTATCTTGCAGATCAATGTTTTGGCAAACTTTGATTAGATAAAGAAATGTCAATGAATAAGTTGCATTGATTTGCATATTTATATTGAACATTTGGGTTGTAGAATTTTTCCATATGACGTAAATCTGCCACCACCCAGAACTGTCGAAGGGATGCTAGCTGATTCAAGACGAGTCCTAGCGGAGAACATTTTTGTTCGAGGTGTCAAGCACATGAGTCCTCTAGCTGCTGCACCACTATTTCATACAGTAGATGGTTTTGTTGTCGACCAGATGCACGCCAAGGATGAGGGGACGACAAAATCTTTTCTCAACTCCTGGCTTGGAGAAGATGGGAAGACACCCTATTATGTTGAGAAAGCAAATATCAGCAAAGTTAATGGGTTACTCGATAAGGTAAAAATACCAAAAGAACTTCGAAAAAGTGTGAAAAGTTTAACTCAAGTGAGTTACTGGACCGGTCGTGAAATGGAAAACTGGTGCTTTTTTCTGAGCCTTGCTGTGCTGCCAGACATATTGCCTAACAGGTATTTAAAACACTGGGCTATGTTCAAGGAACGTACCTTCTGCTGAGCACAGAGATCCATGGAGATGTTCTGAACATCGCAGAACAACTGCTTGAAGAGTTTTGTAGCAGAACTGAAGACTTGTATGGTCGCCACATGATGCGCTCCAACCTCCATATTTTGCGCCACTTCGCACAGAACTGCAGAAGATGGGGTCCACTTTTTGCTCTCGCTGCTTATCAGTTTGAAGCCGGAATTCAACGCTTAAAGAAACTGGTGCATGACTGCAATGGAATTCCCAACCAAGTTTGCCGTGGTCTGTCGGAAAATTACGCCTTACTTATCTTGAAGGACTCTTGTGAGAGTAATAATACTAAATCCTTCACTAATGATGTTGAATCAAAGAGCCATGCTAGCAGAGTTACGTTTGTTGGTAAGATTCAATTACTAGGAGTTGCTAAACCGTTCAAGCCTACTGAAGAGGAGAGGTGGCTTTTCAATCAATTGAATATAAACAATCTGGAAGACTGTGCTGAGTACAAACTTTTTATGAATGATGGATGTCATTATGGCCCTGGCTGTAGCAAATCAACTAAAATTGACAATTCATTTGCCATGTTAAGTAATAAGAAAGTAGTTCAAATTAAGAAACTAATTCATTGTGAAACCAATAATGATTGTTGGGTAGTAGGGAATAGGGTACGGGTCCAACCTTCCCAATTTTGTCCCACTGTGGTTGTTAGGTATGACCCCAGTTTGTGCTGCCAACAAGTTGTTATATCAGTTGATGAGGATGTAACTTTATATAGTGTCTCAGAAATTCACAGTGTGTGTGTAAATTTGCATTTTGCTCATGGACATTTTATATCTCCTATGCCCAATATATTTAATATGTTTTAAAAGTTATTCAGCTTTGTTCCAATTGTATGTGAAAAATTCACATGCATTGCAACCTATTTTCTCTTGAGTACCAACTATTTGTAATTATATTCTTCTCTGGTACATGTATTCATATTGAATGCCATAGTATCCAACAAGAAGTTCATGTTCATATAATAACTCACTGAATTACACACATTGATTCATTAGAAAGATATTCATTCGGTGTATTTATTCCTGTGACATTCGTTAGACACCTCACATGAAATTAACTATTTGTGAATGCTTAAGCCTTACACTAGAAATTATTTCAAAAAAAACACACAAATGAATGAAACACAACATTTCAAAGCAATTCTATCATAGTTGTAAGACTTTTTGCACTGCATTAAACACTAGGGGTACCGGGCTGGGTCATTTGACCCAAATCGCCCTTTCTTTCTCTACCACTTGAGTATTTCTTTTTTCTCGGGCCTGGGGTTTTCTGACTTTTATTTTTTTGGCCCTTGGAGCATTTTCGGCCCTTAACTTTTTTTTTTGGTCGAATAGTTTTGGAATAAAGACCATGTTACCCTCCGTTTACCAAAGTGGGTCATTTGACCCAGCCATATACTGACCACGTTTTCCGCCCTTAGTGTTACGCTTTTTTGCATCCAAGCGATGTAAAAAGAGTCTGGCGTACTTGAGAAAGGTCACTGAGCAATGTAATGACACTCCTTGCAATAAAAGTGTTAGGCAACCAGCACAGGTTATCTTATTTGTCGATTCAGTACAACTCTGACGCGGATTTTTTCAACGAGCGAGAAGCAGGCGCCCTAATATTAATTTCTATATATAGAAATCAATAATAGTATTAGCCCAACCTACCTAACCTTATAATAATATTTTACTATCACGGGAGTGTAATCCATTTCGCCGACTAGGCATAGTGTCGACCTACACTTTTCTCATTTCTGACCTTTTTTTGGTAGCTATCTAACTTTGCCTAACCTAACCTACACTTGCCTAACCCAACCTACTCGATTGACCAGAAGCCAATACAATATGTGGGCAAAGAGGAAAATATAGGTCGGCACTATGCCTGGTCGGCAAAAAGGATTACACGCGAAATAAAGATCGGTCAAAAAGGGGCCGATCTACTGCCATACGCCAATTTTGTATTTATTTTTTTTGCAGTGCACCCCCCAAAATATTAATATCTTTTTTGTGAGTTTTTTTAAAATCGCAATAGAGTTCACAAACAACGTTCGGAATACAAAACGACACCTTTAAATCATGTTTTAGGTCAGAAAAGCGCCTATGGGTCATATGACCCACCGTGGTAAACGGAGGGGGCGGCCAAGTCCGCTACCCCTAGTGTTAAGTACAATCCTAAAGAAAGTAGCTTGAAGATATGACTACACAAGGCTGCGGGACTTACTTCTTCCCCTTCCATCACATGTCATCTCACCATTTAAAATATGTGACAAAGCACTATCGATCCAAGAGTCGCAGATGCTAAGGGTACTCTTGAACATTGTCTTACATACTATCTTAGGAACATCACAGATAGTGAAATGATAAATTCTGCTAGACAGTTTTTAACTTTTAGCACCTGGGATGCAAGTTTTTCTTTTGGGTGCGATACATGTAACTGACTTGTTAATAAATGTCCACTGTAAAACATGGTCCTGTAAGGCCCAGAACTCGCAATTGATTTCCTGCCTTTCCCTTAAGGAAAGTTTTGGTTTTTTCATCGTTTACACGTCTCTTTACATGAAGGCTTCAACAAACGACCTCTCTTCAATTTTCCCTCTGCCGTAATATGTTCTTTTCCTGAATTCAAAGCTAATTTTGCAGCCATGATTTTCTTTTGAGATGGATAGCGCTGCAATCTCCATATTTTATTCTTGTGCTCACCCTTGTCTTGATCATGAATTTTCACATCAATACAATTGTTCTGAGAGCCATCAGAAATATCAGGATGTGCAGATGATATTTTAACAATATCTGGTAGAGAAAAGAAAAAAAGTAACAAACACATCTTTTAGAAAATTGAAAAATGCGCATTAAACTAACCTGACTGAACACTAGCAGAATGAATGTTGTTGGGTGGTGGTGGTGGTGTGCACTCATGTACTTCAGTTCGAACACTGCACAGTGTATTTCTTGGGGAAGGGCCTGATGACAGATTTTATCAAGGTAATTTTAAAACCAGGCAACAGAAAGAAAAAAACAACAACAAAAAAACACACTCACACACAAGAGAAAAACTAAAATTGCAAACTTGCCAGTATTACGTCTTTCTTCCTGCTGGTGCAGCAAAGGTGGCTCAAATTTTATTTCTGTAACCACAAAAACTAACAATTATAAAAATTAAGATAGCATCAAGCTTGATTTGACAACCAGCTAAATTACATTTTGGTTCAAAAATTCCCTAGCTTTATAAGTCTAGGACCCTGAACGTTTGGGAAGGAAAACTTCTACTTTACCTTACATTTAAAACTTAAATCCGAGTGCAATCATAGGGTCATACCAAACAATGGACTCTTATACTTCATAATTACCACTGGATTTAATTTAGGAAGTATAAGAAGTGCACATACCTTTAGTTGGTGAAAAGGACAATTTCCTTTTAGCAGAGTTCACATTTTTGGCAGCACGGAAGTTGTGTCGAGCCACAGCCATATCTGATGCTTCAAATATACTATTGAACCAAGACGGAACAGGAGCTGCAAAAAAAAATACAAGGGTGATAACAACATAGGCATACATAAAAAAATTAAATAAATTTTACAAGTTTTGGGTGAGACATAAAGATATTGTGTGATAAGAGAACAGTAGGGAACCACAACAAATGCAAAACATTCAGGATCTTTAAGGTTATGGCATGCAAAATTAGCATAGTTTTTAGTAAGATTCTAAGAGTGAATATTATTTAGGAAAAGGCACATGGAAAATAAGACTTACACATAGTGAAACAACTTGAAATCGCTGATACTTCGGAGGACGTGGGAGACGGTTCATTCTCACACATCGCAACAAGCGTCTTCACTCTTTTAGAGCAGAAGTGGTTCCCAGCCCGCCACATTTTTCACAGTTCTTTAAAATATAAATATCGGGTTCTGTAGGTCCGGCCTATGACCTTGCATTCACACACAATTTTCGTTCAGCCAGTCACTACCTCCGTTCTCAGTTTAAGATACGCGCGCGACTGCAAGTTGATCGGATTCAAAGCTCACTTCTCATAGGCCAAACAGTTGATCGGATTCAAAACTCACTTCTCATAGGCCAAACAGTTGAACGGATTCAAAACTGGTTTCTCATTGGCCAAACAGTTGATCGGATTCAAAACTCCCCACGCGGAATTACTTGTTGTGCCTTGATTTCCGTAAATATACGGTTACATTAGCAGCAGCTGATCTTACAGACGAGAGGCTTGGCAGTCTGCACGACTCGCCTGCCGGCGCTGCCATTACCGCCCGCGCCCAGCCTGGAGGGGCACGCTCGGCTTTCGCAATGCACCCGCGTAGGAGGTGTTGCCTACACAAAGCAGGCGCTGGCCTCTGCAACACTCTGACTGGGGTTTCGCAGCCAGTGCATTGTTCCTCGTCAATTTCCAAAAATAAGGGCATTTCAGAAGAATTTTTTTTTTCATGATCAAACTACAGAGGTCCTCTGCTGAATTCACCATACTGAGCAAAACCACCTCAGAAACAAATCCTGAGGCATACACTAGGGTAAATACACTCTGAAATTTTTCAGAGTCCTTCCACTCTGAAAGTCTTTTACAACTCTGACCAAGAGACTCAAGAAATTCGCGCACCTCAGAGTTAAACTCTCCAACTCTATAAGAAAACTCTGCAACTCTAAGGAAATTCTGAAAATTCAGAGTAGATTTACCCTAGTGAAGTACCTTTTCAGGAAATAACCCTGAATGACAATTAAACTTCAGGTGAGTAGCCTGATATCTCTAATGACATTCAGAGTTCAGATACCGATTGACAATCAGAGTTTAGACAACCGACCCTGATTGTCAGTGAGGCTTCAGGAAACCAAACTTGATTGTCAATTAGAGTTCAGAAAATCAATCAGGGAATTCTGAATGCCAATCAGAACGTTCTGAATGCCAATCAGAACATTCTGATTTTCAATCAGAACAGTCTGAATTCCAATCAGAATTTAGAAAATCAATCAGGAAATTCCTGATTTTCAATCAGAAATCAGAAAACCAATCAGATAATCCTGAAGGAATTTACACCAGTGCTTACGCTCCCCTAACTCCACACGCACACGAAGTGTTCCGAATGACTGTCCCATCGCTGCCCTGTTGCTGTCGGGCACCTTTCCCGAGCGCTACCGAAAGACTTCTGAGACTGCAGCCTACGGCGGACGGTGCAAAGCGTTGCCGAACGCTATGCGATCGCCTCTCGCACGCTAGTCGGGAGCGTGGCGGTAGCGATCCAGAAGGCCCCCCGAACTCGCTTGTACCTCTTCTGCGATAATGAGACTTGAGGAGGTCGTCCGCCGTCCCGTCGCTACCCCCCGCCCCAGCGCGCGCAAGCGAACCTCCCACCAGCCAATCGCTTCCCGCGCGCTTCGGCACCATCCAAAAGCTTCCCGGACGCTTCCCGTGCGCTCCGGACAGCGTTCGAGGAGGCATTAACTCTCTAGCCGGCCGCTTTCGGAACGCTTCCCGTGGGCTTCTGCAGCCCCCGCTGCACCTCAACCAAACGCTACCAGTAAGGCGTTCGCGCACGCTGTCTGTACGCTCCGATTTTCGACTGGGAAAGCTTAAGTCTGTGGAACTTACAAACTGAGATTGGCTGAGACTGGCCAACTCCGTCTCCTCCAGTTTCTTCTTCAGACCGTTTCTTTCTAGAATAATGGTTTGTAATTCCTTCTTGAGAATCCCAACGTGAAATGAGACAAACACACAGAGTACCTGCTACGTACAGAACACTAAACACTACTGTCACACGAACCAGACTTTATTGGAACCTACCTCCACAGAAACTTCATCATGTGTGGCAGACATGGTCTCAGTGGCCTTCTCAAAAGTAACTGTTTTCTTTGTAAGACTTTCCACGTTGATTTGTGTGGCCTTCTTAAAAGTCACAGATTTTTTTGTTGATTTGTAAAACTGTCAATTACTCCTGCACATTTTCAGATTTTTTTCTTGAATTTGCCAGGACTTCTTCAGCTTCCTGTACAATCCTTTCCAACTTAGTGTGGCTCGGAATCGCACACGTGCGAGTGATTTTACGTTTAAAGTGTGCAACATTCGCGCGCTCGAATTACAGTGCAAATTTAAAAATCACAAAGTTAAATTGTTACTAAAAAAATGCTTTCTTGTTGATATATTATACTTTGGCTGCGTGATTTTACAACGAACCCACCCATTTTTTTATTTTTTTTTTTTGCTTCAGAATTTTAATTATATTTACCTTTGACAGGACTGCCACCTCCGAGGAGCCCAACAGCGAAGCGATGCACTCAGCGTTGCGAATGGATGCCACGCAGAACTTGCCGTCGGGGTGTGACTTGTGCAGGTCATTCTCTGCGCGAGTCAACTTGACAGGTGCAGTCTTCACATGAAGCTTCCCCTCGCGGGTGTTGGCGCGTGCTGGAATAAGCCGCAGGTACGTTGCAGAGCGGGACAAGTTGTAACCCCTTTCCTTTAGCACATTGGTGAGGTCATCCAGTGTGCGGCAGGCCCGTATGACTTCGGTCCTCCTGCGCCCATCCGCTGCACTGCCGTGCACAGCCAGTTCGCTGATTGTTGCAATCAATGCCTCTTCATCGGGGAGTCGAGGACGGCCAGCAGTAGTTGGGAGCGGTGCACTTTCAGCCTGTGTTTTCTTTGCACGCTGTTTTTCTCTGAATTTCATCTGAGCCTTTTGCAGTGACTGAACTCTTTTCAATTTGTTAACTTCTATTTCTTTTTTCTTTTCAGCCTCCTTGAGTTCCTTTAAAATAGATTCTGATGCAAGTCCCTGGTCCCTCAGCTTTTTGAGTTTGCTTATAATAACCTCACACTCCGCAATTGATTTTATGTGTGCTTCCTGTGCAGGTTTAACAAACTTTCTAGTGCGTTTCGCTCTTTTACCATCATCATCGTCATCGTCAGATGATGGGAGGGGCTGAGCACGGCGCCTCCTGGGAAGCAGGGAGAAAAATTTTATTGAAACGAAACTGAAACTAACCAAAACAGGGGCAGTTTCGATTACCGTAATCCGTATCGAAACGAAAGGGTTTCGGTTAGCCGTATCGAAACGTAACTCAAAAGAGAAAGCAACCGAGAATAAATTACTGAAACGAAACGTCCCTAGCGGAGTTTAGTTTCGATATTTCGTGCTTATTAAAATAACTTTAGTTTTGATCTCGCAAACTCGTATCGAAAGTATGCACGACAATAGTTAAGTTGAACGTGCGTCTGCGTGGGGAAGCAGGCGTGTGGCTGCGGTGCGGGCTGCGGGCTGCGGCTGCAGCGTGCGTCGTGCGTGGTTTGGTCGGTTTGGTTTTTGACGTTCACTATTTGGCAGGTATGACGCCGGGGTTTGGGAGGGAGGGGAGAGGGGGGGGGAAGTCTTTGGCACTTGATTGTTTCCAGCCAGCAAAGCACCATGACCAAGGTCGCTAAGGCTGTCCCCGAGGCCAGGTCGGTCTAGTCAGTCTGTCCATACTCCACTCGTTTACATACCTCCTCCCCTTCCCCTCCCCATCTTTTCGCTTGCTGTCGGGTGCGTTATTTGGGTTGCCTACTTTGTAGGCGGTGACCGGCGTGACCAGCTGTTACGAATGTGTACCTTACCTACCTATTATATCGATCGATATCAATAGGCCTTGTGCTTTGTGACTACCCCGTACGTTACCACCAGTGTCATACTGAATCCAGGATCCAGATTTTAAACAACATAAGCAGACGGACGGACGGGAAACGAACAGACATACAAATTTTGAATCAGTCATCCATCAGTCTTTTAATACGATGATAATGATACTGCTAACTGAGTACCTGAAAAGCAAACCAGACTCGTTAAGATTTGTAACAAGTAAAAACAAAAGCAGAAACAAAAACAAAAAACATTGCACAACAATTACAAATTACATTTGTAAATTACACTCTCATGAAAATATCATTACATTTTAGTAGCAAAATATCACTGATCATCTTTGAACTCAAATTAAAGCGCAAAATACTGAGAATCTGGCGGAGATGTGAGAATGTCCTTTCCACGCTGACTTGCGTCATGGGGACGCCAAGGACCGTGGTGGCCAGCACATGGAGTTCTGGGTCCGAAAATCTCTTTGTCTCCCAGAAAGCAAGAACATCTGATTTGCTCTCAAGCCTAGGCCACTTCCTGTAGTCCCCCAGGATGGCCACAATGTCCACACTTGCTGTCTGCACGACGGCAGCCAGCCGGTCGGACTGCTGCAGAAGCCGCTCCAGCGGATCATCGTCGCCGTCTTCTGCAGTGGGTGGGGTGGGGGTTGTGTTGTTGGCAACGACGGCCGCCTCCACCGGCTCGGCGAGGTCGGGGGCGGTGGCGGGGGTCGACAGCCGCAACCAGAGCGCCTGCAGCTGGACAAGGGCCTGGCCGACGACGTCCGGGTCCTTCTCCAGGTGGCGGCGGTATCGGGGGTCCATGAAAATAGCCGGGGCAAACGCTTCCGTCCGCAGCACGTCATTCTCCCGGGCCTCCATGCGCCGCGTCAGTTCCGCAGCCATGACTGACGGCAGCGCCCTGGTCTTCTCTCGCCACACAAGCCAAGTCCCATAAAAGTCCCCGACAGTAAGCTGCTCTGCCTGCATCCTCTTGGTGGCGATCGCAGCGGGCTCCAGGGCAGTGTGCACCTCCTCCAGGAGGGCCCACTCTCGTGGAGTCAGGTTGGGGAGGCCCTTCTTGGTGTTGGGAGCGGCCCTGGGCCGCTGGTGGCCTGCAGCGCGTCCCCTGCCCTGGACCTGGCGCCCGCCCACGTACCCTCTCCGTGCGCGCTGCTGCTGCCTCTTCGTCGCCGCCTCTTCCTTGGTCATGATCTCGACGCAGACACCTTTCAGCGGCTTCACCTCCCCGAGCGATTTGTGGCCGCTACTCCACCGGGTCATGTTGGGGATGGCGGGAAGCGTCAAGTTCTCCGCCTAGAGCACCTTGGCATACACGGAGCGATGCAGCTTCTTGGCCAGTTTCCTCCCCTTCTTTAACATGGCCGCGACGCCGGGTGAAGCCTTGATGGCGTCGTGGACGGCCAGCTGCAGGGTGTGAACACCGCAGTTCACCAGGACGGCCCCTACGTCGCCCAAAACACTGCGGATCTGCTGACACTCTGAGAAGACTGCAGCAGCATCCCCCTCTCCCCCACCTTCAATCAGGGGTGGAGTCCGCAGCCTCCTTGAGACATCCTCGTCTTCAACGCCATCGTCGTCGTCAGACTCGGCTACAGACGAACAGGTGCTGGCATCGCTGTCGCCATCGGTGAGGAGGACGGAGCCGTTGTCCACATCGCCTGCCTCTTCATCGTCCAGCTGCACTGGAGCGACCTCATGTAGGCCGTCAGAGTGGACGCTGTCTTGATCCTGATCACTGCAACAGTTACAACGTTTCACTTAATTATTTTGAAAGAAAAAGGTAAAAATGTCGTTTGGTCATCGCATCGCATCGCGTTATTTAAAAATCAGCAGGGGGTAGCGATAGAAGGAAACAAACGGTTTTCGAACCCGAGACAATGACCTCACAACCTTCGATATGGAGCCGGAGGGCGCTTCTGCAGCAGCACGAAGGACCTGGAGGCCTTCGTCTCCCTCTTCATAAAAATCTGGTTCCGAGTCATCCGGGAAAAAGTGGGAACATCTGAAGCCTGATAGAGCTTCTTCCAGGTTCTGTCCTGGCAACAGCTTCACGGCCGCCTGGACATTGGACCCGTTGTCCACGGTGACGGTGTACACCTGGCTGGCGAGGATTCCGAAAGAGCGGAGAACATCCAGCACCTGCTTCTTTAAGTAAGGGCTAGAGTGCCCTTCGAAGGTTTCCAGCATGGCGAGGTGACGGAGACGCAGCTTACCGCCACACGCATACTGGGCGTTCATGCTCGGGATGTAGCGGTTCATTCTGCTGGCGGCATCAAACTTGATGCATATCAGCTTCCCACTCATCTCTGCTGAAATCTGTCCTCGCAGCACCTCCGCCTTTCTTGCAATCTCGGCCTTGATGTTAGGGCAGTTGATTACTGGGGGCTCTGACCGGCATCCACTAGGCCCTCGACGATTGGCCCGATCAACATTTTCATTCCGGAGTCCTGCACATGCACACACAACACACAAAAACGTCACTTTTACCGCGAAAATAGTTCCTAAAATCAGTTATTGAAAATTTTAAAAGAATATTTGAACCCAGTACTTGAACTCCGGGAAATACACTCATATCACAACGTACCTCAAGGATTTTCAGCGGCCTGCCATTCACTGAACACAGCGTAGACGTGGCGTCGACGAGGGTCTGTGTATCCATCCGGATACGAATGTAGCCGTCATTGCGCTGCCGTTTGGCTGGTGTGGTTCGAGCCTGCACCTGCCGCTTCCTTTCCTGATCCGCCCGCGCCTTAGTAATTTCAGCGGCCGCATCACCATGGCATGACATGACGTGGGAAGTAAGATTTGATGAACCTTGACCCTATAGGGAAAACGAAAATTGACAAGTGTTAGAATGTACCATTTTTCATACAGCAAAATATAGTATCTTGAGGAACGGTTGTCGTGTGGGATGGGGATGGGAGCGCGTAGTAGGCTAGACGCGGACGCGTGTCCAGGGAGATGGGGGGGGGGGGCCCTCCTGCCCCCCTAACTCCCCCCCCCCTGCCCCTAGACTCCCCCCCCCTGCCCCCAAACTCCCCCCCCTGCCCCCCAAACTCCCCCCCCCCTGCCTCCCAACCCCCGACCCCCAAACCCCTTCCCCCCCCAAAAAAAGGCAAAGCGAAAGCATCGGTGCTCATACGGCACCGCCTGGAGGGCAGGCAGCCCATATGACATTCAGCATTGAAGTAGAAAAAAGGGCGCGATATGTCCCCACATGGTCGGAATTCCTTTTTTGACAGTGGAGTGGAACGAGTAGGGATGGGGAGGGGAAGGGGGACGCGTGGGGGCCTGGGCCTGGCCAAGCATTGGAGCAAATTCTAGACTTGTGTCTTTCTTCCACCCCGTAGCCACGGCTAGCTAACAAGTGCGAGAGAGATAAACGAACTGCGTGCGAATGTCGCATGGCACGGCCAGGCCAGCCGCCTGGGCTCAGCTAGCGCGGTCTGGTCTGGGCTAGCGACGAGCGCTGCATGACCAGGTGCGTCCCCCGCCTCGCCCCCTCCGTCGTCAACATGTGCCCGGCCCGGCCCGGCCCAGCTCAGGTCAGCGCAGCGCAGGTCAGCATCGCATTTGCCGACCGGCCAGATGCGTGGACGACCCTTCGACCCCCACCCCTTCCCTCCACACACGCACGACGGACCAGTGACATGAACAGACACACGAAGCGAACAACGTGCGCGGCATGGTTCAAATACGCGCACGCCAGCATGCACGACGGCATACAGGTGCGCCCCCCGCCCCCTTTCCCTATCAAACACACGCCATGCGTCACCAATCATTCGTTCGACTTACTTTTCTACTGTATTTCTTCGCCTTGCAGTCGCCAAGCTGACAGTACGAGCGATCGTTTGCCTCATTGTACACAAAGTACCGGCGGACGTAGTCGGCTGGAGGTCGCCCCGTTCTCGTTGACGTGCCCTCCCCGGGGTCAGGTTCACCACGTTGTTGATGCTGTTCCGGTTCCATCTTCAGCTGTCACCCGGCACCTGACGATTACCGCAGAATGAATGGTTTGAGAGACCGGAACCGGCCGGCCAGTCTTCGAACGTATTCATTTCCTTCTCCAAACGTCTGGTCGCTGCATCTAGCCTCGGCTGCCCAGTGTTCTCCGTTTCCCGATCTCCCCCCCCCCCCCCGCCCTCTCTCTGTCCCTATACACGAAGTCCGGGCCCGGGTTCGAATACCGGTCAACTGGCTTTCCTTTTACTGAGCGCTGAGCAGAGAAGCTGTATAAGGATAAGGGATGTATACTGACCTGGTTTGGTGAGAGGACGTTCTCTTCTTACTCCCTGACGCTTCCAATCCAATTCAAAATTTGATCTTCCATCTTCTGTATTTTAACGACGATAGCGACATGTACTCGCGGCCGAAATCAGCCCGCAATCAAACCGCAAAACACAAGCTTCACTCGAAATTCGTAGGCGCAAAAATTCGGTGCCGGGGACGTCGACGTCGTGTAAATATCCCTTCCCCCCCCCCCCCCACCACCACCAAGTAGTCATGGTCAAGAGATCGACGCCGAGCGGGGAAGGTCCGGCTGTGCGCTAATCAGGGTTGTTAACGTTACGTAACGAAATAACGACGTTAGTGTAACGCGTTACTTCGTTACTGTAACGATAACGCTAACGCGTTTCATTTTTCCGCGGTTGGTAACGGTAACGCGTTATCGTTACTCAAGTCAGTAACGAGACGTAACGCACGTTACATTTTACTCGTTACATCGGCAAATTTCGACGGGAGGATCGATAAATGCAAACAGTGCAACATGCAACGCCATGTTTCCATGCCAAGTGCGTCGCTTGAGCGCCTGTTCTAGGTGGCGGGAGTCTTGTTCGAGGACCTGCGCAGTATGCTTGTCGACAAGAACTTAGAAAACGAGGTGCTCTCGCGTGCGAACCGGAGATGTTGGTGCAAATGACCCTTTTGGCCCTGTCTGGTCTGACCCTGTACCTGACTCCCGATTACGATACCGTAATTTTTTAGTTCCTTGTAAAGAAAACGTTTTATTTTTTTGTTTCTGATCTTAATAAAAGGATTATAGTTGCACTTTCCTCTTGTAATTCAGTGTTGGTACACGATGATAAACACAATATACTTGTAAAAGAGCGTTTTTCGTCATTTTTTGAAAACTGATGTAACGAGTAACGAAGTAACGACGTTACTGTAACTGTAACGCGTTACGTTTCTCTGGAGGCTGTAACGGTAACGCGTTATCGTTACCGAGTCTACGGTAACGAGGTAACGGTAACGCGTTGCATTTTAAAAGTAACGTTAACAACCCTGGCGCTAATGCAAGGCAGGTATTGTTACCGACCGACCGTCTGGGCGGGCTACGCTAGAGTAGCCAATATCCAGCCCAGTAACTTTTATTTTAAATACATTTGGACTTCTCCCCCTCCCTGCCCGCCAGGTTTTCACTCTCCGTCTCCCCCGCCTCCAAGAGACCCGCCACCACCACCCGTAATCGCTTTACGATCACACCAGCCTGATAGGTAGGCAACCCATCTGGCCTTCACTCTTCCTCCTTCCCGCACCCTTTCGATTCGCTGTCTCTCACCACGGCGAAGCGAAACTAAACTCGGTATCTCGGCTGGTCGGGTTTGGAAGGAATCAGAACGATACTGCATTGAAACTTTCGGTTATTTTAATTGAAAGATGCAAACGTTTCGTTTCGCTCAAGGTTGAAACTTTATTTCTTTCTTGACTTTCGTTTTGACTCAGGTTCAGGGTTGTTAACGTTACTTTTAAAATGCAACGCGTTACCGTTACCTCGTTACCGTAGACTCGGTAACGATAACGCGTTACCGTTACAGCCTCCAGAGAAACGTAACGCGTTACAGTTACAGTAACGTCGTTACTTCGTTACTCGTTACATCAGTTTTCAAAAAATGACGAAAAACGCTCTTTTACAAGTATATTGTGTTTATCATCGTGTACCAACACTGAATTACAAGAGGAAAGTGCAACTATAATCCTTTTATTAAGATCAGAAACAAAAAAATAAAACGTTTTCTTTACAAGGAACTAAAAAATTACGGTATCGTAATCGGGAGTCAGGTACAGGGTCAGACCAGACAGGGCCAAAAGGGTCATTTGCACCAACATCTCCGGTTCGCACGCGAGAGCACCTCGTTTTCTAAGTTCTTGTCGACAAGCATACTGCGCAGGTCCTCGAACAAGACTCCCGCCACCCAGAACAGGCGCTCAAGCGACGCACTTGGCATGGAAACATGGCGTTGCACTATGTTGCACTGTTTGCATTTATCGATCCTCCCGTCGAAATTTGCCGATGTAACGAGTAAAATGTAACGTGCGTTACGTCTCGTTACTGACTTGAGTAACGATAACGCGTTACCGTTACCAACCGCGGAAAAATGAAACGCGTTAGCGTTATCGTTACAGTAACGAAGTAACGCGTTACACTAACGTCGTTATTTCGTTACGTAACGTTAACAACCCTGCTCAGGTTATCGAAAGTTTCGATTACGGACTTTCGCTCTGGACTGATCAAAACGAAACAGTTTCGTTTCGATAAAATTTTTCTCCCTGCTGGGAAGCCCTGGACCATCGTCATCTTCCACCGCCCCTTCGTCCTCTTCATCTGGCCCGATGACCATGGCGGTTCGGCGGACTACTACTGCAGTTTCAGCCTCAACCTGAATAAAATAAAAAATAAAAAAATGAAATTGTGTTCTCTGCACACTAAATTACTATGTATGTTTTTGTGCATTCACTGCGTACAAATTTAAACATGCATTTCGTTACTGCGCACAAATTTTTGTTCGCAACAACGCACGATATTGTTCGCGCGTATTCACAAAATTGTCCGTTGTTGCGCACAAATTCGTGCGTAACGAAATGCATGTTTAAATTTGAACGCAGCGAATACACAAAAACATACATAGTAATTTAGTGTGTGGGTATTCATTAGCACAGGAAGTCTACAACCTGGCGCGCAATGCACTGTAATACCACGTACCGCTTCTACGGCGTATACGCGGGCGAGTTATCGACGATCTACGTGTTTATGCGAAGAGCGAAGGAAAACAGATTTCTTACCTCTTCATTTGTAGCGATCGCCGCTGCGGGGGGATCCTGAGGTTCCTCACCGGGAGCCGACGTTTCTGTCGCGGAATGAGGGTCGTCCTCGCGAGCAGTCGATTCCCCCGCGGTGCCATGAGGGGCGTCCTCGCGAGCAGTCGATTCCCCCGTCGCGCCATCCTGGTGGGAAGATTTACTGGTCCCAGCCACCGGTACCTGAGAATTTCAAACCAAATTGGGTCACTACTTGCGGAACTCCAAGATAGAGAACCGGGTGCTCTGACGAAGGATTTCAACGGAAGTTGTATTACATTTAATACTTCCAGTGAAATCCATCAACACAGAGATATATGTCCGGCCTGTGAAAATAGAGGTTCCCAGCGCGGCTCAGAAGCGGAAGCCGAAGAACAAAAACACTTCCATACCGGAAACTCTCGAGAGAGCAGGTATGAGAGATATTGATCGTTAAAGGCCGCGCCAAATATGGGAAATATCCACCAAATTCACTGAAAACGACATTCAAGATTCAGGTTTCTCAAACCTGCCCTCCGGAGTTTCCTATCTGGAAGTGCTTTTGTTTTTCAGCTTCCGTTTCCAAGTCTCATTGGAAACCTCTATTAAAGCATGAAGGGGCCGGTATGACTTGGTAATCTGCTCTTTCCGTTTTGCAATCTAAATATCTTTAACAATACTTAAATTTCCAGTTCCCCTAAACCGGAAGATGAAGCAAACATGTTTAACTTGTTTGCTTCAGCTTCCGATTCAGTACCATCAAAATTGTATCACTCACCTTGCGTAAGAAGAAGTCCAATGTCCGAACCTTCTTGACGACAGTAAGTTCTTTCAGCTCGTTGATCCGATTTTGCACTATGCGGCAGAAGTTTGGATCCTTTCTGATCTTCTTGTACTGTTTTTTAAACTCTCCCCACTCCGCATTCGCCCGCCCTTGCGCCTCCGGTCCCGAGAGACGGGGAAAGGCTTTAACGTAAGCACCAAGAAACGCCGCATGTAAATCTGCCATTGTTGATACGCCACACAACACCGAACTGTGCAGCGGTGCGCTAGTTGAGACTTTCAGCGGCGCGCTTGCCCTGCCGTGCCCTGCCCTGCCGCCGCAAGCAGAGCGGCCACCGGCTTCCCAGCGCTTCCAGGAAGCGGGCCCGGGCGACTCAATCGCCGACGAGCGCGTGGAGTATCTACGCTCATCGCGCGAGCGGGGTAACTGCGACGCGTCACTGCGGCAGTTCCAATCCCCCAAAAAAATGCGATGCGAGGACCAAAGTTGATTACGTAATCAGGACGACGCCCCCCCCTCCCCCCCTGTAATCAAGCGTAAGCATAGCTCCGACCCCCCCCCCCCTACGTGATTACGTAATATGTGGACGACCCCTTATAAAATTAAAATAGAGTGAACTGTCAGAGACTGCAGTGTATACATTATTAAAACGGAAAAAACAAATAATTGCACATTACTTGCCTGGTTGATATTGACAGCTGGGGCAGAGCCATTTATCAATAACTGTGATGGTGCAACAAAATTAAAATGGTATTGAAGTGTTCTTGGGGAACAGGGGAGGTAAATCAAAACTGAGAGGGGAGTACGTCTAAACTCAGCAAGAGCTGACGGCTCGGCCGCCATGGTTGCTCCAAGAGCCCGCCTACAGTTGACACCTGCGGTACAGTCGGCGCCAGGACGGTACAGTCCGTGGCAGATACTCTGCACATCATTCCCCTCTGGGTACGGAGCCAAGATGCGCCTCCCTGAGCGACGGGGAGAGCCGTTTCCGTGTGTGTGTGTGTGTGTGTCCCGGTGTCTGCGGTGGGGGGGGGGGGGGGGGGGGGCTGGCCGCGGACGGTCGTGCCGTGGACGTTTTGCGCCTTCTGTGATTGTTGCTCCGTGGGCGCCTTAACCTCTCTCGGTTGTTGTTGTTGGAAGGAGAAGGGGGACAGGGGGGTGGCAAGGATTCAGATGAAATTGTTTATTCAAAAAATAAAAAAGGCCGTTTAACGAGAAGACCTTGATAGCGAATGGCGCATAGCCCTCTCTACGGTCACTTGCAGTGGTGCCGTGCAGTTCGCTGTCAGGTGCCCCTCACGGCGGCAGTTGCCGCAGCGTTGTCGGCCACGGTCCGCGCCGTAAGAATGGTGGTGGCTGGCCGGCTCCGGGTGCTGCGCTCTGCGGGGAGACGGACGCCGGGGGGATGGCCGTGGAGGCGGCGAACGGCGAGGCTGAGCCGGACGGCGGGGTGGTGATGACCGTCGCCGTGGTGAGAGACGGCGCGCTCCACCGTGGTGGCCGTGACTCTCGTTGAAAACTCGCCGGCGCTCCTCTTCGCGCCGCGTGGTCTCACGGAAATCTGCTTCACGGCGGCGTACCTCATTTCGGAAGCGGGCGCGGCGGTCGGCTTCCTGGTGCGCTGCGACACGGGTGTTCAGCAGAACGCCGTTCCTCCTCCATTCTGCGCGCAGCGCAAGGTAGGCGTGCTCCTCTAAGCGGGCCCGGTGGTCGCGGCGGTCAGCTTCCTCCCGGCGGCCCTGCTCCTCACGGCGGTCCGAGTGCGCGGGTGAGGTGCGCCGAGGCGGAGTCCTGTCCGTACTGCTGTGACAAGGAACGCTACTTGCCGTGGTGGAGAAGCTGGAGGAGCGGCTGCTACGGCAGTCCAGCCCGCTGCCTACGCTGCTGCTGCGTCGTCTGCGGCTGCTTCCGCGGCTACTGCTGCTGCGGCGGCTACAGCTGCTGCGGCGGCCACAGCTGGGGTGGCTCCTCGCAGAGGCCGTTGGAGTGGCCTCACGGCTGGTCGCCGTCAAAGAGCCGTTGGTGGTGTCCCGCAGGGACGGCGTCGGGGAGACGGACGTCTCCTCGGACGTCCAGGTCGGGGAGGGCGCGGGCAGCGCCAGCAGGGGGTCGTCGGTGGCCCCACCGTCGCTCTCCAGCAGCACGGTGCGGCGGATGAGGGCGGAGGTGAGGTTGAGCTTCAGGGTGTCAAAGGCCTTCTGGTGTGCATCGGTCCAGTCTAACTTGACGTGCATCTTTGCGAGGTCGTATAACGGCGCCGCCGTGGTAGCGTAGTCCTTCAAGAACTGCATGTGGTAGGGGGTGAGGCCGAGGAGGCTGCGCACTTCGTCTGCTGAATGGGGAGCGGGCCAGTTGGCAGCCTTGTCGATTTTAGAAGTGTCGGGTTTGAGGCCGTCCCGTGTTAACAAACGGCCAAGAAGAGCGAGTGTCTTCTTGAAGAGGAAGCACTTCTTGCCCTTCAGCAGCATCCCTGAGTCCCGGACACGGTCAAAGGAGGGCCGTAGCATCTGGAGGGCAGATCCGAAGGTGGCGCCGCCTCCGATGACGTCATCCAAACAGTGCTGTGCGCTGCTAGGGCCGTTCGGGCCTTCATTGAGGAGCCGGTGCATCTGACGGCTGAAAAAGGCAGGGGCGCACTGCAGGCCAAAAACCATTCTGACGAACTCGACGAGGCCGAGGCCGGGGACGAGTATGGCGGTCTTCGGTTGGTCATCTGGCGCAATTTGAAACGACAGATAAACGGAACTAATGTCCAGGTTCCAAAAGTAACGCCAGCCTTGTAGAGAATCGAAAATGGCGTCGATGCGTGGGAGAGGACCAGCATTGAACCGTGTAATGGCGTTCAGCTCACGCATGTCCGCCACGGGTCTCACCTCACCCGTCTTCTTCGGCACGCAGAGGATGTTGGAAGCCCATTCGCTTGTGCTCATGCGGCAGACGCCTTGGCGTAAGTAATTGCGGTACGTGGTGTGAACCTCGTTGCGGAAGTGGAAGGGAAGGGGCGCATTTTCCGGCTGAAAGCGGCGCGTCGGCCGTGTCGATACGGTATCGTTCCCATGGACAGAGACCAATGTCCGTTGTTCGGTGGTGACGTCCTCACATCCGTCCAGCATGCACTGGAGAGCCAGTGGGAGGGGCTGGTCATCGCCCAGGGTGCGGTGGCGTATTGAGGACGGGGGCGAGAGGCCGACGACGAGTCGCCGGCTCACCAAGCAAGGCAAGTACATGGCGGTCCAAGTGTTGTGTTTGTGGATGGACAATGGAACTTTTCGTCAGCCATGGTCGAACCTAGACCATGCACCGCCGGTGGGTCTCCGACGACGACGCCACGTCCGTCCGGGACAACACGACCCAACGACGCGGGTACGGGGATTGGCGCAGCGCAGATGCAAGATGGGCTGCCTATCGGCCAGGCGGAGGGAGATTCGCCGCGCCCACCTTCCCTCGAGCCGAACCCAAGACGCTTCGTGACCGACGAGAACAACGACAGACGGAAGTTAGGCGTTTCGAAGAACAACTTCGGAACCGCAACTTCGCCGGTAAGGGTTTTGCTGATCCCTTACGCCCTTTCTAATGCCATCGGTACGCTCCTAGGTACCCAACAGCACCACGGTGACCAAGACGCCCATGCTGAGGCTCTGGAAGACGCCACAAAGGGCCCAGCAGACCCGCACATCAAGACGTCCAGGGACGCCGGCACAGCCAGAGCCGCGCCAGGACGCCGTCGAGGCCAGGACGCCGTCGACGTCGACAACACCGTCCAAGAAACCTCTCCAAGCGGGAACACCAGACCATGCACGGGCGTGTTTCCCACAAGGCATCGGAGGGTAGCATAGTGTCAGTTTTTATTTTTCTCCTTAGCGATAGGTTTTGTTTTTCTGCACTTTGTTTTTATATGTGGATTTCGAGAATGGTTGTATTTACAGCGGCTAGTCTTTCCTCAAATGTTAATCATTTTAACTACTTTAAAATGTATGTAAACAACTCCTTTTTTTTTGTGACAACAATAAATCTAAGGGGGAGGGGTGTTGTGTACGGCTACCAGCGCCACCAACTGTGACTACTAGCGCCACGAACGGCCTGAACCGGCACTAGCCTTTTTGCCGGCCCGCTCCGGGCCAACCACGGTCACCACTTCTGTCCAGACCGCTGTACTGTATTATTTGTACCGACGTGTCTCCATCGGCAACCTTTCTCTACCAACACGTCCGGATACAACAACTGGCTAGACGCTTTAATCCTTACTTGGTCAGATTTTTTCTCTGATAAAGTGCCTAACGTTAAACTGAGTAATGTAATCAAAAACCCTTAAGAACTTGTGAAGGATAAGTTTCCTAATGTATTCTCTACAGATACCAACACTTTTGGTGCTTTGTGGCCTTACAAGATAATAGTAATTCTGTTTTTAAGCAGGCAGTAGAGAGCCTAACATGAAATCACTAAATCCTATGTTGTTGGTTTTGAGGCGCATTTAACGCTTCAGGATAATGTTATTCCTATATTTTGCAGACCATATAAAGTACCTTACTCCCTTGTGTCTTCTATTAGAAAGAAATTAAATGATTATGTTACCTCTGGTAGGGCTGTCCCTGTAAAATTTTCAAAATGGGCAACTCCTATTCTTCCGGCACCTAAATAGGATGGTTCTGTTGGTAATGGATTTTAAAAGGACTGTGAATACGGCATTAAAGGTGAATGTGTACCCTATCCCAAACCCTCAGGCCATCTTTTCTCATTTGGCCCATGGTGCTTATTTCTGTGTTTTAGACTTGTCAGAAGCTTATATGCAGTTACTGGTAGATAAAGAGAGTCAACAATTGTTAACAGCTGTTGCCCACAAAGGTCTGTTTCAATTTAAACGCCTTCCATATGGTATAGCCTCTGCTCCAGCTATTTTCCAGCAAGTTATGGACCGAGTGTTAGTAGGTCTTAAAAATGTTGATTGTTACTTAGACGATACATTGATAAAAGGTACATCTTATGAAGAATGTTACCAGTCTGCGATTTAATTGTTGGAACGCTTAAATGCTCATATTATTAGGGTCAAAGTGTGGGAAGTATTAACTTGCGCGCAGATGAAACTGCGCGCACGTGAAACTGCGCGCATCTCTTTGCTTCGTTTGGGTGTGAAGGTGCGCGCACGTGAAACTGCGCGCAGATTTTGTGGGTGAAGCCAAGAGCCCGTGTTTAAACTGCGCGCACGTGAAACTGCGCGCACGTGAAACTGCGCGCGCTTGAAGGTGCGCGCACGTTAAACTGCGCGCAGGTTAAACTGCGCGCAGGTTAAACTGCGCGCAGGTTAAACTGCGCGCACATTTTGTGGGAGAAGCCAAGAGCCCGTCTTTAAACTGCGCGCACGTGAAACTGCGCGCACGTGAAACTGCGCGCACGTGAAACTGCGCGCAGCGTAGAGTGCGTGGCAGCAGGCGCGGAGACTCGGGGCCCCCCCACTCCAGGCGGAGCGGTGCAGCGCTGCGCAGTGGCTCCGCCTACACCCCTCCTCCGTCCGCGGCGGCGTTCCGACAGCGCGCTCCCCTTACGAGGCTAGCAGGCTATGAGAAATAGCGTTGACCGTTGCGAGAGCCCCGCAACACGCGGGGTTGCCTCGTCACTGGCAGTGCGCTCCCGCTCCTACCTGCAGGCGAGCGAGCGCCCGACGCCTAGGCAGCCCAGCTAACCTGCAGCTTGGTTCTGTTGTCTACTTGCAAGGCGTTCTGGCCCGGGTCATCAGGTGAAGAAAAGAAGGTGGCCTAATTGAACTGTTCGGCCGCTTCCCGTAATTGCTTCGACAGATTCGATTTGTTTAAAAGATCAGTGAGTTGCACTGCATGCTGCAGGCGAGTCCGCCCATGAATTAACCAAACACATGCAAGCATGTGGCTTAGGGTAATCGGTTAAACAGTTACTAAGAAATGTACTTGAGCAGCGTCACGTCCTGCGCCACATCCTGCCTCCGAGCCGCTGTAGGGTGAGGGGTACTGTACGCCCGGTAGGGCAGAGGACAGCCGCCCCCGCACTGCCTGTCTGGCCTCGCTATCGCTATCTCTCTCTCTCTCTCTCTCTCTCTCTCTCTCTCTCTCTCTCTCTCTCTCTCTCTCTCTCTCTCTCTCTCTCTCTCTCCAGTTCAAATCGCAGTTTACAGTATACTTAGCTTTACAGTCAATAGTACTTCTTAAAAGCGCACTGAAAACTCAAATAAAACTGTATTCACCACTAAGAAATGACATTGCAGTAGCAACTTCTTTTTTAAAGCACAGATAGCGTCGAGTAAAACTAGAGTTTCGCACTGCACATACGATAACAGTGGCTTCTTCCGTTGAAAATGAACCCTGCACTAACTTAATTTTCCACCTCCGACCACAGACAACACTACAAACTCGAACTCCTTCTTAATTACACTTATGACACCGAAAAAAAGGTAGTCAGATACGTACAGTTTAACATGTACAGTGTGAACACTAAAGTTCCTTTCACCCCGGAGGAGACCGTGGCCGCCCCCGCGGCCAGGCTGAGGGGGCAGGGGCGGAGGACGGCCGCTCGCCGCTGTGGTGAGAGGGCTGAGGCTGAGGCCGCCGGGCGGGGGGGGGGGGGGGAAGGACGGCCGCTCTCCTATGCGGTGAGAGGGCTGAAGCCGTAGACCGACTCCCGCTGCCAGGACCGAGGCAGAGGGCGTCTGCTCACCGCTCGACTTTCTCCGCCGACTCAGTACGTCGTCGAGCGCCTGACGCTAGGCAGCCCAGCCTACCCGCAGTTGGATTGTGTTGCATACTTGCAAGGCGCTTTTTAGCAAATGATATATCTATCATCAACTATAATAATAACAATAATATAAAAATAATAATAACAATAATATAAAAATAATAATAACAATAATATAAAGATAATGTATCAGCGGCTTGTACTCTCATGCAGAGGCAGGAGGCGAGCACGCAGAAGTATACCTCACGGGGGGGCCGCGTTCTGCCGTTGGTGTTGATGTCGCGGTCGCGCATACCCCGCGAGATTGTCGCGCACTGCTCGGGTAGCATTGTTGTCCAGAACGCCGCCGACTCGGCTCCGCCTGCACTCAGCTATGGCCTCGCCTTCGCTCGCTTGGCCAAGGGCCTCTACCCAAACCGAAAATTAACTATCCGGTTACCAAATTTGCCTCAGGAGATGTTCTTCTCTTTCAAATATCTTCTGCTCTCCCTCATAATACAACAAACGATAAGTTCTGCTTTCATTTCAACTTTATTTTAAACCTTCCTAAACCCTTAAGAAACTGGACGACATTTAGAGTTGGTATCATCTGCTTCCTTTGAACTTGTGTGAATTTTTTTGTGGGTACTTACTTAGTTCACCATATAATAGTTTTCGGGAAATGTAGTACCATGACCTGAACTTGGAGACATTTATGTAATGAACAAATAAAACCAAAATAGGCTCTGGGTGCAGATAAGCCTTTTTCTTTGATTTTTGAACTTCCGATTCCGATTCGAATGCCTTAGAGGAAGCCGTAAAAAAACAGCCGCTGGTAAGCGTAACTTTATTTATTTTGCGTGCAATTAATCAGTTCTTACAACTTGTTGCTAATTTATACGTTTCCGGTTTCTAGACTGCCGCGTATGCTTTGACGGCCCCAAGTAGCATGCCATGTTCCCTTGTGGCCACAAAGTTTTATGTGGGCCATGTGTCCAGAGGATACACGAGGAGGGCCTATGTCCTATATGCCGGGGAGAAGTCCTGATGGTGACGGAGATATTCGATTAATCTCAATTTATTTTCGTATTTTGCATTATAATTGTTTTAATATTATTTTACTGATGAATTATATCTGATGATATTATATTTGATGATATTACTTGTGCCCATAACCAACACTTATAACAACATAAGATATTTGAATATTGGTTAAATTTTAGACTTCCAGCCTCTGGGAAGTGCAGAAATCAGGAAAGTGTGCGCCTTCGTTTATTCAGTGTATAACTTCGTAAGAAAATAATTTCACTCTGACTTCTTCCGGCGAGTGCAACCGCCGTGTCAGAATCCTAACAAAAGACGGTACAGCTCGACTTAACTCATACTCATTCTCCCCCGTCTGTTGCGATGTTTGCGCTAAACAGCACATGCGAAGCAGACGAATCGAAAGGTGCAAGGCGCCTAACAAGTAGGCAACCAAACTATGCACAATGTAAGTTAGGTTGCCTAGATGCACGGCGAACTCCACCACCAGCCGCACAAAGGCATGGACGACGCGGGAAACGCACGGGGAAAAGGGGGAAGGGGGGGGGGGGCGCTCATCGCTTGTAGTACGGTTGGAGGCAGCCCGGGCCCCAGCCGGCTTCCCCCACCGCGGCTGCACTTACGCTCTCGCTGCCGCGCGCTCCCCTCTGCAGGGCCCACGGCCCACGGCTCCAAAGATAACTCCGACAAGGTGGAGCCCCGCCGCCACACCGCCATTCCACCTTGCCCTGTGCTCTGTGCAAGGCAACGCGGCACGGCAGAGGGCAGCTCCAGCTTGCGGCCCCTGCAGGGCCATCCAAATTCACTAGGTTGGTTTTAATATCAGCGAAATCCCGTATAATTTTTTCTATCTCGAGAACGGCTGCAGATAGAGCAAAAATAAACACAGATTTGGTTCAAACTCAATTTGACCACCCCAGGAGTACTTTAAAGCGCTGATACTCCACATGCACCCAGAAAAATCTTCATGAAAGTTAGGCATAAGCGAGGGGGTACTCACTCTGTATTTCGACGTACACAGAATATTGAATACTACTGAATACTAGTGAATATTAAGAATATTACGGAATAGTGAGGAATATAGGATTCATCTTGAATAGGAATGAATATATGGGAATACCAGAGTTTAGGGGAGAATATTAATTGAATACTAGAGAATAGGGGAAAATATTATTAAATACCAGTGAATACCTATGAATAAATCTGAATATTTCATGAAATCAGCTGAATACTTCAGAATACCAGCGAACATTAGTCAATATCTTTCTTGAGATGAAGCTTCCCGCCCTTTCCGGCAAGTCAGCCAACTGCAGCCAGTGCAGCCAACAAGCAGTCCGGCAGCCCGCAGTGGCTCGCGCCCGCAGCAGGATGTAACGAATGGACGATATGAATACATATCAATACATATGAATCATATGAATACATATGAATATCACCAGAATATGTGTGAATACTATTGAATATGTACTGAGTATGTATGAATACCTGCGAATATCAATGAATATTTCAATATATTCCGAATACAAGGGAATAGTTGTGAATACCTCAATACTTTTGAATATTCGAGAATAATTGTGAATATGAATATGAATATCCCAGGCGTGTACACAGAATACTTCGAGTGAGTACCCCCTCGGGCATAAGGGATCCGCTGCCTACGGGAGGGAATCCGCTTAGACGAGAACGGATCCGCTTGAAAGGGGTAAATTTCGCGCCGCTAACGCAGAGGATCCGGTCCAACACCGTACTACATACATACCGGATCCTGGGTGATAACGGATTCCCTTAAAACCGGATCCGCTGCGTTAGCGGCGGGAAATTGACCCCTATCAACCGGATTTTTAGACCTGGGAAGGGTAGCGAGTAGCGTTACGTGATCAGTAAGAGAATGAGGGGGGGGCAGTGCCGCTCACACCATCTCACGCCCGACGACGACCCCCTACCCCGCTCGTGAGCCTGCCCCCCCCCTCCCCATTTCGAAAATCGACGAAAATTATTAAAAATTTTAAGTGGTGTAGGCAGCGCTCGGCCTGGCAGCGGGAGGCAGCTTCAGCCCTCTCACCGCAGCGGAGAGCGCCCCCACCCCCTCGGACTGGCCGCGCAAGGCGGCCTCCCCCCCCCCCCCCCCCTCACTGCCCTCTCCGTGACGAGTCAAACGATCTAAGGCTTCAACGAGAACGTTGGGGCGTTCGCGGGCGTTGGGAATTTACTTCGATCGAGTAACGTCTCCCAGTAAATCCATACCTCCCCCGCTCGCACGCACAATTCTCGTTCCGCTCAGTTCCGCTCGGTGTGTCTATGGGCGAGGGGAGACGCGGCGTAATATGTGCGGGTTCAAAAAAGCGCCTTGCAAGTATGCAGCACAATCCAACTGCGGGTAGGCTGGGCTGCCTAGCGTCAGGCGCTCGACGACGTACTGAGTCGGCGGAGAAAGTCGAGCGGTGAGCAGACGCCCTCTGCCTCGGTCCTGGCAGCGGGAGTCGGTCTACGGCTTCAGCCCTCTCACCGCATAGGAGAGCGGCCGTCCCCCCCCCCCCCCCCCCCCCGCCCGGCGGCCTCAGCCTCAGCCCTCTCACCACAGCGGCGAGCGGCCGTCCTCCGCCCCTGCCCCCCTCAGCCTGGCCGCGGGAGGCGGCCACGGTCTCCTCCGGGGTGAAAGGATCTTTAGTGTTCACACTGTACATGTTAAACTGTACGTCTCTGACTACCTTTTTTTCGGTGTCATAAGTGTAATAAAGAAGGAGTTCGAGTTTGTAGTGTTGTCTATGGTCGGAGGTGGAAAATTAAGTTAGTGCAGGGTTCATTTTCAACGAAAGAAGCCACTGTAATCGTATGTGCAGTGCGAAACTCTAGTTTTACTCGACGCTATCTGTGCTTTAAAAAAGAAGTTGCTACTGCAATGTCATTTCTTAGTGGTAAATACAGTTTTATTTGAGTTTTCAGTGCGCTTTTAAAAAGTACTATTGACTGTAAAGCTAAGTATACTGTAAACTGCGTTTTGAACAGGCTATTATTAATACTTTCAAAGCTCTTCTATGAGCATAGTTTTAAAATACACCTAAACTACAGTTTTGCCTCCAGTCAAGGACCACCGCGGGGCTAAGAAGGATATCGAAGACCGAAGAGAGAGAGAGAGAGAGAGAGAGAGAGAGAGAGAGAGAGAGAGAGAGAGAGAGAGAGAGAGAGAGAGAGAGAGAGAGAGAGGCCAGACAGGCAGTGCGGGGGCGGCTGTCCTCTGCCCTACCGGGCGTACTGTCCCCTCACCCCACAGCGGCTCGGAGGCAGGATGTGGCGCAGGACGTGACGCTGCTCAAGTACATTTCTTAGTAACTGTTTAACCGATAACCCTAAGCCACATGCTTGCATGTGTTTGGTTAATTCATGGGCGGACTCGCCTGCAGCATGCAGTGCAACTCACTGATCTTTTAAACAAATCGAATCTGTCGAAGCAATTACGGGAAGCGGCCGAACAGTTCAATTAGGCCACCTTCTTTTCTTCACCTGATGACCCGGGCCAGAACGCCTTGCAAGTAGACAACAGAACCAAGCTGCAGGTTAGCTGGGCTGCCTAGGCGTCGGGCGCTCGCTCGCCTGCAGGTAGGAGCGGGAGCGCACTGCCAGTGACGAGGCAACACCGCATGTTGCGGGGCTCTCGCAACGGTCAACGCTATTTCTCATAGCCTGCTAGCCTCGTAAGGGGAGCGCGCTGTCGGAACGCCGCCGCGGACGGAGGAGGGGTGTAGGCGGAGCCACTGCGCAGCGCTGCACCGCTCCGCCTGGAGTGGGGGGCCCTGAGTCTCCGCGCCTGCTGCCACGCACTCTACGCTGCGCGCAGTTTCACGTGCGCGCAGTTTAACGTGCGCGCAGTTTCAAGCGCGCGCAGTTTCACGTGCGCGCAGTTTAAAGACGGGCTCTTGGCTTCTCCCACAAAATGTGCGCGCAGTTTAACCTGCGCGCAGTTTAACGTGCGCGCACCTTCAAGCGCGCGCAGTTTCACGTGCGCGCAGTTTAAACACGGGCTCTTGGCTTCACCCACAAAATCTGCGCGCAGTTTCACGTGCGCGCACCTTCACACCCAAACGAAGCAAAGAGATGCGCGCAGTTTCACGTGCGCGCAGTTTCATCTGCGCGCAAGTTAAGCGGTCCCGGCCTTGTTGGCGCATGTTGTACCGTTTCCCTGTGGAACGCCCTGTTATGTTCGTTTCTTGTACCCTTAACCAAACCCAACAACGATATGCGCAGATAGATAGGGAAGCTTTAGCCATAATGTTAGTGATTTCCAAGTTTCACAAGTACATATTTGGTCGACAGTTTACCTTAATTACTGATAATGCTCCCATAAGACATATATTTTGTCAAACCAAATCTTTGCCTGTACTTGCAGCGACCAGAATCCAGCACTGGGCTGCCATTTCGTCTGGTTATAATTTCAAAATTGAGCATAGGAAACGCCAGTTTTTGTGCCCTGTGGATGCCTTATCTAGATTTACTTCCTGTAATACGATTGCAGATATTGATGTACAACCCTTGTTTAGAGACATTCCATTGACCTCAACTGATGTAGCCAAAGCCACAGCTGAGGATCCAATATTGTCAAAAGTCCTTAGTATTACAACCATTGGTTGGCCTTATTGTCAAAACCAACTACTCATGCCTTACTTCCGTGCTCGCTTCAATCTTACTATCGAAGCAAAATGTGTATTATTTATGAATAGAGTAATCATTCCCCAAGCATTACAATCTAAAGTATTGCAGCTGTTGCATACGGGTCATCCTGTCATAGTTAGGTCTAAGCTCTTCACTAGGTCCCATTTCTGGTGGCCTTCATTAAATACAGGTATTGAAACAATGTGCCAAAATTGCACTTCTTGTGCTATGGTCAAACCAAAACCACAAAATGAATTTGTACCGGGGCCAACTCCCTTCCAAAGAGCTCACATTGCCTTTTTTGAAAAGGATAAGGTCAAATTTTTAATATTTTCTGATTCATTCTCAAAATGGATTGATGTTAGAGTTGTGAGTTCTCATTGAGCACAGGAATTAATTAATGTCCTAATGTCTATATTTTCCATCTGGGGTCTTCCATCAGTACTAGTCAGTGGTAATGAGTCACCCTTTGAAAGTATTTTGTATCGTAACTTTGCCACTGCCTTGAATACTGTGCTATTGTATTCTCCAACTTTTCACGCACAAAGTAATGGGCGTGCAGAGAGATCTGCAAAGCTGTGCTTGAGAAACTAGCCTGATATGGTTCTGATGATCTCGACAAAAAATTGTTTGGTTTTCTTTGGAGCTACAGAAATAGTCGTTCCACAGTCACGGGTAAATCCCCAAAATGATATGCTTTTGTCATTCAAACCTGTCACCCATTTAACTGTGTTGTCTCCTACCCGTCCTAAAGTCACTATCTCACCATTTAAAGAAAATGATAAAGTTCTAGTCCTAATTAAGAATAAAAGAATCTGGGGTAATGTGATCCGCCAACTTTCGGCTACTCAATATCCTGTAAATGTCGGAGGTGTTCTCAAAATACCACATCTTAACCAAGTGAAGCATGTACCTTAAATCTTGTATTTTGTTAAACCTAGTTATAAGTGTATCTTATTATTTATGTGTTAATTAATGTTTAAGTACTCCTTATTATAAATAAGTAATATTGTTAGTGTCTAATCACTTCTGTGAATATCAGTAAGTAATATTTTGCCATATGTTCAACAAAATAATTCTTATCGCCTGCGCGAGGGTTGTCACGTACTGAATTACGTAGTTACTTATTCACACTCTGTCTATTCGCACTATGTATTATTCACCCTCACCGAGGTTAATCGTGCTCCTGTAAAATATCTGAAATACAGCCAGTCATCAGTCAGTCCAGTTTGTGTCGTGTTTTCCTACACTCCCTCACGCCCATCAATCACGTGGACATTACACCTCTTGCAAGCTAGTCGGGAGCGTGGCGGTAGCGTCCCAGAAGGCCTCCCGAACACCACCCGCGGCGGGAGGCAGACAGCGTTCCCGAACGCTCCACAGGCGCCTCCCGGGCGCCAGTCGGGGAGCGCGCCGGAAGCGATCCCGAAGCCTCCCGAACACTCCGGAGCGGGGGTGTTCACGGACGCTACGCATTCGCCTCCCGCATGCGTGGTGGTAGCATGGAGAAGGACAGATTACATGGAGTAGCAACGAGCCGTGCACACCTATTTATTTCCGACTACCACGCTTAAACCAATTGCGCTAGGTTCAAATACTCAACGCATATCGGTACTGAAAGAACCAAGTTATCCTGGTTAGCGTTCACATTTTCCAAAAACAACAAGCATTAACCTTAAAAGTCGTAAAACAGTGTGTCCGAAGCTGCCAAGAAGATGCTAAAGAGAGACAGAGCTATATAGAGGTTAGGTCGTTTACGAAATTTCACGTTTTCATTTTAAAAAAAAACTTCCAACTCACGTTGCCATAATACCATGACAAAGTAATCATAGCGTGTATTTCATCAAAATCGGTTTACTTTCGGCGGAATGATGAAAACCATCTCAGAAACTATGTCTATCTCTAGCATCTTCCCCGACAGCTGCGCTCACGGCCTGAGCCGTTGCTACTCCATGTAATCTGTCCTTCTCCATGGCGGTAGCATTCCACATTGCTTCGCGGTTCGCGGACACCATCCTGCGCGAGGCGTTGGCAAACCACGACCGTCTGGATTAGACGCTGGTCGCGTTTGAGCACGACCCTGTCAAATCGGGTCCAGCGACCGGCCCAGTCCCTGCTCTCTCGCACACGTGAGATGCCCTGCGCGCACTCCCTCGGGCAATGGTCGTCTCTTGAACTTCTCCGTGGCGTGTCACTTCGACCACTTGAACAACAGGTTGCGTTAGTGTGTTCCCTCGTATAACCCGAAGAAAACACTGGCCGCACGGGATGTGAATTTTGATGCCATCGAGACAGTTTCTAAAGCCGACCACTGTTACGAAGCGAGGCGCTGCAGGTCTCGCAGGGCTGGGAGAGGCTCCTGCAGTAGCTCTGACCGGCCGGATTTTAGGAGTCAGATGGCCCGAAAGGGAGGGTCGCAACAGACGGTAGTCTGATCCAGATGGTCGTGTGGCAAACACTACTTAGACTGGACACTACGCTGACGCTAGTCGGAAGATCTCCTACGGCTATCTCAGTCGCTACCGATGGAAGGGCGGAACTTATATAAATGGCCCTCGGTGGAGATGTCACGTGACTCGGCGACTCTCCGTGGTCGGTCGACTCTTCACTCCGCGCGGAGGAATAGGAGAAGGCTAGCTGAAGCAGAAAGTCCACCGCGCGGCTCACCCTCAAGGCAGTTGTGTAGTTCCGGGGCGGCGTTCGCGCTCTCGGACAATTGAGCGGAAAGGCATGGGTTAAACTCCCAGCAAAGGTGGCGGCCGAAAGACCGTTTCCGTTAAATGATTCCGTTGACAATCTGTGACCGTGTTGGTAGGGGTTAAGTCTGCGGTCGCCACCTGGGGCTGTCTCCTCAGGAAAATTACATACTTGTTCTACTCGCGGAAGCTTGAGCCATACGAGGCGGGACAGAGGAATGGAGCGAGCACCCCGCGAGAGATAAGGAAAAAAGGAGCCCACGGAGTGCCGCGACAATTTCCATAGTAGGTTCCTATCAACGCCGGCTCCAGCCCCCGTACCACCACAGAGCTCGTGTTGGCTGCTGTTGCGCAACAGCGACGTAGCATTTAGCAGCGCTATCTGTGCGCCGGCCGAGGTACCACTTCCGCACAACCAATGGCGACGCAGCGCCAAGCGCGGAGAATACAAACTGGCCGGGGACTGGGGCTGCGGCCATGACGAATCGGCGTCAGGAAATAGGGAACGCAGAAATAAAAAATATTTTTCCTTTCAAAAACCAGCTAACTAAATTAACAGCCTTGCTGTATTCGCTTTTACCTATTATGCGATAATGAGACCTGAGCAGGCCGTCCGCCGTCCGGTCGCTACCCCCCGCCCTAGCGCGCGCAAGCGATCCTCCTGCCAGCCAACCGCTTCCCTCACGCTCCGGCGCGGAGGCGTCCCACAAAGTCCGTATTTAGTTACTTCTATTCATATTTTTTGTGCTTCAACACATTCCAAACCAATAGGTATTTTCGCCGATGTCGGGGGTCCCTCGGGGGCCACCCTCGGGGCAAGGACATCGTCAGAACGAAGAGCGGACGGCGGCGGACGTCCCCAGGACCGCGCGGAAGGCCAAGGACATCCTTGGGACGCAGCAACCCTATCAGGGTTCTCGAGACATCGCTAATCTACCGTTTTTTGTACGGGGAGTAATCCATTACACCCATTCAAGAACTCTCGAGGGCAGTTACAACACAACCCGTGAAATTTGTGTCGTATGTGGTCCGTATACGGACGGTCTATATATATACGTTACGTATGAAGTGTTGTGATACGGCGCGTATACAGGATCGTTTACATGTCTGCCATATACACCACATGGTGTATGTGGCATTTGGTGTTGAGGAAATTCAATACACATTCGACTAAAATAAATGATATTCAATTCACGGGAAGAAACTTGAATGGACGTTCCGAGTGAAATTGGTGGTTATTTCTTATGGTCATTTCTCTTGGCGTGGCACCCGTGCGCCTTATAGGGTCGACATTGTTTCATCGCCTTAAGTGGCGATGTTTCTAGCACGTCTCGACACGTTACTCAAAAAACAGGAGCGGGCGTAAAGTCTGATGCCTACTGTGTGTTCGTTCGGGCGGACGTGTGTACGCCGACTTATCGTTTACAGAAAAGCTTAAAATTTTGAAGATGAACTACCTTTTTAACGTAGAATCACGTGCGGTGGCCACAATTTTCGCCAAGCTGGCCAAGTTCCCCTGTCGAACCGAGGTGCCGATGGAGCGCAGCGGAACTGACGTAGGGAGCTTGTCTACTTTAAGCATCATCCTCTGAAGGGCGACGAAATTGGGGACAACATTTCGCTTTTTAGTGCAACATTGTGTCGCCAAGATCTACAGTCTAAAGTCCATGGTCGAACACGGGTGCCAAGTACAGCGCAGCGTAGCTGGCGCCTAGGTTTGACAGGGGGCCAGCTCGTCTGTATCAGTGCAGGACACTCACAAAGTCCAATCGAGAACAATAGAAAACCCGATTTGCGACCGGAAACTCCAAATGAAACTCTTGACCGAGCCTAAAGTGCATCCTTATCCACGATCCCTGGCTTCGTGATACGACGTGTGACGTCGAGGATCATGTCATGAAGTCAAAGAGTAAGATGACGCGGTCCTTGTCTAGTCGAGTAGCCTGATCTTCGGCACTCGATGATTCACAGCATGTGGACAGATAACGCTGTGGAATCTTTCGTACCACACGTAAGAAAATATTGTACATGGGGTTGGGGTCGCTTACTGCCGAGGGGGTGTCCACTCTCGTGACCCAACTACTCCCTATTACGCGCTATTTCCTTATTACCAAACACCTATTACGTCCCAAAATATCCGTTTTGAGGACAATTTTGCACCAAACTCGGTCAGATTCTTTCACCATTAACGCTTTAGGGCACGGCTGAGTGACCCGACTAATACACGAGTGGCCACCCCCTCGCTTACTGCCGATTCCGGGAAAACGGAATCGATCGATTGGTTTGAACTGTCACTAGTGACTGGGGTTGTTAGGGGCCGTGCCAATACTACGTGATCTGTTTAGGGGGGGGGGGGGGTGTTCGGCCAAATAGTACGCCCTATCTTAAATACATGGGAAGGTTAGGTTATCCACGTCACAGGGAGGGGGGGGGGGTCTAAAAGTGGCCTAAAATCGGTCACGTAGTATTGGCACGGCCCCTTAACGTGACTGTAACGATAACGACGTTACAGTAACGCGTTACCGTTACTGTAATAGTAACGATAACGAGTTTCCGTTACTCTGAAGCAGTAACGAGGTAACGCCGATACTCGTTACTTGATTTTACGGATAGGCGCTTTTATCGTCGTCCCTTCGGTGGACGCGCAGCGTGCTTTAGTGCACCGTCTCGTCCTCTCTTCCTACCACTGCCGGCAGGCTGCCCGCCGCGCGCCGCCCGCTGCGTGACAGCACGGCACACTCTAGGCTGGCAGCCGAAGAGGTGGAGCTTTATCTGGCCTTCCCTATTCGAGCCCAAGGAGTCGGCGTTAAATCATGCTATGCCAAAGGTGGCAATGGGCGCAGGGAGTTTCCCCGCCTTGCCCTGCTTTTCCTACAGTTCAACACCCATTTGCCGACTAGTGCCTCAGTTGAGAGATTTTTTTCGTTATGTGGGCTTAGGTTTGAAGCCATTAGAAACAGGCTGGGTGATGGAACTCTAGAGCAGGAAGTGCTTTGTGCTATTAATTCCCTCTATTTTAAATAAAACTTGTTAAAGCAAATCGCGCTCATTTTCCCCAAATTTTCCAGCTTTTTTTTTAAATAAAAATATTGTAACGGTGTAACGGCGTTACATCGTTACAGTAACGAAATTACTTTACATTTTCCTGAACTGTAACGACATCACGTTACTGTGCTCAGCGAGTAACGGTAATTGTAACGCGTTACATTTAAAAAGTAACGTTAACAACCCTGCTAGTGACCTCACCCTGCCCACGACCTTCCTGACGGAATATGAATATGTTGACAGGTCGCTCAACGTTTCGCTTAGGTAGGCAAATGCTGTACTCTACGTTGCAAGCAGCCTTCTTGCGCAGCCCCTGCATCCGCAATTCTACGATGGTGAATTAAGTTGTCTCGATTTGTGCCTCTTATGCTCTGAACACCAATGCAGCCATGACGAAGTGGCAAAGTGTTGCGTCTATCTGCAATCATCGCACCATCGATGGGTACTGGCTGAGTGAGAACGTGTCGGATCATTTCCCATCTAATGCATATTGTTACAGTGGACTATGTATTTATTTATTCTTACTTTACGACGGTTCTAGTGCTAGCGCTGTTTCCTTGTCTCTGTGTCGGGTTACTTTTGTTCTTCTTTTTATGTTGAAAAGCCTCTGTCACTCTTTGCCCGCTCTCTGTTCAACCATTTTCCATTCTGTGAGAAAACTAAGATTAAAGTCCAGTATAAAGAACAGGTGTGCTTCTTTCCAAATCCTGTTTTATCACGTGGCTCTTCCACTTCCACTTCAGATAAAAGGAATGTCCTTAAGCACGCTCGTCTCTTCGGCTGCTTTGAAGGGCCCAGACGCACCAGTGGACAGCGGTCAACCGGCAAGGAAGCACCACCAACCCACACGCAATGAAGAAGCTAGGTAATGCTCGAAAAATAGGGTTAGTGCGACTGTTATTGACCAGCTCTGGAACTGACAGTCGCTGAACAAACCCAAGTTTGACGCACTTCGCGGACCGCGCAAATGCAGTCTCTCCTAGGACTCTACTTAATTCGAAAACGATGCGTTACGTGGTTTAGCTTAAAAGAACGCCTGAAGTCATCCTTTTCAATAACTGTAGGCCGTTTAATAACTGTCGCTCTTCAGTGTTAATGGTGTGTTACGTGTAATATGGCGCCTGGGCATGCTCAGGGATGATGCGACAAGCTACCACTTGGTAATACTATCATCTTGCCTTTTCCGATGACGTCAGCACTCGTAACAGAAATGTCTATTAGAACGCATCGCAATCTCGTCGTTGAAGTGGTCTGTCTTAAAGTCCCCAGCCCTGCTATGTTTCGGAACACCATGAAGTCTTGTTTTTTCGCCATCGTGGAATTCGCATTTTCTTCTGGCGATGTACTATCGTTACCGCTACATTCATATGATTTCTTAACATAAGTGTACGCAATGATTCTCTGTAATTTTACGCGACGATTTTTGACTTAATATTTTGTTCTTTTTATACCTAGGACTGTGGCTGATTGCCGCGACAACCGTGCTGGTAGGCGCCGCTCTCGGCGCTGCAGTCTTCTTCGTGCTCAATCAAACTTTAACGAGGTACGGAAATGTCTTGGCGCCCTCTTGCCGGATGGAAATGGAAGAGAAGCAGTTGTTATTAGTATTCTACGAGTATATGTAGAGTTTTCTGTTGGCAGCAACCATAGCTACACCACAACCTCTACCAGCACATATCCGTTAAGTTAACTTCATTGTGTCTATGTGAACCTATTGTGGTGTGGCTTGCAGCCCCTGCCCGGAGCCACTGGCGACTGTCGAGACGGGCAGATTGCGCGGTGAATGCAGGCCAGCCAGGGATGGGCGCCCGCAGTACGCAGCATTCCTAGGCATCCCCTTCGCCAAGCCACCCACAGGCCCCCTCAGGTTTAAGGTGAGACACACTGTAAACCTAACCAAGGTGTACAAAAATCAGCCGACCAAGGCGCTTCCGCAGTGAAAATAGAAGGCTGCCAGGACGCTGCGAGAATGCTGCGGGGCATTGGCAGCGCTGCTAAATGGCTGCTGCACGCAGCCTAAAACGGAACGTCTGCCGGAGGTGATGCGACGAAGCGTTATTGAGCTGCAACGCTGTGCGGGCAGCCTTCAGTCCTCCGTTTTAGAGGCGCTGCTTTAACAGCCGTCAGCCTCGTTAGCGCTGACGACCAACGTTGGAAGAGCGGCGGGTGCCGGACAACTCGCCCCCGCTATTTCGCCCCCGGTCATATACGGTCCCAGGACAACTGGGTCCCATTCTTGGTACATACTGGCCCCCAATAATATGCCAACTGGGTCCCGCCCCCGTTTCTACCGCCTCGCTGCCGGGGTAAAGACTGAATCAATATTGCCGATTCCTTATTAGCTGTGATCGTTACGTTTCGGTTTCTTTCTATAGGTAGGGGAGGTGGACGTGGAAATCACGCGTTCGGAGGGCGACCACCCCCCACCCCGGAGGAAATCCACCTAAGAGGCCCATAATAGGCCGATCATTTAAAAGAAATTCAAAATTAAATAGAAATCTACTTTCCCACACTAGGGTTGCAATGAGACAGTCAATGGGAATTCGTTTTCAATTGGTCTCCATTGGAGGCCAAAATTCCCATTGGTTTAGAAGATCACCCAATTGATTTATGGAACCCTTGGACCCTGGGACCATTGGGAGACAAACCAAACAGAATGCGATTCCCAATTGGAGGTAGCTCCCAATGGGAAATGCATTTCCCATGTTATCGCTTAGAGATTCGAACCTTCGACCTTCCACTAAAAACACCGACCCTCTACTGACTGCGCCACCAAGCTTCCCATGAGAGGGATAGGCCCGTACGGATACTTATTGGAATGGGATCCCAATGGAGGAATACATTTCCATTGGTTATATTCCAATTGGGGCGCGGATCCTATTGGACGGCTACCAATTAGGAAGAGATTCTCACTGGTCAGATGCCCATTGGAATGGAGTTCCAATGGGTCAGAGTCCTTTATCCAATTGGACAATCGACCAATAGGAAGCACTCCGTCAACCCAAGGGAGTGCCTGGAAGATATGCTATTCCTGTCATTGGAACCAATGAGCGCCATTGGAATCCTAGTGTTGGTTTTACCTATTTGAACTATGACCGGGACCCAGTTGGACCTGGACCCTATGGGGTGGGACCGAAATGGGTGTGGGGCGAATATGGATGGGGGCGGAATAGTGGGGGCGAGTTGTCCTAGACCTAGAGCGGCAGCCCATCTGCAGCGTTGTTTAGCTTAGTAGGCAAGGGGCTCGCACAGTAACCTGCGGGTCTGGGTTCTAATCCCGGACCTGCGGAGCGTTTTTCGACCATTGCGATACGAACGCTGCCCTATGACCACGGTGTAGTGAAGAGACGGTGGCGTCACTGTGCCGGCGGGAGTAAAGCTACTTCGGACGGCACGCCTAGGTGTGCAGGTCCGCCACTGGCGGTGTCGCGATCGAGCGAAGGCGCTGCCGCCACGCTATAGAGCTTTTCGACGCCTGACGTCACAGCAAGATTGAGTGGCTACAAGCGCGCTTTTTGAAATTGAGTGCACTATTTTCGTATATTTTATCCGTCTAGTGGATGAACACCTAGGGAGGGTTCTTATTGATAGCGCACTGTAGTCAGGAGTATGGGCTTACTCAGAGTCTGGACTCTTCTTAGGATGTCAAGAAGGAAGGCGGCCCAACACTGTCAAATGCTGGCAAAGAAAATTCTTTGCAAGCTTGCAAAGAATTGTGGTTGTTTGTATTGCGAAGAATTCGTTTGCAATACGAAGAATTTCTTTGCAAGCTTACAAAGCTTTACAAAGAATTTGTTTGTAATGCGAAGAAAATCTTCGTAAGCTTGCAAAGAATTAGTTTGTATTACAATGCCGTAATATTCTTCGCAAGCTACGAAGAAAATAGTTTGTAATACGAACAGTTTCTTCGCAAGGTTTTGACAGTGAAGGTGCCTAAAACCAGGAGATGGCAACAATGAGATGACCGATGAAGCAATGAGGCGATGCTGGCCGCACCCATTCTTATTTATTTGTTCAAATATCAACCCATTTCTGTTTTATATCTTTGTAAAATCCAACGGCCTTGCCTATTTAGGATGCACTACAGCACATAGCATCCTTTCAAACTGTCAGTGTACAACGTACTGCCTTCGTGTTTGAATCTTAGCGGGTCGTCTTCAAGAAGAGGTCAAAATTTATAATATTGCGAAATTTGTTTTTGTTCCCATTCTTTTAGAACGTGTATTTCCTGGCGTCGATAAATAGCCAAAGTACACCGCACAAGTACTATGGTTAAAAATAAAACAAGCACTGCAACTGCGCGTCGTCTGGTTAAGACATGCCAAAGAAAGGAGGTGGACACATTCCGACCCATTTGAAGGCGGCCAGCATAGCTTCAAGCGGTCCCTACTGTGTTGCCAGCCTCTGCCTTTCCTCTATGGTGACACTATTCATAGCGCTGATGTCAATGACTGCTGAAGTCAATTTAAGGTCTGTCAGAACTTGAAACCTATGGATGAGCCAATGAAATGTCTCTTTTCCAGAGCCCTCGTCCTGCGGAAGCCTGGGATGGCGTTCGTGACGCCACGGTGTACGGAACCAAGTGCATCCAGAAAGGACCATCGCCCTATTCCGTCGACATACTTGCCGGCGCCGAGAACTGCTTGTATCTTAACGTCTACTCTTCCGCGATTCAGGAACGGCCTGAACAGGTGAGCGTTGGCGTCGTGTTTTAGAGTGAAAACGTACCGTAGCAAATATAACCTATGGGCGAAAGCGCTGCGGACGCACCTGCTTTCTAGGCTTTGAGAGGTAAACAACCGCTCGGTACAGCCGCTCGTTATACCAGGTGACGCGTAGCCAAACGAGAGCCGTAGCCCATGCCAGATTTGATAGTAAAAGGTTTCTAAGTTTTAGAGGAAAATATTTGAGCATGTCGTACGATCAATGCTGAACAATTTCGTATGGAACCGATTAAATGTTGCTATGAGCAGAAGAATGTAAAGTCAACGCATAAAATCAACGCACAATAAAAATTTTGTGCTGCTAGTGTCGCCTTACTCCGCAATGAGTCTCGCAGAACAGGACTTCAACATGAAATTGTGAGTTTTCTGAGTATTTAAAGTGATTGCGGATGTCGAGAACCAGGTTCATATTTTATCGGCTTCGTGAGTCAATGAAATTCCACCTCAGAAACACGAGGGGGTTTGTGTTTTAGCAAAATATAATGTACATAGAACTTTGACACTTCCGGTACCATGACATCATTAAATATATCACTGATGGTCTGACACAGTGGCGTAATTCCATTTTCTCAAATTTTACTGGAGAGCTATTTTTGTTTCACGGGAAATTTACCAGAATAATGCAAGAGACAAATAAGGCAAGCTTTGTTTAGGCTTTTAAGGTCACTAATGAAACATGCATATTTATCTTAAATTGTATTTAACAATATTATTCATGATCAGAGTGGCTTATAATTTTCTGGTCTGTGACAAGAGGCGTAAATCCCTCTGCGGTCTGTAACAAGTGGCGTATAATCAGGCTAGGATGAAAATGCGCCTTTACTTTTCCACAGACAACAATTCGAATCTACGCCAGTGTGCCAGACCACTATTAGAATATACGCCTCTTTGTCGGGTCATGATAATAATACGCCACTTTGATTGGCCGCAGTTTAGCAAATGGAATCGCGCAAGTATCAGAGAGCTGTTATGTAAAAATGCCACCGGGTTTTGCCTACTTACAGGCGAAAAGTTCGGCGGGTTACCCTTGGACAAACCCCCCCCCCCTCTCCCCTCCCCCGATCCGCGCCTGATTAGTGAACTGTTCTGATGTCGTGCACAACACCAAAGCAGTTACTAAAAGATGTAACTGTTTGAAAATGTTCTTTTTTTTTTGTCTCTATGTTCCTCTCTGCTGAGACAGATGAGAAATATGAGAAATCAATTACAAGCGTTTAAATTGTGCCCCTCGCCCCTATGCGCTCTCTGCCCGTCCTCCCAGCGGCCATGAGAGCAGGCTCGTGGAGCATCTTTGTCGTGGGAATCCTTTCTAAGACAACTCCTGGACTTAAGCATAGTGCTGGGGAGTCACGTTTACCAGTCGGAACCCTTGGAATATTCACGGCACTGTAAGAACATCGATGGGAATCGATAGGCACCTTGATGTGATTCGTTGCTCGCAGGTCTCAGAGCCACCTCTAGTGCCTGTCGTGGTGCACATCCACGGCGGTGGCAACGCTCTGGGCACGGGTAACATTATTCAGCCAGATTACTTCGTCGCCAGCGGATTGGTCGTCGTCACCTTTAACTACCGCCTCAGTTATTTCGGTCCGTAAATACTTTCCAACCACACGGAGAAAAAAGATCAGTTGATCCGACTCAAATCTCAGACAAGCAAGATTTTCAGCAGGCTGAACTAGAAGTTCCAGTTCAGCCAGCGACGCGTTATTTGGTTCAACTAACATTTCCTAGAGAGAACAAATATTGTTAGTTGCTGCTACTGATCAGGTTTGTTGTCTGAGATTTGAGTTGGATCAACTGATCTTTTTTCTCCGTGCAGCACCACTATGGAAACTACCAAAAAAGTCATGTGTTTTGGTTAAAACGTGGGTGCGCCGCAGGTTTCCTCAACCTGGACAACGACGAGGCTCCGGGCAATGCCGGCCTCAAGGATATGATCGCCGCCCTACGCTGGGTGAACCGCAATGTTCGCCAGTTCGGGGGCGACCCGGACAAGGTGACCATTCACAGCTGCTCGTCCGCGGCCTCGGACGCTCACTGGCTCACCCTCCTGCCAGAGACGGAAGGTAAATAGCACTGTGTTTCTAGAAATTTTATTATAGGTGGCGGAAATGTCAAGTTTGCACGACACAATAATTTGGATGTTAGGCAATTTTTGTCTTGAGTTCGCTGCCGAGAAAAAGGTTCCCCTGGATCACGATTATTGACGCCCAGACTCAAGTTTTGCGCTGATCACGAAAGGGACTGTAAATTCGGTATTTTTCATGTTGATTTGTGTGAGACATGTGTGACTATGCGAAGAAAGCCGCGAGAGGTACACTAAATAGTGTCGATTGCTAGACCTCATTTGCAGTCAACCATTTGCCTTAAAATCACTAATCGTCTCGAGTTGTGGACCCCCACTGCAGCTAGTCTTCCCGATCCATTTGATGAATGACATCGCTGTTCTCTGTCCGCCTCCCCCAGGCCTGTTCCGCAGTGCCATCATCAAGAGCGGGAGCGCCCTGGCCAGCTGGGCCTTCACGGATCGCCACCGCGACCTCAGTGACCCCGCCCTGGCCGCCCTCAGGCGGTGGCGGCCCGGCGTGGCGGACGACGGGCTGCTGCATGAATCCGAGGCCGTCCTCCTAGACGCCTCTTTCGACTACGCCGACCTCCACCGTGATAAGCTACATCCTCAGGTGCAAGGACATAATGCATACCGACAGAAGGGTTATGTCAAATCGATTTACGATGTCTGTTTGACTAATTTTTTTTTGTCAACTCAGCAAGAATTTTGCCGAACTATATACCATTTGAGATGAAAGATCGGCTAAATCTACGCTGATATCTCTGAATCAAAGTAGTGATTTGGAGACAAAATTCCGAAGTTTTGTTTTGACTAAATTATTGTTGATTTGACAAACAATAATGGTTACTTCAACCATAAAATTAGGTTGTTATTCGACTTTTGGCGTATTGCCGGTTCGTCGTATTGTCGTGATTTCCAGTCCTGTTTGCCTGGTTTGGCCGACATTGTGTCCATTCTGTCCGTCTATACTGATCGCAATGTCTCACTCTATCTCTCCCTTGCAATGTCATACCGACTGCAGCCACTCGCAGGCAACACTTTATCGGGACATGTCATGTTTTCAGTTTAAAAATTTCTAGTTATGGAGTTTTCGGTGCCGTTCGTAGGACGTACGAAATGTTCGTGCTATCACAATCACGCCGCTGTTTCTTTTGTGTTTTTTTTGGTGCATTTGTGTTTTATCGCATCGGACTTGAGGCGTTGACCCTTGAATATGTTGACCTGTGGTGCCCAAATACAGACCGCCCAATCTCCGATGGTGTCCCTTGAAAACCGGACGGACGGCAAAGAAGCGATGCTGGTGAAGATGGACGGCGAGAGTTACGTGCTCAACCCCGGACTAGCGAGGTCGAGGGTTCCCCTCATCATGGGCGTCACCAAATGCGAGTACAAGCCGTTAGTGGATCGTTTTCTTCGTAAGTCGCTACTCGTAATACAAAATCCAAGCAATATCTCACTCTCCGCGAGGCTTTTCGAAATTGGTTTGACGTTTAAGGTGAAAATTCGAACTTTACCTACGCATTAATGGATTTGGAGTAGTTTCAAATATAACTTTCAGAACGATCTTTAAATTTAGTTAAATTATCGGAAATCGTTGGCTGGTCACTAGTATCGTGATGTGCAAAAGTTGATTGTACTGTTAGTCTTGAAACAAGGTAGGAGTACGCCAGACCACGTCGGGGCGTAACAAGAACTGCCGGCGGCTATCATTGGGCTCTGTGCAATATGGGCAGTGTTTGGCGCGTAAACTTTTCCCCGGCCATTTTTGATGTAGTTTCAGAGAATATTTTTTTCAGAAGTTTCCGAGGTCATCTGGAAAAATAAATTTTCTAAATAAAGAATTGGAAAAAATTTCCAATGTCAATTCGATGCAAGTAGCGGCCCGACGGGCTAAAATTTCAAGAAAAACGTCGTATCTCTTAGGTTTTTGGAGATAACGGCATTGAAAGTGTAAAAATCAAGCAAAACCTAGCAAAGCCGCGGTATACGCGATATCATCGAATTGACATTTCTGTACAAAGGCCCTGCGGGGCAAACAAGACTGAATCCGCTCTTAGTGACGTGTTTAAGGTTCAGGTGCTCCCCCCCCCCCTTTTCCGATAATTTTTTATTCGCGGCCCGATAAGGCCCAGGCTGAAAACCAACTTCAAAACTACTGGAGCTAAGAATCCTAAAACGGGAGGTCTTGTCTGTCTCATGATCACAGGAAAGAACCTTTCCGATTTCCCGGCTGTGCGTCAAACCGTTCTTGAGGTATCGTGCTGACAAACAGACACAAACTTCTTTCAGCCCCAACCGAGTAAGGGCTTCACTATCGCTCAGCCAACATAGCAGTCGTGATCGCCATTTTTTTAACTATGATGACGGTTCACAATTAGTGTAATGTAATACGAGCTACACTGTTTATATCGATACATTGGCATAATAGCACATGTTTATAATCATGAAAAGTGACGCTTTTCCCTTGAACGACGATCATTAGTCAATAAGTGCCTGTACGTGAATATCTGCAGCACTTGTGTAGGGAATTTCGTGAGGCAGCGAATGGCGGAATGCTACTCAAATGTAACGAATTTGGATTGAGGGGTGCAAAGCGAAGCGAGCCGTAGGGACGGAACCAGTTAGTTTTGAAACGTTTTGTTATGTACCCCAAGACAGGAGACACGTGCACACAGGACCTGACTAAAATGTCCGCGGCCTCTGTTTCCAGTGCTGGACAACTATTTTCCGAGTGTGTCAAGTGACCTCTTCACCTCAATCCTCCCTTGCAATGTCATACCGACTGCAGCCACTCGCAGGTAAAATTCCTTCAGGACATATTTTCAGTTTAAAAATTTCTGCTTATTAAGTATTTGGTGCCGTGTTCAGTACGTACGGCATGTTCGTGCATTGACAATCACGCCGCTGTGTTTCTTTGTGCATTTGTGTTTCATCGCATCGGACTTGAGGCGCTGACCTTTCGGTTTGTTGACCTTGCGTAGGGCGCTGGGGCTCGAACCGTACACACACGACTTCACGGAGGTCACAAATGATGTCCGATCCGTCATGTTCAATCTGAGCGCGGTGGACCCTTCGTGTGGAATAAACTGTCGTTGGGAAGAGGTGAGGCACTCAGGAAATCTACTAAGGACCGTCTGGATCCATCAACGGTTCATTACAAAGGACAACCGATGATTCGTGCATGACTTGGAGAGGCATTGCTAGGTTTAGGCATATATATATATATTTACTACGCCGACGTGATTATGCATTGGCGAATCTTAAGGCGCGCGTTTATACACGTATTCCAGGACCGAAATGACCCAACACTACACTACATCAAAAGGCGTATTAATGACAGTAGTAATTTGACTGACTGCGGTGTGTTTCCCCCAGTTCATTTCCGGCATAATGTTCAAAGTGGACACCGTGCGAGCTCTCAGGATGCATGCCAGACAAGGGGGCCCTCCTGTTTACGCCTACTTTTATGAATACCCGACCGACAACGATTGTAAGTACTTACATGTTATGGGTACTTACATGTTATTATCACGACCGTAGTCACTTCCGCGTCCATGTCGCGATGTAAAGTTTACGATGCAAACTCAGAAGATTTCGAAGAGTGCTTGTACTTCAGAGTTCTAAAAGGAGGGGCGGGTTAGGTTTTTAGATAGCATTTCCCGCGATTCCCTACCGTAAGAGCACTGAATAAAAAAAAGGGTTGGGAAATCCCGAAGACTTTTTCTTTTTAATTTCTTATACTTTACTGATCCATGGCTATTTATCGCAATATATTGATGCTGATTATCCCACATGTGAAATGCAAGATGTTTTTGTCGGATTTTTCAAAGAATGCTCTACTTTGCATATTATAGACCCATAAATAGGCGCGCCCCCCCTTAAACCAGTCAATTATACTGAAAATCTCGAAGTTTCTTCGGGAAAAACAATCTTTTTTTTTTTTATCAGTGAGAAACCTTAATTGAGGTGCACAACTGCAGGTCTGGTAAATTCAAAATGAGTTCTACGATCTGAATAACTTCATTCCTAAGTGCATTGTGGTCTAACTTACCAAGTCAAAAACTGATCATCGATTCGACGTCGTTTCGATATGTCAGCAAAAGGTCGACACAAACTTTGAAATCGATGGGAAAATGTCACGGATTTCAAAGTCGAAATCGATGATGGAAATCGTCGAAACAGACCCCACCTGACAGCCAGCGCCTTTTTAGCACTTTCATTACACTAACTTAAGCTTATGGGCTAAAACTGCGCTCCCTGCTGGAAATGTTCCCATGGGTACAAAAAAAATGGGGGGCACCCATGGTCACAATTGGGGTTCCCATCATGTGTGACCATGGGGTGTGACCATGGGAGCAGGACTGGACCCATGGGGTGTACCCATTGGGGACAGGTCTGGTCCCATGGTAACGCCATTAGCATGAAAACATTAGTTTTAGCATGCAAAACAGGCACAACAATTCAATGGGCACCTTACAATTGCAACCATGGATGCCCACATATTACATTTAACACACAAGAAAGGTAACAATAGTAAAAAAAAGTATGCAATCTAAATTCAAAACAGTGCACTTCAGTTATAAGTTTTTAATGATTAATTTTTGACTGGGATATACTTGTTTTTGCCTTTGTAATGATAATTCCCGGCAAGATTTGTCTTAGCAGTGGTATGCAGTTGAACAATAACTGTTGTATTGCATGTGGTAGGCGCGATGCATGCTCACGACGACGCTCTGGTGTGGCCAATGGACAGGGACAAGTTGATGCCGCTCAATACGACCAACACGCTCGCGCTGCAAGTGCTGCGGCAGATCACCATGTTCACCAACTTCGTCAAGCACGGGTAAGTGTGGCCATTTTAGCGGGATGCTAGAAAAATCAGGTTGCCATTTTATGGGCAGATGGCATTTCTAACCAAGAGGGGGAAAAAAATAGCCGGAAACAACACAAAAAGCGGCTCCCATTGCACCGTAAAGCCAAGACCCCAGTTCCGAACAGAGGGCAACAAAAACGCGAGAAACGCGAATCGAGCACTGACAAAATAGCCCTGGGGCCCTTCACTCTTGTAACTCGAATTTCGGACTCAGGAAGGTAGACAGGCAGTGTAGACCAGCCCACCAGCGCGCATGACGCGAGAGAGTGGTTGACTGCCGTCTTGCCCAATTTTGACGGCCTCTGAAGCTTAAACGATGTCGCATAGTCTTCTGGAGATCACATTTCAAAAGATTTGATGGGCGAAGGCGCTTTGGTACTATCAGCCGTTGTGGAGATTCGATTTTTTTAAAAATCACAAATTAACAAAATAAATGTTTTACTATGCATGGATAGGTTATAAAAAATGATTAAAATTTAAACTTTTTAACACAGCTGAACCCTCTGATTTTTTTTTCTTCTTTAAGGTCGCATTATTGCCCTTAAGTGATGTTTTTGGCTGATTGCGCCTGCTCTTTCTGTTTGAAGGGCACCTGTACTCGAGACGGACCCTGTGGTGCTCACATCGGATTGGCCGCCTATGCCCGCCGGCGGCTCAGACGACGTGTTCCTGAGGATCGGAATTAACCTAACCATGGACCGTGGTGATATTTTAGGCACTTTCGGGTCCTTCTGGAAGGGCCTGTACACGAAGTACCGTGACGGCAAGGGCACGTGAGCACCGCTTGTTCGACTCTTTGGTTCCGTCACTGGTTGGCTGAGCGATTGCGAAGCCACGCGCCTAACTGATCGCAGTGTTCTTTGTCCGTCTGTTTAAGTGTGTCTTTGTCTGTTCAAGCGATATCTATAGAATGGTTTGACGCACAACGCCGACATCCACAAGGGTGCGTTAGGCGCGGAGGAGCGGAATAGTGTTAAGCAATGGGCAAAGCCTGTTACGCCACCATGTGGTCTGGCGTACACGTGCCCAGTACTACGAGAGGCGAAAGTCCGCCCTGGCCATATCATTGCGCATGCGCCTAAGGGCGTCCGACTCCCATGAGCCGTGTTGTGAGTTCTAAATTATATGTATTACAGGGCACTATAAAGTACATATCACATGCCTGAAAGACGTAGTTTTAACCTAGTCTGATAGGTCACTGCTAGACCTTCGGCTTCGATTTAAAGCCGACGCGCTTTGAACTTTGAAGCCCATAGCTGGACGCGTCAAATTGAAGCAGGAAAGCTTCAAACCGCGCGCTCCCACCACGCTGACTGTGTAGGGGTACGGTTGGGGGGTAAAGGGGTGGATTGATTTGGGGTAGCTCGGCTAGAAAGCATGGGTTAATGTACCACTCCTGACTTTATCCGAACCGCACCCTACTCCTGTCCAGTCAGTGATCTGCTGCGTGGCTGCAAGTAATACTCTCTAGTTTCTCATAATGGTTTGGTATTTAAGGAATTGTGAGGGAGCACGCTTGTTGGTTAGTTTACTTCATTTTTATTATTATTATTAATCTATTGCAATTACATTACCAGCAGCTACCGTCCCTCGCCTTGGCCGGCAGCGCCGCCATTACACTTACATATTCTTGACTTCTGTTCTCCGACCTCCCGCTTCACGACTCCACTTGACTTGACTTCTTCATCTCCATTCCCTGCCACTGTCGCACGCTGTCCGGCCCGGCCGGCTGGCCCTTCGGCCGTGACCCGAAGTCCCCCGAAGACCGCTCGACCCTCGGCTGGACCTCGGTCCGCCGCGTCCGGCGGACAGCCGCTGGGAGCGCCGCGCTGTGCGCTGTCCCGACCCTCTCACGCACACACACACTGCGGCCGCGCGCACGGCTCGCGAAATCAAATCCAAATTTACAATAATTTACCTTTAATTTAAATACGGGTCGTTGTCAGCTGTCTCACAACAACTGGCCGTGGTGGGGGAAACGCCGGCAGTGTGGGGACGCGTGGTACGAAGCTTTCCTGTTTCGACTTGACGCGTCTGCCCGGCTTTCGAAGTTTGAAGCGCGTCGGCTCAGGGGCGCCAAGACGGGGTTTTAGGTGTTGCAGGTGCGACACCTGATTCGGAAAAAGGGAGGGAGGTTGGAAGACAAAAGGGGAGGTACGAGAGGAGGGAAGGAAGGAAGGAAAAGGAGTGACAGAAGAGGAAGGGAAAGAAAGTTAAGAGGGAAAAAAGGAAGAAATAGAGAAAGGGATAAGAACAGCCGGGAGAGGGCAACACCACTAATGGTAAGAATGATGTGTAGGTACTAGGTATTGGCGAGGTAGAGCTTAGAGCTGGTCTGGTCAGAATCAGTAGTAAACTAGGGAGGCTAGATTAAAGAAAAATAAAAGGAAAATGAAGGAGAGAAAAGGGAGAAAACAGGGGAAAGAAAGCGGACAAAAATGAATAAAAACGAAAGAATCCAATATCGTGCGACGAATTTCAGTTTAAATGGGAAGGAAAGGGTTTGTAAGAGCGAGGGCTCAGAGTGAAGCGACACATGGAGGGAGCACAGAGAGCGTTCCCGTCCTCTGGCATAAACATAAGGGACTAAAAACGGCGGCCAGTTCCCGCGTTTGAGTTCGTCCCGTTTTGCCGCGGTCGTTTGCGTTATAGATTTCTCTCTCGAAGTGGGGTTGTGAATGGCGCTTAAAATGCTAAATTGTAAAATTTTGAGCCATCAGACCGCGATTTGGACCATTTCCCCTTAACCAAAATTTTAGTTTGCTTCGCTCACCATACGGATTATTTATCTCTCATAGGTCTGTAAGTAACGATTAAATTGCAAAATCCTAAAATTTTATCTCACCTGAGCTTTTCGCTTGTTTCGCTCGCTATGCGGTTCATTTTTCTCATAAGTATTGGGTCCGTAAGTGATGATTAGATAGCAAAATCTTAAAATTTTAGGTTACCAGACCCCCGCCTCTAGCTCTCTCCGCGCGCGATATAGATTAATGCTCGCGTAGGTGGGACGCTTCTCGCTCGCTTCGCTCGCGATGTTCATCGCTGCCCTCGCGATGGCGCTGTCGATGATGCTTGGAAAATAGTAAAATCTTAAGCTGAAGCCGATCGATAGCTTCTCTCCCGCGAGGAAATCTGTTCCACCAATGCGCAGTGTGAAATGCTGTTTTCGGGCCATACTCAACAAAATCAACAAAATGTCTCGTTTTGATCAATTTCTGCCACTCAAAGGAGGCAACATGGATACTGGACATTTCGATGTCCGTGTTCCGGGGTATGTTTAGGAAAAAGGGAGGTTTGGCCCTGAAAAAGGGAGGGAGGTTGCCTTTTCTGCGACACCTGATTCAAAACGTCTTGGCGCCCCTGCGTCGGCTTCGAATTGAAGCCCAAGGTCTAGCAGTGAGCTCTTTGAGCAAAGAAGACACCATAATTGTTAATTTTACTGCACAATGACTGAGAGCCTTCGAGCGCCATGGTCTTAAAAGTTAGGCAACCCAAGTGGCCTCAGCGACCTGCGCGATTTCGCGTACACCCGTTCTTTCTCCTATCCCACCCTCCCCCTCGGTTGCTTCCCGGAGCGCGATCTGCTGTTGCCTAGCGGTCGGCTTACGATCTGTAAAAACGCCACGGCATGTCATCCAATTCTCAATATACCAGGTGTATCGTGGTCCGCAACTCAAGACGGGCAGTTTCGGTTTTAGACAATCAAACACAGTCCCGCAACACACTATCTCCGTCTCTTTCTGGCTCGGCCAGACGCGTGAGACAGAAAGAGACGGAGATAGTGCTTTGCGGGACTGCCTAAAACCGAAACTGCAATCGGGGCACAATGATACACCTTAGATTATATGTGGTGTAACCAATTCCAAGTTCGTTTGAATTTCGCACTGTTGAACCAAGTTGGATGTGACTTCCGTTAGAATGCGTCCTGGAGGTCATAACTAGAATACCAATCTTTGTTCTAAGCCGCCGTACGGTCCTGAAATCCTTTTAACGAGATGTCCGTACTGTGGACTTGACTATGAGTAGAAAAGTACTATGTTAACACCATGGCCGTATTGGGCAGTAAACCAGTCCCCGCAGGAAACTTTTCCCAACAAAAGTTCCTTGCTATGACCCTTTGTTGACCCAGTGTGGTCAAAATCCTGCAACCAGTCATAGACAGCCAGTAGTCGAACAAAAAAGTAAATAACCGTGTTTAAATGCCGCCGATTTTCGACTCATTTCATGGCGGATTTATAGGGGCGAACTTTGAAAGATCAATGTTACGTGGCCAAATAAAAAAACTCATCTGATTTTGGTCAAAAATACATGTTATCGTGGAATCACCCATCAGCGAAACGTTAGTTGATCCTACGAAGAAGTTCGTTGCAGCAGCAGCAGAAAGAAGATTAAAAATTAACCTAAGCACAATTACTGTTTGTCTGGAAATCTACTGTAAAATTAGATGCCAATCCCATTTTAAATGCATGGGAAGGCAAGGTAAGCCTGACGCATAAATCTGTAAAATAAAAAAAATACCACTAATGGTGGGTTCCGGACGAGGGGTCCTCATCTCTGCCCAAAAGCGTACACTAATTGTGTTGTGTCGATTGTTGCAAGTAATTTGCCGATTTTAAACTTTAGTCTAGTAATGGTTTCTTACGGCTGTTTTTAGCCCTATAATGTAGTTTTTTAGATTTTTAATCGATGATCGTGTTTGATTGTCTGAAAATGTGTACACCGATTGTCTCGAGTTGTGGACCCCTCGGTTCCGGAAGGGGAAAGAGTCATGGGAGCACAGTGAATGAAAAACAGTCCTTTGCTGCTCGGAGCAAACCAATTCAGCAAACCCCGCAAAAAGCACCCACAAGAGTCAAAGTTGGTTAGCCCGCTCAACACGCATGCCACAGTCGAGCTTTATCCTTCAGAAATTTGTGGTATAACCGCTTTTCCATACCCAACCCTTGTCCTTCAACTTACCTCTTTTGAATATACTGGTTGAACAATTCGGGATAATTGGTGTGAATGCTTCTCGAGTTATTTTTCAAGAAAATAAATGATTAAAAGAAAGCAAAGTGTCACATTCATTTGATTTGTTTTATTACAACACTGCATAACAAGCCAATACAGTGCTGGTAGTTCTTCAGATGAGTCCGTAGGTTGGACGTGCCACCGGCACGCGGAATCAATTTTCCACAATCCTTGCACTTGCCCTCCGTCTTGGATACGTCAAGAAAGTAATTCCAGATGTTTGACATGTTGATGACAGAAGCCAACAAGCCACAGCTACTGCGCAAAGCCGGCCGAGGCCGAGCAGACTGAGGACTGGGAGACTGGCGTCGAGCGGGAGCCACGCGCCACGCGGACACGAAGGGACGGTACAGAACTCACGCACGCCTGAACACAACCGAATGGCACTGGCAACTAACGCTCCGGCCGGCGCACGGCGCGGCGTGTCGTGGTGGTGGTTGGTGGTGGTACCTTGCCTCCTGCCCTGCTTCCTAGAACGGTACGGCGGCGACGGGCGAAAAAGGCACGGCCAGCCAGCCGGGCGGGCGGCGTGCGCGCGGGGCGCGGGGCGGGGCTGGTCGGAGTCAGGTTGTGTCGTGTCAGCGTCAGTCGGACGGGAGTGTCGTGTCGGCTCGGCGACGGATCTGCCTGCAGGCAGGGACATGCAGGGCAGGGGCAGAAGCAGGCGTCCGCGTGGCATTGTCACCGTTTCGCGGTACCGCGGTATTCCAGTACCGCGGTATACCGGTACCGCAGTAATCCAGTACCGCGGTATACCGACCGGTACCGCGGTATTCGAGTACCGCGGTATACCGGTACCGCGGTATAACGGTATCTCAGTATCGCGACGGTATCGCGATACCGCGACGGTATCGCGGTACTTTACCGCCACGGTATACCGATATTTGAAAAATTCAATACCGTTACCGCGGTATAAAAAATACCGCGGTATTTTACGGTTTACCGGAATACCGCCCAGGGCTAGGCTGTGGTGCTCTCCGACCACCAGAATTCTTCCGGAGAGAGACATTTTTTTCATTTTTTTTTTCCACGTGGGGAAAAAAACAAGTTTTTTTTAACACTAATAACAAAGGGAGACGGTAACATAAGAAGACAAGACAAAGGCTGAGCTGCTGAGGAGAGAGGCCTGCAACCGGGAGATATGTTCACGGGGTTGTCAGCAAACCTGCCCTCATGGAGCTGGCCCATAGCATCGCCCAAACCGTATAATCCTTACCAGTTCCTGTGCTGCTCAAGTCTGCCATGTCAGAAACCTATACCGATTGTTGAGGAAAATCATTCGTTTACACACTTCGTCACTGGTTACTGTGTAGCCTTTGTCCTCAAAAACTTTGCGAATTTCAGCATATATATGTTTGCGTGTCTGGTACGATCATCTTGAAACTTATGCCTTCTAGCAGCATATTCAGAGATTAGGAGGAAGGACATTTAATCTTTCTTGAAAAGATTGGGCAGCTCTGGGGGTAAACAAATTACATATAATACGACTGTATGAAGCCTTTAAGGTTTTTTTAGTGCCTCTCTTTATTATCTTCTCCTTCGCAGTGTTCTAATTCAATAATTCCACAAAGCTTTTCCACTGCTTGCCTTTCCACTCTTTTCAGTAACCAGTTTTTTTGGGATATTTTCTTTCTCCAAACTTTTATTGGATTTAGTATCTACCTCACCAAGATTGTCTGCAAGGAATGGCTTATACAGCCAATCCTCATCACAGCCTACATAACATGACAGAAGTCCCTTCCACTTCTTTTTCATTTCTGCGAGCGAGAAGAACATGCTTCTCTCCCACATGAAAGACATGACTTGTCGCCATCCCTTACCCTTACACTGCGTGGACGTACATAAGGAGCAGTTGCTTATGCAGCAGGCAAGCCTGCACGAGACGTAGGGTTTCAAATGTTGGCCAGTCCTGCTGTATCTTAGCCCAGCCTGACAGCAGTGGGTAATTGTCAGGGCCTAGAGTCAACTCTGTGGAGGCAAGTTCAAATATGTAATGTCAACTAATGGTGCCACATGAGCATAGCAATTTTAAGTGTCGTGATACAAACTTATGAGCTGTTCAGCAGGTTCATCCTGCTGAGAAGAGGCTTCCACCACCTGAACGGAGACATCTTCCCCCACGTGAACACTGACGTCTTCCCCCACCTGAACACAGACGTCTCCCACCTTAGTGGAGCTCATCCGAGGCTCACTCGAATGAGCTGTCATCTGACCTACACTCTGGGGGGGGGGATGATAATCATTTGACTCATGCTGTTCGGCAAGCTTTTGAACATAGCAGTCAGATGGTGGCAACTCTACCACCAGCTCCTTCTCACAGTAGAAAAAAGTTTTCATAGTCAGTGCAGCCTGCACACATGCAGCAGAAGGCATCTGGAAATTGTAAGCAAATCATTAAACAAGAATCCTGTTTTATAATGCATTACAGTAATAGTACAAAAGCATTACCTCAACTAGTACAGTTTCCTCATTGTCAGAGTGCACAATATGTAAATTCTCAAGCTCCTGCAGGAGACATGACATGCATCTTTCACATGCAGCTTCTTCTTCAGGAATTTCAAAAAGTGATTCTGCCAAGAAAACAGTAATGTTACAGAGTGAGTACATACACGAAGTGATGTTGGCATGGTCAAGAAGTGTACGTATAATACTTCTCCAAATGTATCCTCCTGCACTTTTCTAAATATAACAAAGTGGCTGGTTTTGTGGAAGGGCACCGAGTTGGCCTGACTGGCTGGTGAACGCCACAGTCCAGACCTGCCCATCATTGGACCCCTCGCATATCAATAAGTGCCCCAAAAAGCAAATTTTCAAAAATTGAGTGTTGTATTTTAGGAGCTGCTCGGCAGGGGTTGGTAATAGCGGGATGCGATTTGGTGTGCAGATGGCCGGGGCCACGGGGCTTGCAATGCGACCATTTTTTCACCCCCAAACCAACCCATCTTTAGGGGGTGGGGGGTAGGTGGGGCTGGGGGTGGGTAAGACCGATCGTGAAAATTTTGTTGTCATCTTGTCAAGGGCCGTCATTTAGCCCTGCTCACCAAAAATTTTGAAATTCCAGCAAATTAAAAGGTGTTTTGGGGACCTTTGTCGGTCGAAATTTCCACCCCGCTGCAGTCGAACAGCCACTCCCTCCGAAAGGGCTGGCTCCCGGATCTGGCACTTAAGGACCATCAGGTGCAACCATGGGGGCAACGTCATGCAAAACGGCAACTTCCTAGCTTTAAAAACGTGGAAATGGCGAGCATCGGAAAAAGAAGGGCGCTAATTTTGATAGGCACCGAAGCGCAGACCAATGCAAATATAGAGCAGAGTTGGCGACAATAGCCCTCCTCATTGAACAAGGGACTATTCTAAAACAAATCGGATTTGATGTGATCACATGCTTAAGTGTGGACTGTAGCAGTTTGGTTGCGTCTGCTTTTGGCAAATGAACTGAGCACAATTGTTTTAGATTCTCCGCCTAATCCTTCTTCTCCGTGCGATGCCAATATGTCATTTTGAAACAATAAGCAGCAATGCTGAGATGATTTACATTGTAATAATTGCCAGTTTGTTACCAAGGGTTCAATTACATCGTATGATACAGAAGATGTAAAGTTTAATGAAGGAACAACAGTATTTAATATTTTTTAACTGAACATCAATTCCTAAAGTTGTCACCACAGCACAACCTCGGCATAGCTCCGCCCATTTTTGTGGCGCCATCTAGCGATAGTGAAATGTAACTGAATGCAGAATGTGGCAACAACGACACTTGCTGTGAGGAGAAGAATAAAAAAAGTAGAATAGTCGATGCAGAGAGCTCCTCGCTCCGCTCGGGCTCAATAAGAACTCCAGTTCATTCAACAAAGATGTTGAGCCATGTTAATTGTTACTAGCATGGCACTGTGTTTGAACTGATTGCCAAATGTAATTGTAAATCAAATTATTGTTAGATTTAGGTATTGTCAGCATTGTATTGTTGTACACATTTGTAAGCTAGCTAATTATCTTGTTAAATAAATTGTGATCAAAATGAAACTGAGTCTCATCTGCAAACGTGAAACTTGAATCAATGCACCTGTTTCCGAATGGTTGGAACTGCGTGCTACGGTCAAGGTAAACATAAAGGAAGTACACCAGGAAGTAAAAGCCTAAAAGGCAACGGATGTTTTTATCCTAGAGGTACAGGGAACAAAGCCTTAAAGGCAACAATCATATCAGTCATATCATGAGGGTTACTAACAAAGTAAAAGCCTAAAAGGCAACAATTAAAGGCAACATAAAATTAATAGTTAAACACAACTCAAAGCATAAAAGCTATGGGATCATCCACGGCGTCAATAGTAACACCGTCCTGGATAACGGTTTAAAAGAAAAACAAACAAAACAACACATTCCCAAGTTGGGAAAACCCCACAAAAATACTCTGAAAATAGTAATATTTTTCTTTCCCATTTCAGCTTACGTGAGTCCTGGTCCGTGTCGAAGTCCGCCTCTGAGAATGTTGCACCCGACGGCCCCGCTGCCGTCTCTCTTGCACAGTCTGGTTGTGGTGTGCTGGCGTACACGCGGGGCTCGTATTCCTTGCGGAGCGTAACCGTCTGCGGCGACGTTGGCGGGGGTGCCTGGTACTCTCCGCCCGACGACAACAATCGGAGGGACTTGACAAGGAGGAGTCAATCGGCAGCGACAGCAAATCTACAAGGGAAGCCAAGGGAGACAACACTTGGAAATGGCGCCCAAAAAGTGGTACCCATTTGTTCACAATTAGGTAAAAACTCACAGTAACCAGGCCTGCCTGGTGACATCGGCCACCAAATAGGCATGCACAAATACTTCTATCGCCCTGTCCAGCACCGGAGCAACGGCAACATGACGTACGGCCACAGGCTCCATGGGTGCAGGTGCAGCTACCTCAGCCACCTCGGGCACCGCATCGTCGTTCGTCAAATCTATGACCTCTACATCTCTATCAAGATCGTTAGCAACTTCCACTGTGATATTTTCCCCAGACACGCACACTTTTCTGCACGACATTCTTCAAGTTGGTGCAGCCCGCTCAAAAAGAAACACCAACCAGCGAAACACCAACCGGCGTCGAGTGACGTCAAAGACCAACTGACGCGACGCTGAAGTGGGCGCGAAGCGCTGGCCCAACGGTCGCAGGGAACTTATCGCGCATGCGCAAATCACACCGGCGGCTCGCCAGCCAATCAGAGCGCAGACGTCAACCGCACAGCAACCACAACCGGTGTAGTTTCAATCCTCGAATAAAATCATAACATCGCAAATAGGTATTAAGTGAGGGATAAAAACTCAAACGTAGAGTCATGATTTTGGAAAGTTATCTTGGTCCAATGAATGAGTCGTGAGCAAATGAGTGAGTTAAAATGCGTGAGAAAAGTCAAGTTAGGTCTCGTAGATTTTGGCGGCATTTCACCCAAAATAGACAAATGAAGATCGCGCACGGATAACGAACGTAGACGACTGAAAATTTGAAAATAGAAATTCAAGTAAGTTATTGCATGAATAAAGTGGAGAGAAATGTCTAAAATAAATAATGAATCCTTGAAATTCGGGTTTCGGCAAAATCTTTTATAAGGAATTAGAGATCTAAACTGAGGCAACAAGTGTTTTCAGGCGCGGATACAGGGGAGGGGCGATGGGGGCGTCGCCCCCTCCTGGGCTTCAGAAGGGCGCCGGAAATGTAGGCAACCGGTGTAACTTTTCCGCCTGTAAGTAGGCAAAAAGCATGACATTGCCTCCCCCTGAAGCCGCTCCTGGATCCGCTACTTTGTGTTTTAAAAGGACGTCTCAAGTTTGGAAACCAAAAATAGAAATGTTAGGACTCCGACAGGAGAACTAGAGATTTAAGCTATAGAAATTCCGAGAACACCAGAATTCATCAAGGACGACGTAAAACCATGGATGAGAAGTCATCACGGCAACCAGAGCAACATCGGGCAGACTTCGGTTAACAGCAGCAGCCGCAGCCATTTTGCGAGGAGAAGGAACGACAGGATAAGTTAAGTTGTCTTGAAAAGTCAAGATAAAAATAACTAGCTAATGTCAGTTAGTTTAGATTATGGTGTCTTAGTCTGAGTATTAGGATGAGTCTAGTCTGTAAGTGGATAGGTCAGAATAGTGATAGGGATTAGCATGACACCAAGGGCTTAGTACAGGCACCTTAACCTGAAAAAGGTTATGAAAAGGTAAACAATAATACTGTCAGATGTAATTATGTTTCAGTGTACGGACATTGTCTACAGTCATCAAATTGTTCCACATTGTAGCCTCAGCCACAAGTACCAGCTACCAACACCAAGAGTCAACAAGAAGCGCAGCATGTCTACTGGAAGGTTTAATAATGTTTTCTGATCCACTTCCACGAGGGGATTTCTAAGTCTCACATAGGAGAAGTCTTAGAACCTAACTACTGTCTTCATTGAGGAAGGCAAGGTTTTTTTTGCATTGATGGCCAGAATGCAAACCTTTGTGAAAGATACCTAAACTCCGCACGACTGAAGTGTAATAGGAAGGGATCAAACCTTTTTTTTTATTTGCTTTAAACCATTAAAGTCATTTGGGCTTGGAACTGGACTCTCTAAGCAAGCACAAGTGGAGTGGTGTCAAATGATGGAAGTGGTCTTACAGGTCAGCAAACAAAAATTAGATTAGCTAGAGATAGGGTTTTTATTGCGGTGAGCTTTTGAGTAAGGTATTTGCGCCTACTGGGTTTTTCCCTTACTCTTTGTCCAAATGGGGAAGTCCCTCATGTCCACTTTGTCTGTGACGCGTTACTATAGTCAGGAATAGGTAAAAGTAATCAATTATTGATAAAATTTTGACATTTAAAAATTCATAAGGGACTTAAAGAGAGGAAGGGAGCGTAAAAAGGAGGGAGTGATGTTACATAAAGCAACAATATTAAAAGATAAAACAAACTGATCAGTCTATGGGCAACATAACCCTTTCCTTTGTTGATACCCGATAGTCATCTATTTATCCGCTGCTAACATCTCTCGAGTACCTCCAACACTAGTACCCCCACCACTCTCTTATTCTTCCTTACTTCCTCTCTTCGTCCTATAAATGCAGGCGCCACTTTCCAAGCGGCGCCACTTCGTGTAGCGACTCCTGGCTTCAACCCTACACTCCGACTCTTATTTCGCCTCCTCAACGGAACAGTGCATAAATTCATTTAACTCAAAGATTTCTAAATCAGTTCTTTCAAATATATTAACAACTTGGGTGAAAAGCTCTTTCCATGACAAGCCTATCAAGCCTTGAAACATAAAGAACATTTGTAAATTTTGAAAAATAAATGATCAGTGCAGTTCTAAACGGTTAAATGGCATCACCTGTTCATTATCAATGATGAAACAATTTCATGCACTTGTATTAAATGAGACCAGAACTTCAACGATTAACTTGGCGATCGAAGGGACAGGGACTGTGAGGGTGGTCGGTCGGCGGTCGGTGCGCCCGATCGGTGTGGACGAATCGTATGTATCACCCTCACCCCCTGAAGTTGTACAACACAAAAAAGTGATCTCAAAACTTCTCTTACAAATACGTTTTGAAAAATGTGAAGGCTACATCAAACTATTCGAGGACGAGGGTGACTCAATTAATGAGACAATGGTAATTGTCTACTTCAGCAGCTCCACGGAGTTCAGGCACATGTCAGGTGTCAGGTAAAGTTATCTGGATTGGAAAAGTGATAAATTCCCATGAAAAAAAAAAGGGTACTATTTTCTGGGGGACCTCCTGACAGGTGTACTTGTTGGATAAAGACTGTTAGAGTATTAACAGCGATAGCAACTTACAAGAACTGGGATTGCAGAGATGTGGACATCAAAACCGCATACCCGAACATTGACATCATAGAAGGGTCTACATTGAACAACCAACGGGTTTAGGAGACAAAGACCGCCCCGACTATGTATGGAAACTAAACAGAAGCATGTACGAGTTGCACATAGCAAGTCGTGATTGAAACAATAACATCAACCATTTTTTTTTTCACAACTATCGGCCTGTCAGCATGTAAAAGTGACCCATGTCTTTACTTCAGTTCCAATAGCCAACTATTTGTCGGACTCTGCGTAGATGCCATTGCTGCATGGGGCCACAAAGAAGAAATAAAGAGGCTTGTCTCACAGCTAAAGGCTACATATGAAGTCAGGGATCGAGGCAGAATGAGCCACTTCTTATCTATGAAAATCTCCTACAGTAAAGGAAGTGTTATGGATCAAACAAAATATACCGAAGAGATGTTAGAACGAGTCAACATAGGTGGGTGTAAGGGCTCAAACACACCACTTCCCCTCGATAAAAAGAAGACCTGTGTTGAAGAAGCTGAGGGAGGATAAACTCATCAACCAAACCCTTTACCGAACCGAAGAGCTATGGAAAGCCTTCTCTACCTGGCAAACACCACAAGACCAGACATCATGTTTTCAGTTTGTTGTGCTTAGCCTATTCAACCAAAACCCAACTGAGAAACACTGAACAGCAGTAAAACACCTTATGAGAGACGCCCAGAAGAACAAGAACGCCAAACTGAAGTAAAAGATAATTGAAGAGACCCAGAATGTATCTTATGTTGATGCTGATTTTGCCAAGAATAAGAAAGACTCATATGATCTTATGATCATATGATCTTTGTCAAAGAAAAACTCTGATGTAGTGACAGGGACAGTGGGGACAATACCCAAAAATATAAAACGCCATTTCAATAGTATACTATTAGAATGGAGTTGGCATACATAGAACGCTTGAAGCACAATTATATACTTCTAAGTATTAGAATGTAGGAATCAAAATACAAATTAGTATTGAATGTTAGGGCCGATACTTAGTTCTAGGTATGGTATTAATTTCAATATCCAATATTAAAATTGAAATTCAATATTAATATAAAATATTAATATAGAAACTTTCAATATGCCCATATTTCAATATATTGATATTGAAACCAATGTATTGAAATACCGCCCACCTCTGACGCGGGGCGGTGACGACCACGGGAGCGCGGAAGCGGCCGACGTAAACGTTGCCTCTCCGTTCGCCATGGTACCAGCGCGGGCGTGCGTGCGATATGCCGCGTTGCCACTCGCCTCCTTCTTCCGCCCTTGCCAACCTCTTCCTGCCCTTCTTCGGGGGGGGGGGGGGGTATCCGCGTGCGTCCAGAACCGATACCGTGCCGACGGCGTTCAATAATAGTCGTACATTGCAGCGCGTCGCGTGTGTTATTAACGCGTTGCGTGACGACCAGCCGAGCGGCGCACGCGCCCCAACGTGCCGCACAGAGAGCAGGAGCCGCACAGCGCAGCAGCGGGCGTGACGCACTGTGATGGCTGCCGCTGCTGCCGCTGCTGCTGCTGCTGCCGCTGCTGCCGCTGCTGCCGCTGCCGCCGCACCGACATGGGGCCGGTCCAGCCGGCGGCTGCGGCATGCCACCCACTCGCCGAGGTAAAGCATCGTCGGGCTGGTCTGGACGGCGACGGCAACTCCGTGCAGGAAGGGAATTTTGAGCCCCGGCGAAGCGAGGTGCTCTCTGCATCGCCTATTCCGCTATTTTTCTTGTATGCACAGCCTGAGCAAGTGTAGTTCCTATCGGTGCCTCTTGTTGTTCATTTGAGTTCCTTCGCGTACCGATAGACGGCGCCACGGAAATGCTGCGGTTCTGCCTACTTCCAAAATTTCTTTCCATTTAAAAAAATATCAAAACATCGTTGTTCCACTTATATAACATCTTACTATCATAGAATATAATTGAGCCTGTGGTAACTACTGCAGATAAACACAACGTACAACAGCTCAACATTGCTGCTTTTTGTTTCATTGACATCAAACGTATGGGACGGAGAATCTAAAACAATTGTGCCAATGTACTTTTAAAAAGAATTCCAGTTTATTTAATGGAAGCAGACTTAACCAAATTCCTTCAGTCCAGAATTGTGTGTGTGATCACATCCTTTTTTCGATTAAGTTTAGAATCGTCCCTAGTTCAGTGAGGTGGCCTATTGTCACCCACTTGGCTGCATATTCGCATCGCTCTGCGCTTTAGTTGGAGCACCGCACCCCGGCAGTGGCTTGTGGTCACACCAAACAATGTCGGCTTGGCCGCGCGATCTGAAGGACCTGCTCTGGGTGCGGTGGGTCACCGGTTCGGATTACAGACCTTCCCGCTTTTCTTCTATTCTTTTCTAAGCTGTGGTAAACAATTTTTTATTAACACTCATCGTTCGGCTTACGAGGGCGACTCATGCTGTAAGCGCTGGAATTGTTTTCTTGTTTTTTAAGGAGGGAGGGGGGGGGGGGGGGGGAGCGAGGCAATGGTTTAAGATGCATTGCACCCTAAACTTTACCATTTTAGAGCATATTTTGTTATTTTTCGGTATTGTATTACGCGTTATAACTTGATCAGGTGTACAGGGCATTACGCAAGTGAAAAACCCCTCGGGGGTACCTACGGCGACGGACATCGCGCGTCCTTGCACTAAGAATAAAACGGTGACAAACGTTATTATAATTTGGGCGAATGAAGTTCTTCCTCATTTGAATTTCCTTGCTCAAATTTACGCAAAGATCGCTGAATCGTCAAAATTTGGGTGAGGAAGCCAGTAGTAAGGGGGTCCCCTGGTCTCGGGTTTCGGGCTTGCCTACCTCCCAGGGGCATGTGTCATATTTCGATGACGTCAGCATGTCGCGTGCCGGGTGTCGGATTTCGCGGGCGGAGGCAATGACCTCTGCAACTGTGGCGGTGTTTTCGCAGTGTACTGCAGCGTCAGCAGTTTTCTGAGCTATGCATCTATCTCTGTCGCTCTCGTTAGCGAAATTCGTGTTCTCTCTCGCACTTGTTCTGTTAAGCGTGGTGTCGTCTAGGTAGTACCGTGCACATCTGCGATATGGGCCCAGAACTTTTCGCAGTGCACTACAGTGTCGAGCTATGCATCTCTATGTCGCTCTCGTTGGCGAAATGTGTGTTCTCTCTCTCGCACTTACTGTGTTATGTGTGGTGTCGTCTAAGTGGTGCAGTGCACATCTGCGATAAGCGCCCACATTTTTTCGCAGTGTACTACAGTGTCGAGCTAACCGTATTTTGGCTGGCGGTCGGTACAGCGCGGTCCGGCGCGTTTCGGCGCGTTTCGGCGCGGTGCGGCGCGGTGCAGCACGACCGGCGCCGGCGGGAGCGAGCGCGGTCCGGCGGGGTCCGGCGCGGCGCGGGCGGGCGACCGGCGCGGTCCGGCGCGCTCGGGAGCACCACATATGCTCCCGACACTGCCAATAATAAGTGCTACAATTGCTAAACTGGGTGTTTGAAGTTGCTAAACTTGCTGCTAAAGCCTCTAAACTGGGTGCTAACACTGCTAAACTGGGTGCTAAAACTGCTAAACTGGGTGCTAAAGCTGCTAGTCTGCGTGCTAAAGCCTGTAAACTGCACTGCTAAACTTGCTGCTAAAGCCTCTAAAGTAGGTGGTAACACTGGTAAACTGGGTGCTAAAGCCTCTAGACTGGGTGCAGACACTGCTAAACTGGGTGCTAAAGCTGCTAAAGTAGGTGCTAACGCTTCTAAACTGGGTGCTAACACTGCTAAACTGGGTGCTAAAGCTGCTAAACTGGGTGCTAAAGCTGCTAATCTGCGTGCACAAGCCTGTAAACTGCACTGCTAAACTTGCTGCTAAAGACTCTAAACTAGGTGGTAACACTGGTAAACTGGATGCTAAAGCCTCTGGACTGGGTGCAGACACTGCTAAAGTGGGTGCTAAAGCTGCTAAAGTGGGTGCTAACGCTTCTAAACTGGGTGCTAAAGCTGCTAAACTGGGTGCTAAAGCCTCTAAACTAGGTGCTAAAACTGCTAATCTGGGTGCGAAAGCTTCTAACCTGGGTGCTAAAGCGTCTAAACTGGGTGCTAGCACTGCTTAACTGGGTTCTACAGCTGCTAAACTTGCTGCTAAAGCCTCTGTACTTGGTGCTAACACTGCTAAACTGGGTCGTCTGAGTAGTGCAGTGCACATCGGCGATATGCGCCCAGATTTTTTTCGCAGTTTACTGCAGGTTCGAGCTATGCGGCTTTTGGCTGGCGGTCGATCCGGCGCGGTACAGCGTGTTTCAGCGCGGTCCGGCGCGGTCTGGTCCGGTGCCGGGCAGCCGGGTGTCGGATGTTGCGCGCGGAGGCACTCACCTCTGCAATCGTGTTTTTTCGCAGTGTACTGTAGTGCTTACAGTTATATGAACTATGTATCTTTCTTTGTCGCTCCCGTTTGCGAAATATGTGATCGTCTAGGCGGTGCATTGCACGGGGTGTGGCGCGCGACTCTGGGTGGGTTTTCTTGGAAGAATAATGCACAGTGGGATATTTTCTCCTTAATTTTATTTGTCTTAGTACATTTGTCAATATCGTTTACATGCAATCGGGCTAGAGTACAGGATCATTCTGTTTTGGTGATATTAAAAGTATAATTTTTCGCAAAGGACACTTAACAGGGTAGGGATGAACGGATCGTTTGCGTTTTCTATGAGATAATCTTTTTTCTGACGCCAAGGAATATCTGTATCCATCATTGTATATATTTCGTCCTTAAAGCAGCGCAGAATTTTTTTCTGATTCTTAGACAAACCGCAGCCGAAGTATCCCCGCGTTAAATTGAAGCAAATTTCACAAAGAAAACAAATTAATTCTTTACTTGCGCATCTTAGAACAGCTTCCCTCATCTCATAGTCTTCATCCCGCAGGACGCGTAGGAGATTTTTGTGAAGTTTCACTTTCGAGCGCTGTGCGTCCCATCCATTGTCTTCTTCATCGTCATCTGCTTCTACCTCTTCATCAACGTCACTTTCCTCCTCGTCCTGATCGGTCATAGTTTGTACTATTTCTTCTTCATCATCGCTCTCTTCCTCCCATGTTTTCCAGGGAATTGGATCGTAGTCCTCATCCCCGCTTTCACTGCTTTCCTCACTCTCTGTTTCGCTTGATTCTTTGCCCCCAGTTATTTCCCTCATATCTTCGTTCTCGTCCTCCTGATCAACGTCATCTTCGAACTCGTCGTTCTGCTCATTCTCCCGCTCGTCGTGGGGAAAATGGTTATGCTCACCTTCCTTCAATACTTGGATGCCATCCGCACTTCGTCTCGTGATCGCAGTGGCAGAGCATTCCGACTGCGATCGAAGGCACCTCTAGTATATTTTTTCATTTTTCTCTAGCCGCTTAGTATATACGAATCCTGTGGAATATAAACGGGGAAACCCCCTAACGGATTTGACGATACGTGCTGTCATGGTTGTGATCGGTTAGATGACAAGACTGAGCTGATTCTCTCGGGTGCGCCGCCAAAATTAATAAACTTCGGAGTGTGTGTGTGTGTGTGTATGTATGTGAGCGCCCGCGCGCTTGTCTGCTTGACTCCGTGGTGGATATAAAAGTAGCTGGTACTTGGTTCAAGAAAGTGTACCGCGCCATAGTTTAGCAGTTTTAGCACCCAGTTTAGAAGCGTTAGCACCCAGTTTAGCAGTTTTAGCACCCAGTTTAGAGGCTTAAGCACCCAGTTTAGAAGCTTTTAACACCCAGTTTAGCCGTGTTAGCACCCAGTTTAGAGGCTTTAGCAGCAAGTTTAGCAGCTTAAGCACCCAGTATAGCCATTTTAGCACTAATTTTTGGCAGTGTCGGAAGCATATGCGGCGCACCCGAGCTCGCCGGACCGCGCCGGTCGCCCGCCCGCACCGCGCCGAAAACGCGCTGGTCGCCCGCCCGCACCGCGCCGAAAACGCGCCGGACCGCGCTGTACCGACCGCCAGCCAAAATACGGTTAGCTTAGTACACTGCGAAAAAAAATGTGGGCGCATATCGCAGATGTGCATTTGACACTGAAACGAATAAATCTAGAAATTGATAAGTATTAATTTATATTTCCATCAAACCTATGTACTCGGCACGAAATGGCTGGTTATGTCCGGGATGACAACATTCAACCAGATCGTAGCAATTTACGCACCAAGAAAGCCTATCCACCCCGTTTTCTAAGTAATTGACCATGACCAGACCAAGTATTTTTCGTTAGAAAAAAAAAACAAACAATGACGTAATAAATTTCGTTTAAAAACGAAGCACTTTGACAGCGCACTCGTGTTGGAGGCCTCATGGCGCCTGCCACTCTCGGAGGCAGGTACACTATTTTACGTAACGCACAGTATTTTGTGTAACCGTTATACATACTTTGAATTGTACTTGTTCAAAATTTTTTAAATAAATTCGTTGTACGTGACGTTACGACACAGTTCCGTAATATGCACAAAATGACGATAATTCATAGAATTTTTGTACTTACATATTATAATTAGTACATAAGTCTCAAGTCAGAAAATTTACGCATATTCACGGAGATAGAGATTATTTGTCGCAACTATTGCTTCAGTGCCCGCAAGTTCTCCGAACAAAAATTTACTGCTTGTCTGAAAATCAAAAAAACTAGTTGGGACCATTTATCTTTTCTCTCCGTGTTGGATTTTCTACAAGAGTTTGACGTACATGTACAGTGTCCTTCTTTATCAAAGTGTCGTCTTTGCAGAGTCCACCTCGTCTCTTCTATTTCTGTGAGTAGATTCCAGGGGCGTAGGAACGGGAGGTCGGGGAGGCCCCCCCCCCCCCTCCCCAGCGCCCGGGGGGGGGGGGGACTCAAAACGCGCCCCGAGGGAGCGAAGAAAGGGCGCGTGGTAACAGGGGATGGCAACGTTGTGATGACTGGTGAAGCGATGCTGGCCGCACCCGTTCTTTTCTATTTGTTTCAATTCCAGTGCATTTCTACTCCATATCTTTGTACCGTCTGAAGCCCTGGCATGTTTGGGATGTACTGTGACACATGGCATCCTTTGAAATTGTCAGCGTTCAACGTTCTGCCTTTGTGTTAGCGTTCAGCTGAAAACGAGCAAACGCGTTAGCTTGAAAATGGCCGAAAGACTGACATTGCGACCTGAAAAAAAACATGAGATGGACCGTAGATGGCGGTGAGAAATTTCGGTGGGTAGCAACATTTTCATTTAGTCAACATGTCTGCGTTCGCAACAGACATATTCACTTCCGCAAGTTTACTCGAGTTCTTTAACGATATCTAAAGTATTGCTCTGACAACTGAACGTCATTGGCATGTCAGCTGTGTGTCGGTTAGCTGCAGCAACTGACAGTGTTCTCAGGACTGCTGGCAACTGACATGTCAGTTGCCTCAACTAAACTTTTTTTTTCCGTGTACTGCAGCTGCAGCCGTCGCGGAGTCGCAAGTCGCACTCCCGGTTCTTTGCGAACCGACTACTGCCCTCCGATCCTTAGGGTCTCCAATCGCTTTTTTTTTTCTATTAGAATTCGATATTCCCGAGTACGCTGATTCTTACGATACGTGTCAGAATTCTCTGGGACCTCTAGTTTTTGCTCTAGAGACGTTCAACCCGTCTGATTTCCCCCTTCCCCATCCACGGAACGGGATGCGACTTTGCAATACCATAGTACTTTTCTTGGACTGTGTTGTTAATTTTTTTTTATTTCCCTGCGAGTTCCCGGAAGGCTCCTGGAATCAGTTGAAAGTAGGCCGAAAATAAAGCAGATTTTAGACTGGAAGGCGAACAAAAACCAAGTCAAAATTATATTCAGCCAAGTTACAGGGCAGGCCACAACTTCTCTCGCAAGTGGCGGGGTAAGGTGCGGGGAAGACGTCCCCTCGGGTCCCAGGTTCTCAACTGTCAGTGTAGTTGTGTGGTTAAAGGCACAGACCTGTGGGCGGCAGGTCCTAGGTGCGAGTCCTAGCTAAAGGGCATTTATACTCGTACATAAATTATGTTCGTAACTGAAAATTTTCGTTTTTTGACAGTATTAATTGAAACCCACGACTTCCGATTTTTGCCCCACCATTAAGGTTTGGATTTCAACCCTCGGGCAGGGTTCAAAATAATTCAACCCCATTTTAAGTTTGAATGCATTCAACCCTTGACGTCTAATTTGTGTCACGTGGCTCAAGGTTGAAATTGAAACCCTAACAAATAACAGTGATCCTGGCTCGTTGCGCGTCCCCTTCCGGTGGTCAGATCAAGTCGGCCGAGGTACCAATATTAATACTCCTTAGTTTTCAACCTAGGACTGGAACAGGCAAGGTGTCATACCGCGCAGTTCTCCGTAATACCAGGGGCTGACATCACAGTAGGAATCGGAGAAGAGCTGCTGGCCGCCTTCGTATGCGTCGAAATATATCCACCGCCTTCCTTTAGCATGTCTAAATTTATAACTATCGTACATGTGCGGTTTACTGGACTATTTGTCAACGCCGGGAAATACACGAACGTTCTAAAAGAATGGGGCAAAGTTTGCGATTTTATCAACTTTGCCTTGTTCATTGAAGACGATCCGGTAAAAAAGTTTCAAACACCATGGCAGAACGTTGTACGCTGACAGTTTTAATGAATGCCATCTGTTATAGTGCATCTTAATTAGGCAAGACCGTTAGATTTTACAAAGATATGAAACAGAAATGGACTGATATCTGAACAAATAGAACGGGTGCGGCCAGCATCGCTTCACCAGTCAACACATCGTTGTTGTGTCCTGGTAGTACTTTTAAATCGAAAAACCGAGTAGTCTGGATACACCAAAACTCGGAATGAAAACGCCCTCGCTCCATCTCCTATGCTGGAGGCTTCTCCCAAACCCCCGGTTGCGATTTTCTTTCGAGGAGGGGGTCGGCAGAAGGCCCACTCGTCCGTGTGGTACGCGTAAAAACCTTGTGATAGAAGCATGAAACTCTGTGGAGTATTCAGAAAAGAATGTCCCGCAGCAGAGGCGGGACCGACTCATCTGAACCGTGTACGGAGTATTATACTATGAGGTTTTATAAGTAATATAGGTATTATGAAGTATTATGAGGTATTATACGTATTATAAAGTATTATTTAGTATTATAAAGTATCATAAAAAACATTTTAACTACTGGAACTCGTTCGTGACGAAAAAGCTCTTGGTTTGGTGGTTGGCCAAGATAATCAACACAACCCAATGCCCCTCGTCGTTCTCAAAATATTTACGAATGACCTTTTTTTTTTTAAAGGAAATTGCCTATCTTCTAGGCGTTGGGCAACCAACTTCAGTATTATATTATGAGTATTATAGGTATTATAAGAGGTATTCTAGGGCCATGCACGGAGTATTATACATTCGAGTCGGCTCCCCCTCGCCCGAAGCCCATTTTTGGGACTTAGTGTGGGGTCCAGATATTGATCACCCACATTTTTGCACAAGAAATAGCCCACATTTTCGCACTTAATCGCGTCCTGTGCTCGAAAGTTTGGATTTTATATTTAGTTGGTAGACATCAATCATTAGCTAATGTTCACGTTCACCCTGGACCAAATCGGACCACCAAGGGGACCAAAAAATTAAACAATTTTAACACACTAACCTGAAATGAAATTACACTTCCTTGGAACTCTTGTGGCGTTTTTTATGGATTTAGTCACGCTAAACACCTGCCTGAGGGCGAAAAGCTTGGCGGTTGCGCCATCCTCAAGGCCACAGGGTGTTGGAACATTGACCAAATTGAACAGTTGAAAAAGAAATAGTCGCAACTTTCCCCATAATGGGTCATTTGCCAATAAAACGAGCCTGCTGATCACGAATCTAGCGTCTAAGTATAACATGGCGTTCAAATTTTGAACAGTATTGGTCGAAAAACTTTTTTCTTGAATGTCGTTTGACGCGTCGTTTCCGGCCTCGTTTTGGCACGAATCTGTTGCCTGATTTATAGTAAACGTTTTTCAGGACACCGTTGAAACAATTTTGTCGACTTAACACTAGAAAGCCTGACTTCTCCGGTTACCGCCTTTGTCTGAAGGGGTCATTTTGACCCCTGGTCGATCTACGTGTTTCGCATCGCCGAAAACGGCATATAAATTATGTTCTCGTTTTATTTCAAAGTGTTTCTGACTCGCATTAGTGATAGTGAGTCCTAACTTTACATTTTCCTGCCTAGGGAAGCTGTGCTGGAGGTAGGCAACCAGCACAGCGTATATCACTCGTATCAGCGTATATCCTATGTAAATGTCTAGGTAGGCGAGGTACGAATTTTTTCTACATGAAAAGACCCCACTCCCCCTTTCAATGACCCCAAAACCCAAGATAAACTGTCAACATCGACAATCAGGTGCTGCTGCAGGTGCCCGTGGTCAAAACAGGGCATTCTGGGCCTGGAACCGGACCGGGACTTCGGTGCGAAATGCGGACTTTTCCATCGTGAGAGATGCGAACTATTTCACGAGGATAACCCCCCCCCCCCAAAAAAAAAAAAAAAAAAAAAAACAGGAACCAAGCTACAATGCCAATAAGACCCCAGGTGCTGCTGCAGGTGCCGGTGTGCAATGCAGGGCCCTCTTGGGCAGGGACTGGAACGGGAGGGCAAACTTCTAAAAGGTGCAGTATTTCAAACTCGATCATGGGAACCGACCCCTGCTACTTTTATCCCAGTTACATTTTCAAAAGCGACCCCAGGTGCTACTGCAGGTGCCAGTGGTCAAAATGAGGGCCTTCTTGGGCAGGAACTGGAACGGGAGGGCAAACTGCTAGAAGGTGCAGTATTTCAAACTGACAACAGGAACTGACCATTATTAATATAATCCTAGGACTCCAGTTTGATTTAAAAAATGGACCCCAGTTAATTGAATCAAAAGTGACACTGCGGATTTTAGCAGTCCATCATTTTGCAGAGTCTGTCATTTTATTACTAGTTGAGAGGTAGGGTTGAAATTTTGAGGAGGATGCCCCAAGGGTTCTTCGCTGACGCCCTAAATCGTAAACTTCATTGATTCACTCTAAGGGGATGAGCCACCCCCTGCAATCGGACCTGGTCGAAAATCGCAACGAACGACAACATTTGCCGGGAGAAAGTTGGCAAGATTGCAGTAGCGTGACATTACGCACCCGTAGTTCTGGATGCTTCACTAAGGCTCACGGGAAGTATTGGTTACGCTCATTTTTCTCCGAAGTAAATTATCTCTACTGCGAGCCTTGAATGTTTTCTTCACGTTTTTCAGGCACAGAGCAGGATGTGGGCCATCTGTGCAAAAAGGCTAGAAAGTGCAACGAGAGGAGCTGCCAAGAATACCTGCCAAGTATCAAAATACGACTGAGCAGAGTACTCATAATTACAGGCGTGGGCCATTAAAAAGCACGCAAACTCTCTAATTTTAACACTTCCTGACTATCTCTTAGTTTTGCAGGGCCTGGTGGGTACTTTTTGAGGCAGGGGTGGAACGGTTTGAAAGCTGATGCTGTGTGGTTAGAGGGGCCCATTTGCCATGAAGTGTGGAAATGTGTTGGGGTGAGTTCGGTTTCGGTTTCGTCATTCAAAACCCTAAATTTTGACACCTCGGTGAACTTTGTGCGACCACCGGAAGGGGTCGCGCAACGCGCCGGAAGTTTCAATGTTACGCCCTATCCGGAATTTTAAAAAAAATCCGATCACACATAAACAAAAATTTTCTTTAGTGAAACACCCCATATTAACGTCCGTTGGGGCGCAAATTTCGTCCGTTTTGCTCTATCTGGCACCGTTTCTGAGTTCGGGTAAAGAAATAACGAAGTTGAACGTTTTAAAAATAATCTATTCATTTTGAGTGTTTCAGAGCTCTAAACTCAGAAACGGTGCCAGATAGAGCAAAACGGACGAAATTTGCGTCCTGACGAGTGTTAATATGGGGTGTTTTACTAAAGAAAATTTTTGTTTGTGTGAGATCGGAATTTTTTTAAATTCCGGATAGGGCGTAACATTGAAACTTCCGGCTCGTTGCGCGACCCCTTCCGGTGGTCGCACAAAGTTCACCGAGGTGTCAAAATTTAGGGTTTTGAATGACGAAACCGAAACCGAACTCGCCCCAACACATTTCCACACTATTGGCAAATGGGCCCCTCTACTGTGTGATGTTCTAAAGATGACTGCTCGTAAATGCCGCCAAAAACGGATTCATTCCACATGGATATTTTTCGGATTGTTGGCACCTTTGAAGGGTCAATCTTAGACGCGACGCGACTACGATCGATTGACGAGTCGCCGCGACTTTGATCCAACCCCTCTAGAGGGCCAAAAAAAACGATACCACCCCGTATTGATGGGAAATTGTCGAAAATGCGCAATGAACAGGATCATTCAAAACTACCTGCAATCAGAAACTTCACAAAATTAGTCATGGGTCAAGAAAAAAAACAAAAAAACACGCCACTCTAATTTTAACCTCCTCCGACCATCTCTTGATGTTGGAAACGTGAGTAGTTTTTGAGTTAGTGGTGGAGCGGTGCCAAAATTGACCAGCAGCCATGGCCATTACCTTGAAACAAGTCTTATTTGACCTTAAATGGATCAAGTCCAGATTGGCTTGATCCAGTCCATTTTTTACCTTACACCCAAAAATAGAAGCTTGTGTTATGCTTGGTGCAATGCACTTTTTATGCTTCAACCACAAATTATACGCCCAGACGCAATATGCTTGAAACAAGCATCTTCGGTAAGAGTAATGACTAAGCTTGAATCAGGCATCCGTATTTGACGAGATTTTTTTCTTCAAGTATAGCTGCCATTCTTGATAATGATCCTTGATACAAAGCCTTCTTGGATTGAATTAACTTATTCCGCCAAGTATCCTTAGTTAACGTAAATTTTGCGTTAGTCCAACATTCATTTTTGAGAGTGCAGAATTGAAGATGCATAATGTCGCGCTAATGTAATTTTGCCAACTCTCTCCCTCGCTCTCTCCCTACATTGGACGAAAACATTAATAATTTCGCTAAATATGCGTATGCGGATTTCGTCGCTGATCAAGCGAATAATTTGCTAACGTAGAGATCGAAAAAATCTTAAGCCGCGTTTTCAGAGGCTGGACCGGTGAAAAGTTCGCTAATCCAGCGACCCTTTTTCGTGTGGTTTTTAATGATCCTCTGTTCATTGCGATTCTTGACGATGTCCAATTGGAGGGGTGGTCAGTGGTTCATCGCCTTGGAGTGAATCAACAAATCTCAAGGGTCCTGTGTGGGGCATTGGCTCCGTTTGTAGAAAATGATATACCCTCGGCTGAGTGTAGCTCTACCAGGTGTATTATTTACCCCGTGAGAAGGAAAAGGTAGGCAACCCCGCATCGCACGAGCTCCGTCTCTATCTGTCTCGGCCGGACGCGTAAGAAAGAGATGGAGCTAGTGCGTTGCGGGATTGCCTACCTTTCCCTTGTCATGAGGCGAATGGGACACCTGGTATGTAATTGAAGTTAAGTAAAAGAAACAAGCTGGTCCGTCCCTAGAGCTGTGCGAATCAGGAATTTTCAACTCGAATCGAAACGAATAGAATCTCTCCAAAAAGACCCCGAATCGAATCGGCCAAATTTGCCTAGAATCGAATCGAATTCGAATCTGGACTTTCTACGTATAGTTTTCGAGCATTTTTGAATAATTAATTCACGCCATTTCACCACTTCATCTGCATCTAATCATCATATTCTCCGACAACGCGGAACATGACACTTTATATCTTCGACATCGGCATTACTAACACGCAAACCGCAAAATTTCATTTCCATCAAACCTACCTTGTGAAAGGGAGTGAGATGGGGATAAAATAATACCGCGCCTTAGCGCGCGAGTGGCCTGACGAGGCGGTGCGGCGTTAAGTAACGACAACATCGTATTCGGTCGCATTTTGTAGGTGTGGATATAGGTATGAAAACCTTTGAGGAGGAACGAAGATCGCGCGGGATTTAAAAGGCACAGCCTGGATGGCCAAAGAAGCGTCGATTCGAATTTTGGAATATTTCGGTTCCGAAGCGGCTAGTCCGTCAGCGAATCGAATCGAAACCGGGCCGATTCGATTCGATTTCGATACATTCGCACAGCTCTACCCGTCTCTCGGTTCGACAGAGGGACTTGGCCAGCTTGGCCTGACGGCGGCGTTCGCGGGAGCCTTCGGCCCTCCGCCTCAAGTCTCCCTAGAAGTGCCCGACAGCAGATGTTTTCGTTACGATAAAAATCGTTAACCTGAGCCCGTCCCGTGTAACAGTGCGCGCCGCGATGGTAATGGTCCGCGCGCGGCAGCCAACCCTAAACCTTACAAAACAAAAATATTTTCATTACTAAAAAATGCGATATTAATCGAAAATTGGTGCCACCGCACGTGATTCTAGGTAAAAAAAGGAGTTCATCCTCAAAATTTGAAGTTTTTCTATCTACGATAAGTCGGCGTACACTCGTCCGAGCGAACGAACAGTATCCGCATCAGACTAGGACCCCGGCTCCTGCCGTCTCAAAAGAAACGTGTCGGGACGGGATAAAAAGAAACAAAACGTTTTTACTCTACTTCGCCGCCAAGTCAACCTGACGCTGAAAAGACCTGAACACGTCTACCCACCGTGTCGCGAGCTCGCCAACGGCTCGCTCGCTCGCATTGCTGATTTCGGCATGCGTTCGCGCTCACCCCCGACAACAAAGTTGACGACTTGGAGTCTTAACGAGGAACCTTAAGGACTCGCTTTAGGACATGTTAAAGATGGCCGATATGATGTTGATAAATCGTAATATCAATATTTTAGGCCCGATGTCCCGATATTTTTTATCGATATTGGAATTTTTTGATGTCTTCATACACCGATACGGTCGATATATCGGCACCAGGGTAAATGAAACGTATCGCCGCTCAAAAATGAATTCATAAACCGGTGAAATTACCATTAGCCGTGTCAGCGTCGTTGAGTCCGTCATCTGCCGTCTGGCAGAGCTGCAAGGAGCAGGCTGACTTGCAAGATATTGTAATTTCATGTTAGTGTGTTGAAATTATTCAACTTTAGGTCCTCTTGGTGGTCCGGATTGGTCCAGGGTGAACATTGGCTAATGGTCAATGTCTGCCAACCAAACATAATCCAAACTTTGCAGGTTTCAAACGTTTTTTCGGGCACAGAAAGCGATTAAATGCGAAAATGTGGGTGTTCAATATCTGGACTCCACACAAAGTGGCATACATGTGTTTCCCACGCAGACGTCGCACTTAACCTCGTACTTGTAATAGTTTTTTACGGTACACGGTGGGATTTTTCACCCGAGAGTAGTGATGTTGCGGCGGCGGAAGACCAAAGCTATTATTTAATTCCTCGCCAGAATAGTAAGTAGAACGTTGTTACGGGTGCTGCGACAGCCAGTCGAATTTGACCGGGCCCACTTAAATCATCGCCGAAATAAGTCGAAGGGTATGGCCGCAAAGGTCACAACTTCACAGTAAAATTACCTCTTCATAGGACTAAAATAGTCCTGTGATGACACTCCAAAGGACGTACGTAGTCCTAGAAAGTGTAATTCTACTATGAAGTTCTGACATTTGCAGCCATATACTGGATCGCGTATTATTTACACGCGTTTAGAACCAACTAGCCGCTTGGAAAGTCAACAAGTAGCACTTTCGTCACCCCTTGGCACGGCTTACATGAGACACTTAAAATAAGTGATCCGATGAGTCCCACAGTGAAAATCCTTCAATTTGTAATATTTGGCCGTGTCTGTGTCCCTTGTTGAAGGTTAGCCACCACCGTTGAGATGACTGATGGCGCTCCTTGTCTCTCTAAGGTGCACAAACACGGCTAAAAAGCCAGCGGCATGTGACGTTTGTTTGAAAATCCACTTTCAAAATGACTTTAAATTATGGCAACAATTTTCAAACTATTTTGTTCGGCAACTAAAAAAACAAACTGTGGAAGCTATTACGGAATTCTTTTTTCCCCATAAATAGTTCTGCTAATTTTCAACCTATGCCCTACGGTGTGGTGTGCTTCTTTGTTGTAAGCTCGTCGAGTATTTAAGAATTTTCTCATCTGATATCGATTTCAGGACTAGAAATGCAGAAAAGGCGGGCGAGGCGACGTCAGCTGATTGCCGCGACCATAAAGCTCGGTGTTTGGTTGTCCTCCAGGTTGACGGGGGTGCGTTGGCGGTGCCCGATTGATCATCGCGCCATTATTTCTTTCAGTGGACTCCAGTGCACTCAGGAATACGTGTGTTGAAACTTTCGCTTCTTGACGTACACAGTTTGTACTATGCACGTCAGGTTTGTCTTTTCTTGCACCCACAGAGTGAGGCAACAATTTCATAAACATCGGTCCTACCGCTTCCCGAACCGAACGTAACTCTTAGAAACAAACTTAGAACGGTTCCTTGGAAGACTGCAATTCACATAATCACGCATTGCTGTGTCCCAGTCGCGCCTGGGCTCCAAAATACTTGTCTCGTTGCCTTCTCTGTATGTCCCTGCCTCTTTAAGTCGCGTGGCAAGCCAAAGTCAGAAATTGCTTCCCATAGCTTAGCAATAGTCAGACTACCATTTTCGAGTGGCAAATTTAGGTGAGCCTTTCTGCTTGCAAATTTTTTGTCAGGCTGTTCTTTTATTCCCCACGGTTCTCCATATGCTGCACCAACGAGGGGCAACCACTCATTAAACTATGTACACAGATTTCAGGATTTCGTCGGATTACACCCCGTGGTTTTCGTTCATTTAAGAATTTTTGTGCTTTGCCGTCTTTTTCAGCCCATGTAGGTGCTATTTTTCGGCATGAAGCCCAGGTCCAACTTTTAATTCGCAATTTTTTTCAATTTTTTTTGAAAATTTATAGAATTTTGAACGCCCCTCGTGCCCTAAACAGCTTAACAAAAACTTGTCAAGCAAGCTCGCCAACTTTACAGGTCCTTCTCAATGAATAAGCAATTCTGTTGCGACTGCTAACGTTACCGGAAACGGCAAGATGATGAAAGAAATGACAAGGGCTGACCTCTACTGTGTATGCATATTGGACTTGTTCCGCTGCAAATGGTGTCCGCGCATGCGCGCTGATGACTACGATAAGCCTAACGTTATTCCTTTCAGCTCCTTGCCTTTCCCGGTGACGTCAGCAGGCGCAACGGAATGGACTATCGGCGTTGTGGCGCATATACTTGCCCCCCGTGCTGCCGTGCGGACATCCTGAAGACTTCTTTTATATGTACGAGGAGTGTAAGTGTATTACAAACTATTTGACTACGTCAGAAGAAAAGAATGTCGGGTGCCTGCTATTAAAAAAATCGATAGTATTTCCCTGGACATAAAGTCTTTGATTATAATATTATCATTAATTGTATCAAACATAGTCACTGTAAATATATTTTGATTCAATAGTTCTTTCTGCAAATTTTCCTATCAATTCTCGGAAATGCAAACGAAAATTTTCAAAATTGAAGACTTAACTGGGTTTTAAATGCAGAACATTGTTCTCTTGTAGGATAATCTCAGAGTGTAAGAACTTCAGTTTTCCAAATTCTCACGAAAAATTGGGGAAAATCCCAAATAACTGGTGCTCCAAATTTTCCTATCATTTTATTGGAAAATTCCAACTTTTTTAAAAAGCATAGTCGATTAATGAAGTAAACGTTCTTAAAATTCTATCTTAAACTGAAATCATCGCTAACTGCAGGTTAGGGCTAAAATGCACGCCAGAAAAGGAGCATCCGCAAAGATTGCGATGGAGGGGAGTTTAAAAGTCTTCGAAACAACTAAAACCAGGGCTCACCCGGACAATGCCTATAGGATTTATACGGGAGACCTTGTACTTGTCAATGTGAGGATGAAATCGTGCGATACCTAATGCATTAATCTAAGCTCTTAAGCTTAGCTGGTGAATCCTATTTCCAGCTTGATACCAAACATCTTCGAGCTTGCGGTCATGCTTTTCTGGCGGTGTGTTTTATATACAACAATCGAATAGAGGTTTCCAATGAGACTTGGAAACGGAACTTGAAGAAGAAAAACAATTCCAGACCGGAAACTTTCGAGGGCAGGTATAATACACTTAAATGGCGTTTGGAGTAAATGCGGAGGTTATCTGCCATATTTGGCGCCGCTCCCCTGTGCATCAAAATTTCTCATACCTGCTCGCGAAAAATTCTGGGTTAACTGTTTTTGTTTTTCGGCTTCCGTTTCTCAGCCTCACCTCTAGTACTATAACACAATCCATTTTCTGTAATCGTTAAACTGTCACAACAGGCGTGTGTCCAGAGGGTGCGATTCGAGTTTTATGGATGCAAATACGGTACTTATTGAATCGCAGGTGTAGCTTTGTGACCAATGTGGCGGGTGACACGATTAAATCGTGCCCGATACCTCTGCCCGGGCCCACCGCACCCTCCCTCGCTGCCTTTCTGAAATATAGACGACCTCCTGCATCATGGATCTCTGCTCGGACAACGTGCTTATTCCGGTGGGCCCCCGGCGTTCATGCGTCCACGTTTTGTTGCATGCATATTGGAAAGAGGGGGGGGGGGGGGGAGCAGCAATCCACAGAGCGGAGAACGCTTTCGCGTCCCGGTTTGTCCGCCCATACAGGGGCCCGCCCGAGTCTTCAGGTCGCTGTACCGCACATTAGACCCAAGAGGCGGGGGGCTGTAGGCTGCGTTGAAAGTGAGTGAAGTTGGCGCGGCTGCCTAAACCATAATTGTTCCCACTTCATCTTATGCCGCCGTCTACTACCCAATCGCTGACCTGGACCACCATGGCCGGCAATTTTTATACAGGGTGTTTCTCATCGTGAGGTCATCCACTTCAGCGTGGATAGGGGACACCTAGAAAAGTGTTTTGGGCATAGGAACCCATGGGCGCAAATGTCACGTTACAGCGTTACACGAGTGTTACTTCTGTTCATTGTGCACCGGGATGGTAGGCAACCCATCGATCACGGTACGCCTTACCAACCCCTCCCACCCCACTGCCGCCTCTTTTCCCCGGCTGAAATAAATTTTCTCGGGAACGGTTTGCCACTTCAAATTGTTGTCAATTCATTTTTGACAAATGCTTTGACAAAACGAGAAAACAAGGCAAGAAAAACTTCTCGTTACATCAAAACACCACATCTCGATACGGCCTGCAAGGGGCACGTCATCGAGTGATTTGGGTAAAACCTCTTGCAAGAACAACAGGTACCCGTTGCCGCTCAGTCTCGTAACGGCCCCGCACCCAGAAAAATCGTTTCTCGGTTTGAGACCAGACCGGGAAGTTTGAGAACATTGCGATTGGATCAAGTGCGAGACTTCTTACAGTGGGTGCCATGGAAGCCCTCGGGTACGAAACTCTGGTTGAAAGTGAGGAAGATTTGTTGGCGCGGATCGTGATGGCCGGGGAATCCATCCGCCAAAACCCTGGTATGTTTGAGCGAGTGCGGACAGCGTGGGGACAGCGGGTCGCAAATTGCATTGCAGTTGGTGGAGGACACTTTGAACATTTGTAACCGTGTATGTTTTTCTGCTGCTGAATTTTGTTTTTCATGTGACGAAGAATTTTTTGCTCGTTTTGTTTTGTTTTTGTTATGACTTTGTGAAAAAATGAATTGTCAGCAACGTGACAAACCGTCCCCGAGAAAATTCATTTCAGCCGGGGAAAGGAGGCGGCAGTGGGGTGGGAGGGATTGGTAAGGCGTACCGTGATCGATGGGTTGCCTACCATCCCGGCGCACAATGAACAGAAGTAATCCTCCGTGTAACGCTGTAACGTGACATTTGCGCCCATGGGTTCCTATGCCCAAAACATTTTTCTAGGTGTCCCCTATCCACCCTGAAGTGGATGACCTCACGAGGAGAAACACCCTGTAGGTTTGGGCTCGTTGGAGTGATGGTTTCATTACCACGTCTGACAAGGAAAATGTTGGGAGGAAAGCCTGTATCATGCGTAAAAGAATCGAACACGCATAATGGACATCGATCGATTCCATCAGATCCCATGGGTTCCTGCCCCCAGCACTTTCTCGATTTTGCTTGGGTGTTTGTATGTTAATTTGAGAAAGAATACATGTAAAATAAACGCGTGGGGACGGCTGACCAAGCCGAACACATGAGTCGATCCTCCCCCCCCCCCCTTTCCTTTGCAGCAGTGTTGATGGCCTTTTCGTGGCGACAGGGCGACCCGGTGTTAGCTGACAGTCCTACTTGACCGCGTCGCTGTTGTTTTTCTCTTTCGATCATTCAACAAAGCAGGATTTTCTAAATGCATCCCCACCCTTTGTTTATTCAGAAAACTAGGACCTGTTGAATAAGTTATTGAAAAGATTAACAGTAAAAGTAACAATTTTCAGTACTTAGAAGGACTTTTTGATGCCCTTCGCGCCTGACGTATTGTCGCATGGATCGCAGCAGCCTGTGGTGTAACGTGCGCGCGCACTTAGTAAACATCCTTAACTATAGTGCGAAATCAAATTTGCCAATTTTATTAAAAATGAAAAATTTACTTCATCACTGAATAAAGCAACGCATAACGAGCACTGGCGGCACTGGCCCGACACGACCAAAGGTGAGAAATTCGGGCCAGATGATACTTCGTTCCCAGCAGTATTTCACGGAATACGATGGTACTTATCAGACGTATGGCCGCATGTGAACTTAAGCACAATGAACGTCACGGCATTTGAGAATTTAACAAGAGTATCAGTTATCCTTCGGGCCTAGCAATATTTCACGAAGTGTGAGAGTGGTTTGTCTTTTCAAAAAAAATATTTTCGAAGACCTTCGATGATTTTCTTCCCCCCGTGAAGAGATTGATCCTTACATTGCACCACTCTATAATGTGCAGGGACTGGCTACACAGTGGGGATCGCTTGAAGTGTTGCTGTCCACCTGAAAATGGGTCGAAATGTGTCCGTCCTTGGCCTTTGCTTACCATGTTTAAACCAGACGAGGCTGAATTTTAGTGCTTGTTTTCTTTTGAACTGCAGTATTAGGCTATTTGTTGTCGCCGAGAAATGCACATGCGTTTAAAAAAAAATCGGTCAAAGTCAGCGAAATACAAACACGGTAAACGAGTCTCGGAAACCGTGTGCGCGACTCGGTTTCGGGCGCGCTGTTTCTTTCTACCTTGGAAAAAGGAAAAAAGCCAGCGAATCCGAAACTGAGACGCTCGAAAAATGCACCTCTTTCAAAAACGATCTCTTTGCCAACAATTAATTTTCTTCTGTCGGCAAAAGAAACGTGGGTAGGTCAGGTCGTCAACGTAATTAGGCCCTCATGGCGGATACCTGGCCTGACGCGTGGAAAGAGGGCGATCCTCTGGAGGGCCACCTCGCACGACAACTCGCATGGTGGCTCCGGTTTGTGTCGCCTCGTGATGACGCTGGCCCTATCCATCGCTTTCTCGTCTTGATGCGTGGTTCCAAGGTAAAGTAAGTACGAGGTGTTCACAGCGATTAACGATCAACGATGGATATAGTCCCATAGAAAGGGTCTGAAAAGGATAGGGGTCGTACCCATATTACGTGACCTAATTGTGTGTGTGTGGGGGGGGGGGGGGGTCGAAGCCAAACACTACGCTCTATCTTAAAAACAAGGAAAGGTTAGGTTATCCACGTCACGAGGAGGGGGCGGGGGGGGGGGGGGTAAAAGTGGGCCAAAATCGGTCACGTAATATGGGTACGGCCCCATAGACATGAGACCTAACTGAAGCTATTTATGATTTCTATCTAAAACGATGAAGAATTGCGTGAAAATAGGACTTTCGATGTCGCTCCATGACCATATGGTCATGGTGATTTCGTTGTTTAGACTTCAGGTAGTGAAGGAGTAAAGGCTATAGGGGTAACTGAAGATGGGCATCACACCGCACTGTCGAATTTGCAAAGAACATTGCGCTGTTGTCTTATTGTTTGCGTTACGAAGAGATTGTGTTCGCAATGCTTTCGGAGTCATTTTGACCTCACTACTCATTTGTGTCTTCTTTGGGTATGTAAAGCACTGAGGGCCGTGTGTTCCGGTCAACAGGCGGCCCTGGCCGGCAACGTAATATGGCTGGGCTTAGGCGTCCTTATCATGGGCCTAGCCGACAACATGACGAGCGCCCAGCCGGGCGTCATGTACGTGTGGTGTGCGTTGTGCGCGCTGCCGCAGATCTGGCTGCTGGCGCTCAACATGCCCGCCCTGCAGCTGTGCCTGCGGGCCTTGATCACTGCCGCTGAGAACATCGAGCGCCACGCGGACGCCGGCTCAAAGGTGCAACCTCAAGGCACCGCCTGGGCTTGCCCTCGTATTTGGATACAAACACACTGCTCGTCGAAACTGGCAACCCTGTCTTTTGCTGAGTATGTCGTCTGTCATATCGTTCTAAGTCGACTTCGAGCGTTAATATTTTGACTTATTTTGCCATTATTTTGCCATTTAATGGGTTTTGAGGAACTTCGTCCTTGGGATTTCCTACAGTCGCAGTTTATGCGGTGTTTCAGCCCCTTAGAGTGAAACAATCAAGTATAAGTTTTGGAACCTTGTGGTTAGAATGTAGAGGCTAGCTTAAAAACAAAAAGAACTAAGGTCGCTAGATTGACGAGCAGGGTGTTTACCATATAATTAAGGCAGTATATGGGAAACTTAATTTTGCTGAACAATTTGCACTGCAAGGTTAATTTTGAGTATGATTTATTTTACTATTTACCAGGTAGCTCTGCTCCGCCTCTCCGCGTTAATTTTGTTTCCTATTGATTATTCGAGCGGAGGGTGCTTATTGTCGCCAGCGTGAATGCATATTCGTCCCCGTTCCGCGCGCTCGTCCGCACCGTATAAGACCGGCCGCGGATGCAAATGGTGTGAAAATGTTCAGAGACATTTTGGTTTTCCAGTAGGTATTACTGAAAAAAATCCCAAAAATCCCGGGGTCCGTGCGATGAGTTTTAGAGGTGACGAAACGGTCCAAAAGTTAGGGGTTTCAAGGATAAAACTGAAGACCAAACTTTCAGAAACATTGGTGGTCCCGTAGTGAAGGACTGCAAAGTAATGCCCGTGGGGCGAAAAGTTCGTCCGTTTTGCCCTATCTCGTTCCGTTCTCGAGTCATAGTCAAAATATACAATTTAAATTTTACTGCACTTGTACCGTTGAAACTCCTAGACCCTTTCGCCACCCTTCAAACTCAGCGTAGGAACTCCGCGATTTTTCTGATTTTTTTTTTCTTTCATGAATGCCTGCAAGAAAACCAAAACGCCCTCAACATTTGCAGACTGCATCCACGGCGTGTAATTAATACATCAGCGATAGCCCCCCTCACCCTTACATTGTCGGTGTGGCCGCGCGGTCTGGTGAACCGTGTGACTCGCTGGTTCAATTGCAGAAATTTTTTAAAAGCAATTTCTCTTGTTTTGATATAAAGCCTATGTTAAATCTACGGGGCCTTGTTCACGACCAGTGGCGTGCCTTCATGTTCACTTCACACTCCAACCCATTTATTATTTAAATTTCTTTTTAAATTTTTATTTTCCCGAAACGATTTTCCCATCACAGCTCAGTTCCCAACGGCCACTCAGCGGTTGCAGCGCTGAAATTTCTATGTTATAATGGAAAATGTCGTGCGCGGTGCGTGGAGTGCAGGAGGCGTGAGGCAGGTTTTGTCTTCCAGGCACGGCTGGAGCGTGTGGCGCGCTGGGACCGACGGCGCGCCCTCCCGTATGTGACCATCTTCCTGCCGGCGCCGCTGCTTATCCAGTTCGACCTGGACGCCATCGACTGGGTGCGGCCCTACCCGTGGCGCCGGTGGGCCGTGGGGCTCACCGTCGGCACCGCCTTCTCGTCGGCCATCATGTCGTTTTACCTCGTACTGCCCCTCACCTTTGCCCTGGGGACTGCCATGGGGGAGATGCACCGCGTCATTGGGAAGGCAATGGAGGTGTGGTCCGTGGAGGATATTCGTAAGGCACTGCACTTTTCGCTCCACTCAAATACATCTGCTATCGGGCACTTCTAGAAAGACTGAGGGCGGAGGGCCGAAGGCCCCCGCAAACGCCGCCGGCAGGCCAATCTAGCCAGGTCCCCCTGTCGAACCGAGGTGCCGGTGGAGCGCAGCGGAACTGGCACCGGGGTTTGACGGAGGGACGGGACAGCTTGTTTTAAAACATTCAAGGTGTTATTATTTCCGCAAACAGCCCTGTGAACTGTGGCGAGCATGAGACCGGGGCAGCGGTGTTCCATCAAGCACGCAAACTTGAAAGATAATTGGTTATGAGGGCGAAGGCAGGCGCTTGTCCAGGAAGGGTCACGGGGGTCATGACTCCCCCCCCCCCCTGCAGAAGACCAAAAGCGCGTCAGGCCCCCCCCCCCCTCAAACCAAAATCCTGAACATCAATCGAACGGGTGAAACGCTCCACGAATATCACTCAGCTTCAATTTCTTTGTACCTAGACTTAGCGGCGAGCTGTAGAGATCAGCGACGTGCGTAAGTTATACAAACACTTTCAGTCTCCCTTAACCTACAATATGAACTCAAACTGACGTCTGTTACCACCAGAAACACAGTACTTATAAGTACTTATAATTACTGCACTTTTAAGTACTTATACGCACACTTGATTACAGTCCCAGCCAGATTCACATATACACCCCTATAGGAATCGTATACACGGTTGGAATTATTTACGAGCTAATATATGAGCTAATGTATGGTCTCGTATAGGATTCGTATACACTTGTATACGGTTCATGTACACAAATTATAAACGGCCTCATCACGTACATTAACATCTCCTTTTACCTGGGGTCTCCGCTCGCCTCGCTGGCGGTAGCTGTCCTGTCCAGTCCAAGCCTTCCCTGGCCGCGGGGCGCCCCGCGGCCGAAGGGCTTTCGGCTCGATTTGTCTCGCGAGGCGCGCTAATTTGAATTGAGTCGCGGTTGTCCCCGCAACAGTAGGTATGAGGGTGCAAGCTTTGGGGTTCAAAATTACCGCATTGTTCTACACTGCCGGTCAAAATTAGCGCCCCACTTTTTCCGATGCTTGCCATTTCCACGTTTTTCAAGCTAGGAAGTTGCCGTTTTGCATGCAGTTGCCCCCATGGTTGTACTTGAAGGTCCCAAAGTGCCAGATCCGGGAGCCACCCCTTTCGGAGGGGGTTGGCTGTGCGACTGCGGCGGGGTGGAAATTTCGACCGAAAAAGGTCCCAAAAACACCTTTAAATTTGCTGGAATTTCAAAATTTTTGGCGAGCAGTGCTAAATGACGGCCCTTGACAAGCTGACGTCAAAATTTTCACGATCGGTCATACCCACCCCCAGCCCCACCTACCCCCAACCAACCCTCACCCCCTAAAGGGGGTTGGTGTGGCGGGTGAAAAAAAAAATGGTCGCATTGCAAGCCCCTAGTCCCGGGCCATCTGCACGCCAAATTTCATGCCGCTAGCACCAACCCAGCCGAGCAACCCCTAAAAAACCAAACTCAATTTTTGAAAATTTGCTTTTTGGGGCACTTATTGGTATGCGAGGGGTCCAAAAATTTCGTCAGAGATGGACTAGGGGAGGAACATCAATCTCCCGTCAAGAAATCCGGCGCTTAAAATTCGCAGCCCTTAGCATGGGGGTTGTCACCCCCAGCCACCCCTTGCTACCCCCGGTAGGGGTGGAACTGATTTGGGGCTACGAATCGTTGAGGGCACTTCTGATGCACCCCCCCCCCCCCCCTCCTCAAATTTGCAGCACGATTCGACCACCCGTTCGTGCTCCAGACCCGCAAAACCATCAAAAATGCCAAAACCCACCCCTTACTTCAACCCCCCATATCGCCAATTCCGGGTGGGGGTGGAAACCCGGCTAGCATGACGGCGGGTGGTCCCGACCCTTACCTCGATAGTCCTAAGCGGAAAAGTCGCTGCGGCAAACGGTTTACCCGTGGGGAGTGTTAAAGTGAGAGCATTGCATTCTTCGCACGGCCTGCGCTGCTACCGAGCGCCTGGTAGGCAGGCAAATGACATGACTGACGCGCCGGCAGGGCGCGCGCATCTTCCGGCGTACTCTCTCTGGATGCCGTCTGCCGTACGGGGGAGCTGCGTGGGCTGCCTGCTTACAAGGCGCTCTGTAGCAGCGCAGGCCGGGCGAAGAATGCAATGCTCTCACTTTAACACTCCCCACGGGTAAACCGTTTGCCGCAGCGACTTTTCCGCTTAGGAGTATCGAGGTAAGGGTCGGGACCACCCGCCGTCATGCTAGCCGGGTTTCCACCCCCACCCGAAATTGGCGATATGGGGGGTTGAAGTAAGGGGTGGGTTTTGACATTTTTGATGGTTTTGCGGGTCTGGAGCACGAACGGGTGGTCGAATCGTGCTGCAAATTTGAGGGGGGGGGGGGGTGCATCAGAAGTGCCCTCAACGATTCGTAGCCCCAAATCAGTTCCACCCCTACCGGGGGTAGCAAGGGGTGGCTGGGGGTGACAACCCCCATGCTAAGGGCTGCGAATTTTAAGCGCCGGATTTCTTGACGGGAGATTGATGTTCCACCCCTAGTCCATCTCTGACGAAATTTTTGGACCCCTCGCATACCGATAAGTGCCCCAAAAAGCAAATTTTCAAAAATTGAGTTTGGTTTTTTAGGGGTTGCTCGGCAGGGGTTGGTGCTAGCGGCATGAAATTTGGTGTGCAGATGGCCCGGGACTAAGGGCTTGCAATGCGACCATTTTTTTTCACCCGCCACACCAACCCCCATTAGGGGGTGGGGGTTGGTTAGGGGTAGGTGGGGCTGGGGGTGGGTATGACCGATCGTGAAAATTTTGACGTCAGCTTGTCAAGGGCCGTCATTTAGCACTGCTCACCAAAAATTTTGAAATTCCAGCAAATTTAAAGGTGTTTTTGGGACCTTTTTCGGTCGAAATTTCCACCCCGCCGCAGTCGCACAGCCAACCCCCTCCGAAAGGGGTGGCTCCCGGATCTGGCACTTTGGGACCTTCAAGTACAACCATGGGGGCAACTGCATGCAAAACGGCAACTTCCTAGCTTGAAAAACGTGGAAATGGCAAGCATCGGAAAAAGTGGGGCGCTAATTTTGACCGGCAGTGTATTTTGATGTCACGAGCCAACAGTTTGGCAGATTCACTCCGAAATTCGTGTGGTGATGCCTGTATGCCTCTCTCATCAAGCCCTGACTACGCCGACACGCCGGTGTGCCGCCCACCCCCTCCCGAGGGGGTGGAGTAGTTAGGAGTAGCAGCCCCCCAGAGATCGATGTTGCAGGGGAAATTGCACGGATTTTTCAACGTTAACCAATTAGGGTAGTCAAAATCGACCTGAAAACGCAGTCGTTTGGGGTTGAGTGGGGGTGGGTCGGAACGTGGGGGTTGAGCCTGAGTTCATTTTGTAGCCGAGTTCAAGATGAGTCGAGAAGGCAATTTTCAACCCCCTGCGGCATCCACAAGGGAATTTTTATACAAGGCGAAATGTCAAATTTTTACAGTGTTTCAAGCGAGAGGTGGAAAAAAAAATTGAAGGGGGCGGTTTACAAAGTTGATGCTTAGGGGAGGTTTGGACAACCCTTTAGGGCACCCCTGGTCAACAAAATTTCAACTTTCCACCCGTGTTAATCCTGTGCCAAGGAAACGCATCACGCCGGTGGCGTGCTTGTTGGCAAGCAAGCACCTCCAATCGACTTCCAATACGACTGGCAAGATTATCTGACAAGCGCCCTTTTGGCCACAAGTTTTGGCAACCTCTGTGGCACATCATTTGGAGAATCAGGGAATAGCACGCCAACGTTTGGCAAACAGAAATGCTCGCCAAAATCAAGTTTGCGTGACAAAAGGCAGCCATGGAAGGTTGCCAATAATAATAATTCTTGACAAGTTTGCAGTGATACCATCGACACTTCTCAAAAAGAATGAGGCCACGTTTTGCCCCTGGAGAACTTCCGAAAATAACCCGTAGTTTTTTGTGTTTTTTTCTACAGACGGGGCCGGCTACGACGCGTTGGGCTGCCTTGCAGAGTCAGCTACTGCGCGCCTCTCTACACACCAAGGTCGTGATCCCCATGATGATCCCCTGCATTATTGTGGGCAACGTCATATTTCCCGTTTTCGGCATGGCTGAGGTAATATAAAACGTCGAGGTGAAAATAGGTGTGAACCCCTATGTAGGGTATACTCTAGAGAATTTCGGTGCATCTCACAGGACTTAGTTTTAGAATAGTTTTAAGCCGGCCCATTAGGGGCATTCCATGAGGTATGCACGGGTTTTAAAGGGGAAGGGTCCTAAAAACCGTACATGGGTGGACGTGAGGGGAGAGGTAGATCGTGAAAAAATGGAGGTCCACGTCAAAATACTACCGCCAAAAAAAAAAAATGCAATTCCTCCGGAATCACGAAGCAGTAGACAGCATTCTTGTCTCCCGGATGTTTCAGTATCTTTGAAGTACCAGGTGGTTCAGCACAGGACAGTGGAATGGGCTGCATAACCGCACTTCCCACAGGCGCTGCTGCCCCAGCTAACGGCGTGCCTCAGAGTTCTAGTGTAAGGATGTGGCGGGTGTGGGTGGACAATTGGGAAGTGGTAACCAGGTGCAACACAGTCCAACAAAGTCCTGGCAATAGCATCGGGAAAGGCGCTGCGGTGACAGACAGTGAGAGCAGTAGCGACTGGCGGACAGCGAGTCAACCAAGTTTTTACTGACTCGCCTGAACCGGGGACAGAGTAATAGAGTAACGTAAATAAATAAATAACGTTATAAATAAAAGGTTACGTTAGGCAGCCCCAAATTTTCAGTATTACGAAATACAGACGTTGTATTACAAGGTCGGGGATGCGAGGAATACACCAGTCAGTAGCCCCTTGCTCCAAACCAGTAAGCAGCGGTGCTACCTTTTCGTCGCCGTCCGCGCAACGTATTGCGTGTTAGAGGGGTAGCAGGGGTAGCATGTGGGCAGAGACGAGGTGGCTCTTTGCTTGCCGCGCCATGAAGCCCTCGGCGGGTCACAGCTCGGCACCTGCACCGGCACCTACTGCACTCAGAAAACCGTTTCCTTCATTCAAAGACGCCGTCCTTCGTGGGGAGACAATGAAATAGTTTCTTTAATTTTAAGGAAATTTCCTTCATACAAAAGAAAATTTACCTTACATCAAAAGCGCCTCCATCGATTCAAGGAGAAAAATTACCTTGACCCAAAGTTTCTTTGAATCTAGAAACCGATTTTCTGGGTGTGGAGGCACGGCGAGTGCGGCCGCGCCGTTCACGTAAGCCGCGCGTGTGGGCAGAGTGGCAGACAACCCATTTCACTGTCCTGTATTATCTGAGGCACCCGGTACAGCCACTCTGCGTCTTGTTTTTGTTCGAGAAATTGACTCCTGATATTGGGTAGGCGGTAGGCGCTTTTTAGAAAAGGCCCTTTTTGTCAACTCGCTGCTCTGTGCCTGCAGCTCGTGATCAACTTCCGCAGCGTCGACTGGCTGTCACTGATCGGCACGCCCACCCTCCTCTCCAACTTTATCCCCGTGTGCGAGATCGGCGACTCGCTCATGCGCACCCGCGCTAACGTCGTGACTCAGGCGTACCGCGGGCCCTGGCTGGAGGAGGGGCCGCAGCAGCGCGCGCTGCGCCTGTCCATCATGAGCGTGTCTGCGGGGCGTGGCGCCATGATGCGCGGCCGTGCCGTGGGCCGCGTGAACCGCAGGACGTGCCTCAGCGTGCTCAAGACGTGGTTCAGCTACGTGCAGACCATGCTCCAGATCCGGGGCTGACTCCACTGGCTCGCCACCCGCTGAAGCGAAAATCTGGCCTCCGTACTACGAAGAATCCTACGAAGCCTTCTTATTGAGGATTTTTACCGCCGTGCTTCTATGGAGGACACCTTTTCCACAGAGTAGTGATGTGTCGGACCTACGCGGTTAGAGCACGTTATGCCAAATGAATAGATTATTCTTGAGAAAGACCTTTCCTAGGCATTCCTGGGCTAGTATTTTACTTTACAATACGGGACCCAGGGCCGGGCAGTTCACCATAACATTTATGTCTACACGTATATTGTCCAACACCTCCACCACCATAACTTTTACACCGCATTTATTTTGCGCTGGCCTGCTGCCTACCGGCGGCGTGTGCAGGGACCTCGGCTGCACACCCCAGGTCTTCCCTAAAATACCCGATAGCAGACGTATTTGTTACGATTGAAATCGTTAACCTGAGTCCCTCGCGTGTTCCTGTCATGATCGAGGCTCGGCGGCGGCGCAATCAGCACGACAGCGGCGCCCAACCGAACCTAGAAAAACAAAAGCAGAAATATTTTTATTATAGAAAAAATCGAAAATTGTTGCCACCGTAAGTTTGTGTGCGTTAACACTGGAGTGAATTCCCAAAATTGAAGTTTTTCTGACGAAGATAAGTCGGCGAACACACATCCGCTCGAACAGTCAGCATAAGATGCCCGTCTCCTATCCGTTTCTAAAGAAACATGTCGGGAAGTGCTGAAAAAGTACGTATGTTCATAAACTTCGATTGGATTCGCACAAAAATGGAAAGAAATGAATGAAATGGCCGCGCGGATGAAAAAGTCATGATCAAGGCCCAATTTTAGACGATTTGGGATGGACAGTCCTAAAAATGGGTCCAAATAAAACCCTTTCTGATCGAAAATCCGGCTGATACGAGATGGGGTAGCCACATTGAGGCCGATTAGAGCCTTCCACTAACCTATTATTCAGGTCTCAAATCTTCAGTGCAGGGTCAAAGTCTCGAAAAAAACATAGCTCATAACTAGCCGAAGATTAAGGGTGGATTTAGACTGTGGAGCCGTGAAGGCCAACGCTGCATAGATTTTTACGATTACGATTCGCTTTTGTTGACAAAATCAAAAGAATCTAGGAGGCGTTGGCCTTCACGGCTTCACAGTCTAAATCCCCCCTTAGACTCCTCAGCGTAGCCCAACTGCGTCGGTCTGTTCAAATGACTCAGAAGGATCCGATGAAAAATGAGCAGCCACCTCATAGTGACGCGTTCAGCCAATTTTTTATTTCGGAATTTGAAGGGGTTTACCTGTGTCGTGGCGGTCATTTCGGATCACAGGATCGCAGGACTTCGCTGCCACTGTTGATCAATTTTAGAATTGTTCCACCCTTAATAAGAAAACTAACCTGACCAACCCCTCCGAAATGAGGCAGAGCAGAGGATGGGCAGCACAGCACGCCACAGCAAGCGTGGGTCACCATAACAAGAGACGGCCGCTTCGGTAGAACCTAACAATGCGATGGGCCCTAAGAACAAAGACCGATGTCGCGCGCTGCCGATGAACAAAGTTCGAACTCCGAGGCTCGTCAACAAAGTGCGAAGTCGCATTTTAAGACTAAATGAGTTAGCGATGGATTCTGGTAAGGAAACGAGGGGTTGACAACTCCGGTAATCGCGTGTACATCGCCTTGGTAATCATGCCGTAATCAATGATAATCGCTGGTAATCACCCAAGGTTATTCGCGGTTTTGGTCATTATTTAAGGTGGTAATCGGTCGTCATCAAACGGTAATCAGTCGTAATGAAACGGTAATCAGCCGTAATCAAACGGTAATCCGTCGTAATCAAACGGTAATCAGCGGAAATGACTGGTAACCGCTGGTAATCTTGGTAAAGAATGATCACAGGAATCATCGCTAACACCGGTAATCACTACAACTTGGTAATCGTGTGTACACCCAAACTTGGAGTTGTGAACCCCTCGTAAGGAAATGATTCGTCTGCACTCCGCTGTCCATCCAACAAAGTTCGTTCTCCGCGCGACGCCACTGGACCTCAGCCACGCCACGCTCCACCTAGAGAGGTATGCGAACACCCCGTGGTCAGCGAGCACGAACATGTTTATGAAAATTCGGACCGAACCCAACTTGATCAATATTGGTCCAAAATTAGGATGAAATAACAAGTACGCAAAGGTCTCTTGTCTGCAATATTGCTGCTAACTAGTGGAGCTGCTGCGTCATTACTTTTGAGCTCCCAAGAACTAACATTAAATGGAAGAAATGCAAACTTGGTATGGGTTTCCAGGTCATGAAACTGGGAAACTTCAGGTAAAATTTGAAGATGTGGTTTGGTGGCAGTCCCTGCGCTGCAACTGCGGCCACAGCTAGCGGCCAGCCTCCTCACCCCGCCCCTCAGAGCTACCAGGCGACTAGCTTCTACTAGGGCTGTGCGGTTATTGATAAAATAACTGGACCTTCGGTTACAGGGATAACCGAAAGTTCTTCCGGTTAACCGGTTATTGGAAATTAACCGGTTATTTTGCAATAACCGTTATTTTTAGTAACCGGACCGTTTTTTTTTCCTCTCCAATTTTCATTACGAATAACCGGAAAATCTAAGTATTTGTTCCTTTCGAAGCTCCCTTCGCAAGCTAGTAGGAATGAAAAGACAACCAAAATGCTTAGGAAATCACGCATATATATCGCAATGTACGATGTACGCCTTACGACGATGGCTTTGGCAAAAAGTCCTTGTTCAATCCTAGAAACGTGAGCCATTCAGCATGTTCACCTGTGAGGCAGGTTCGGAGAGCACTCACGATCAAACCGTCAAAACTAAATACCCGTCCGAGTCTGCCCTAGAACGGCCGTCTGGTTATTGACATCGCTTTGGTTTGTCGGTTAACCGGTTTCTTACGGTTAACCGGTTTCTTACCGTTAACCGGTTAACTGGTTGTGCCCCAAAAGATAACCGAACGCTACGCTTATTAAAATAACCGAATGCAATAACCGGTTAACCGCACAGCCCTAGCTTCTACCTCCAGCTCGGCAGCCGACGGCCGCCGCGACGGCATGGCGGGTCCCGGCTGGCGGGCTGCTGGCGGGCTGCTGGCTGGCTGCTGGCTGGCTGCTCGGCAGGCTACTGGCTGGCTGCTCGGCGGGCCGACTAGGCAGGCGGGGCGAATCACGCCTTAGGCTGCGCGTCGAGACGGACCTCGCCTGACTACGCACAGCTTCGCTACGCTACCGCGCTTGGCTGGGGCTGAGACTGCTTGGCTTTAGAGCTACCATCTTGCTGTGAGCAATAAATTGTTTACCACACTTTTGTATCTTCAGTGTTCCTTGAGCCATACACGCTAGTGATTAAACCACCGCAAATCGGGGTTTACAACAATATGTTACTAGGCAGCATAGTTGACTACCGGCTAAGGGCTAAAATTTCTTAAGAAACACTGTATTTCTTACGGTTTTCGAGATATCGGCATGTGCGAAACTGAAGCTAAAACACGAAAAACGAAAACCAAGCAAATCTTCGGTTTTAGTGATTTAGGTTGATTTTCGCACACGCCGATATCTCGAAAACCTTAAGAGATACTGTGTTTCTTTTGAAATTTTAGCCCTTGAGGGCCCTACTCTCTGGTCAAATTGACTATAAGAATTTCTTTCCGATTTTTTTACAAACTTTGATTTTGGTCTGTTGATAGGGGCACTTTGCGGCCCTTGCGCGATCCCTTAATATTGTCCGAGAGATTTCCGTTTTTGTACACAGGTTACTGCTGCCAAAATGCAACTTTTCAGGACTAAGACCATAACAATTTACTCCACTTTGCGGATGTGGACAACAGGCGCGGATCCTCGGGCGGCTCATGGGGGGGGGGGGGGGGCGATGTACCTCTTTCTGGCTACTCGCCACAAATGTTCACGAATCATCTTCATTAGTTGGGAAAGATTTTTGTGTGAATTCATTAAGGCATCTAAATTTTTAAAACGCTCCAGCGCAGAGGGAGCTCGGTGCAACTTCACACTTTGTTGACGAGCTTCGGAGGAGATCGAACTTATAAGTTCACCTTCTACTACAGTAAGAAGGCAGAGCGCGACATCGGACTTAGTTTGTAGGGCCCATCGACTATCAGACTTCTGCTAAACTCACCTCGGGAGGAGGGCGGGATCCTTAGATTAAAAGATGGTGTGCGTGTGTTGTCCACGTCATGCGTGTTGCCAAAGACACCTCTTCGTCTCGCCGACCTTTGCGGCTTGGAAGAGTTCAGCGCACAGGACGAGGACGGACACAGCCAGACCGCCGGCCAGTATCGCGAAAGGGCGCCACGGAAAGGCAAGGCCACCGTCCTGTAGTAAGGCATCACCCTGAGCTCAGTTTCATGCTACAGTGGAGCTCAGCTCTCCGAGCGCGTTTGGGTTTCCGCGCGTTGCCGCTAGGCAGCCTGAGGCGTGTTCAGTTTCGCGTGCACAGCAAGTGTGTCGGAACGCAAACCGGCGCAGCCAAGGCCGTGGCTCGACTGCGAATAGGCGCGAGCTGTCACCGCAGGCCAACTCCGGCTCAAAGGCAAAGAAAACAGTCAAATCCAGTTCTCAAGGCAAAAGCAAAGCTCAAAATTCAGGTAAAGAACATGCATCAAGGAAATTTAATGTATCTCAGAAAAAGTTTCGTATTCTCGATGCCAGCTTGTCGGAAAATCTTCGTCGGAAAATTAAAGGCCAGCAAAAGGAAAATTGAACACTTTTGTATAATTGTTGATTACTACACAAAATTTGCATGGACTAGAGCTGTCAAAACTGCTGATACAAAAACTGCCATTGAATGTTTAGAGTCTTATACGCTGAATTTTGGATTATGTGATTCATATACAAGGTAGGCGTACGCCAGACCGCGTCGTGACGTAACAGGCTTCGCTCACCGCGAACCACTGTTCCGCCCCTCCACGCCAGGCGTACACCTACCTTAGCCTGCCGGCGGCTGTCACCGGGCGTGTGGGACCCTGCAGGGCAAATCAGTCAGTACGGCGCCCTGCGGGCGCCGGTCTTGAGGCGCGAGGGACGCTACGCTTCTAACCTAACCGCTCGACGTACCTACTCCCACCGTATTGTGAACTTCTCTACCGTACTTAATCGTGCTCAACGCTAACTTAACCTACCCTTCTCCTACGCAACCAACCCTAGCCTTCTCTAACCTAACCTACTCTAACCTACCCTACTCTAACCTAACATACCCTACTCTAACGTGACCCTAGCCTACATCAACCTAACCTACCCTACTCTGATCTAGCCTACTCCAACTTACCCTACTTATTGTGCACTTTTCTACCGTATTCAATGCTAGCCCAACCTAACCGACCCCGCAGCCTAACCAGTTCCGGTCCAAGGAGGCCCTGCTTTGACCACTGGCACCATCAGTAGCACCTGGGGTCTTCTTGAGGATTGTGATTGAGGTCCTGAGTGTATTTTTAGCGTGGTCGGTTCCCATCGGTAAGTTCAAAATACTGCGTTTTTAGCAGTTTTTCCTTTTGTTCCAGTTCCTGCCCAAGAAGGCTCTGTTTTGACGACTAGCACCTGCATCAGCACCTGGTGTCGAAGTCGGCATTTTTAATGTAGTCTTGGGTTGATTTTAGAGGGGGTCGGTCGTCATTTTTAAGTTTGATATCCTGCACGATTTTGAATTTTGCCCCCCGTTCCGGTCCCTGCCCAAGAAGACCCTTGTTTAGACCCATAGCACCTGCAGCAGCACCTGGGGTTGACTTCGGCATCTTGACTGGAGTGTTGGGGTGACTTAAGATGGGGGCAGTCGCCATGTTCAAGTTTAAAATTCTGCACGATTTAAAAGTTTGCCCACCCGTTCCAGTTTGTGCTGCAGAAGGCCCTGTTTTGCCAACTGGCACCTGATCGATGTATCACTTCACTCCCTCAACTGATTGTATTGCGAGTATGCTTTTCTCTCAAACTACTTTCCGAGTCAAATTCTTGTTCGTGGTCACTGGTTTTCATCTGTTGAACATGCGTATCAAGCAGAAAAAGCACCTTACTCAGAGGACTTTGACTGGATTAGACGGGCAGAGAATTGGAACATTGCCAGGAAGCGAGCAAAGTAAATAAAAATTAGGGAAGATTGGACGGAGATAAGAGAGAGTCATATGAAACTTTGTGTAGCTACTAAATTTGCTTCCAATCCCGTCTTGGCGGAAAAAACTAGAAAAGACAGGAAATAAATTCATTGTCTATTAAAATGAAGAATGTGATGCTTCGTGTTTGTGATTATCATTTGCGCAAACCGGGTAAAAACGGTTTAGGACTCATGCTCATGGCTGTACGATCCAACTTGCAATCTGGAGAAGATTCTGCTTTGTCTGTACCGTAAATTTCTATCTAGGTATCGGATAATTCGGCTAGAAAGTAATCACTAGTGTGAGTTAGTGTAATTTTGCTATCTTTAAGCTGGTGTAAGTTAAGAATAAATTAGAGTAAATATTTTGTGTAAGTTACTTTAAGTGCTTTTGGGCGTAGGCAGGTAGTTCGTAGTTAGTTTGGGTAGTACGGCGACATTTCCCTTTTCCCTGCCTTTCCTCCCAACCACCAAGGAAAACCACGCGCGTTTCGTTCGACGTCTCGCTCGAGGCACGGCCTAACCCGCCGTGCGCGTACGCTTTGCGGGATGCAGCGCTCGAGGCGCGTTCCCCGTGAGGTGCTGCCACCTACCGTCGTGTTCATCAACTCGCACGACTAGCAGCTGGACGTCACGCGCGGCCATCGCGAGTCAACATCTGCATGGTCAGCATCTGACCGCTCTCCCGCTGGGCCTCCGTCAACTGAGCCCCAGCGCGCCCACTGACCCGAGCAGGCAGCTGTCAAATAGCCCGCCTCGGATCTTTCTTCGTTCTCTTCGCCATGACTCCTGCAGGACCTTGCAGTCACCCAGTCACCCACTAAAGTCACTGACTAAATCAACTTTGGGTCAAGCTGGACTCGCACTGCGTGCTGCTTGTAAACCTGTGCAGCAGCCCGACGGCCAGGCCGGAGCGCGCACAACGACGCGCGCCGTGCCAGTCATCAGGCCGTCGCCAGGAGCAGTCGGCGTCAGCATCTTCATCAGCTGAGCCTGAAGTCGGTGACCGGGACTCCTCGGTACGAGTCCCGCGTGAGCATGCCAAGTCCGCAAGGAGGCTGGCATTTGCTTCACGCGCAACTTCGCCGTTCTCCGGTGATTTCACCCGTACGACCAGGGATCCGTCACGAAAGCATGAACCGGGCAAATCATGCACTGACAACCGCAAGGGTTGACCGGGGCGCTAACGACAGGTCATGTCTGAACCTCGAGGCGTCCGCTCGTGTGGAGGTGGCGGCCCGAGAAAAGTGCGGGGCGGCGGAACCACGGAGGACCTGCACAGTGGTGTGCGCTGGAAATGCGGACATTTCCTCTCCCGACCCCGAGGAGGCGAGCACTGCACTTCAAGAAAGAAGAACTGAATAATATTTTTGGACAGTATTAGTTTCGGATTGAGATTGGTTTTCGAGTTCTTTGTTGCTTAATTTCAAAATGTAAAATTAGTGCAGGGTTCCGAGGGAAATTTAGAGTCGGAAAATAGTTTTAAGAATCGAAATCATGAGGATGTTTAGAAAATAAAAATAAAATAAAAAAATAAAGTTTTCTTAGCGATAAACGGAAGAACAGAGAAAAATCAAAATTTTGCGTACATATTAAATGATTTATCGTGGAGTCATCTAAATTGTTATCTGTCCTAAATGTAAATTCAAATCGTCATTTCGATTTTTCGGTCCTTAGTTTGAGCGTAAGAACGGGACGTTCTTCCCCCAGAGGGAGAGGATGTCAGGGTGGCGCTGGCATTCAAACCAGCGCGGGCTCGAAAAGGCGAACTGGCGATATATGCTGAGCTAGCACTAGCGGCGAGCGGCCGAGCCCTCGCCGCGACGAGCCTAGCCACACGTAGGCAGACGTGTCTCCGGCCTCGGGCGAACAACATCGGAAGTGAGTTCTTGGTGGTTTCCTTAACCCAAAATCGAGTCCTATCGGTTAAACGAAGCCTTGATCCCCCCGTCTGTGCTACACTCAGCCGTTGTGTGTTTTGTCGGTAGGCTAGTCCGAGGGGGTACTCACTCGAAGTATTCTGTGTACACGCCTGGGATATTCATATTCATATTCACAATTATTCTCGAATATTCAAAAGTATTGAGGTATTCACAACTATTCCCTTGTATTCGGAATATATTGAAATATTCATTGATATTCGCAGGTATTCATACATACTCAGTACATATTCAATAGTATTCACACATATTCTGGTGATATTCATATGTATTCATATGATTCATATGTATTGATATGTATTCATATCGTCCATTCGTTACATCCTGCTGCGGGCGCGAGCCACTGCGGGCTGCCGGACTGCTTGTTGGCTGCACTGGCTGCAGTTGGCTGACTTGCCGGAAAGGGCGGGAAGCTTCATCTCAAGAAAGATATTGACTAATGTTCGCTGGTATTCTGAAGTATTCAGCTGATTTCATGAAATATTCAGATTTATTCATAGGTATTCACTGGTATTTAATAATATTTTCCCCTATTCTCTAGTATTCAATTAATATTCTCCCCTATTCTCTGGTATTCCCATATATTCATTCCTATTCAAGATGAATCCTATATTCCTCACTATTCCGTAATATTCTTAATATTCACTAGTATTCAGTAGTATTCAATATTCTGTGTACGTCGAAATACAGAGTGAGTACCCCCTCGGGCTAGTCGGAGTTAACATAACAAGCTGGCCCGTCCCTTCCGTCAACCTCGGTTCGACAGGGGGACTTGGCCAGCTTGGCCTGCCGGCGGCGTTTGCGGGGGTCTTTGGCCCCCGCCTCAAGTCTCCCTAGAGGTGCCCGATAGCAGATGTATTTGTTACGATTTAAATCGTTAACCTGAGCCCGTCCCTGTGCGCGCCGCGATATGGTAATGGTGTGCGCGCGGCGGCCAACCCTAACCTCAAAAAGCAAGAACAGACAAATTTTCATTAATCATGGATACAAATCGAAAATTGTTGCCACCGCACGTGATTCTACGTTAGGAAAAGAGTTTATCTTCCAAATTTGAAGTTTTTCTGTGAACGATAAGTCGGCGTACACACTAGCGAACGAACGAACATCCGGCATAAGACTATAAGCCCGGCTCCTGCCGTTTCTGAAGAAACGTGTCGGGACGGGCTAAAAACCTCCAACAGTAAAGTAACGCCAGGCAAGACCCATTAACGACTGGGTGTCACCATATTTCTCTAAATAAATATCCGTTTCCCCCTAGATTCCTCAGGTGTACAGCATACCGGTTCCCGCGTCTTCGTGTGGCTGAACTGGCGCATGTGCTGAGCCACCCAGTGGTCAACGATTCCAGCAGCGTGCAGGCGTTGTATAGTCTGGTCAAACAGCGGTGCGAGAGGGTAGTGTCTTCGCATGTACACCACCGTTGGCACCGACTTAACCTGTCGTGGACAAAGGAAAGGTGTACGTGGGTTAAGTCTGGGTTTTCCCCGCAATGTGTTTATGGACACAGACCCCGATGACCATGAACTACTACCAGGGGGTAGCAACCAAGTGAGAAGGCCGAGGGCCTGGCTCCACGCGGTAGCGCTCTAATATATTCAAATTTCTTCGAAACTAATGTACCGATTCGCTCCGGGTTGGTTTCATTCGATGGAGGAGTACGTTTTACATCCGGTGGGAAACTTATGTTACTAGTTAACTCATAATTGCTGCGTAATATGGTCGATACTTCGTCCCAAATGACAAATCTCTGTGAAAACGCAGAATCGCAGACAAGATTTGCGACCCTTATAACTCAGAAAGGTCAAGTGAAAACTCATATCTATGCATATTAGCAACTGTCCTTATATCTCAATTGCAGGTCTAAAGCACACCTGGCCTCATTGTTACACTGCGAACTATTTTAATAAAATTTCTGCTCGCTATCGCATGGAACAAGGCGCTTTGGCGCTGTTGCCACCCCCGGCTACAACGTTACCAACCACATCCGGAAGAACGTAGTTGCAGGACGTCAAACACTTGAGGCTGACGGGTAATTTGATAGCGCGGAGCAGAACGAAGTTAGCATCGTGCTGGAAGCGGTTAAGACAGGGTGCGTCGTGGTCCGTTTCGCAGAGCACGAGGCGGTCGTCAGAAAAACCGAGCGCTTTCAGTAAGGGAACGTACGTGCGGGAAGAGTACCTGAAATGATAGTCACCACAGTGTAAAGAGGTGTACAAAAAGACGACGTTCTGCGAGCAGCATCCACATGCACAACACGGAGGCACCTTCCGGTCTCGGTGCTGTGTAAAAATGTTCATCGACACCCCTATGGGCGAACAAAGCTGAAAACGAACAACAAAAAACAACAACAAAACCAAGTGAGAGTAGTAAGCGGGCACCCTGGTTGCGGGTTGCGGGCTTGCCTACCTCCCAGGGGCATGTGTCATATTCCGATGACGTCAGCATGTCGCGTGCTGGGTGTCGGATGTCGCACGCGGATGAAAATGCACCGTGTCCGTGTTTTCGCAGTGTACTGCAGCGTCAGCAGTTTTCTGAGCTTTGCATCTATCTCTGTCGCTCTCGTTAGCCAAATGTGTGTTCTCTCTCGCACTTATTGTGTTAAGCGTGGTGTCGTCTAGGTGGTATAGTGCACATCTGCGATATCCGGCCAGAATTTTTCGCAGTGTACTACAGTGTCGAGCTATGCATCTTGCTCTGTCGCTCTCGTTGGCGAAATGTGTGTTCTCTCTCGTTCTCATTGTGTTATGCGTGGTACGGTCTAAGTGGTGCAGTGCACATCTGCGATATGCGCCCACATTTTTTCGCAGTGTACTACAGTGTCAAACTAACCGTATTTTTGCTGGCGGTCGGTCCGGCGCGGTTCAGCGCGGTCCGGCTCGGGCAGGAGCGGGCGCGGGGCGGGCGCGGGGCGGACGCGGGGCGGACGCGGGGCGGGCGCGGCGCGGGCGGGCGTTCGGCGCGTTTTCGGCGCGGTGAGGGCGCGCGACAGGCGCGGTCCGGCGCGCTCGGGAGCACCACATATGCTTCCGACACTGCCAATAATTGGTGCTAAAATTGCTAAACTGGGTGCTAAAGCTGCTAATCTTGCTGCTAAAGCCTCTAAACTGGGTGCTAACACTGCTAATCTGGGTGCTAAAGCCTCTTAACTGCACTGCTAAACTTGCTGCTAAAGCCTTCAACCTGGGTGCTAAAGCTTCTAAACTTGATGCTAAACTGGGTGCTAAAGCCTCTAAACTGGGTGCTGACACTGCTAAACTGGGGTCTAAAGCTGCTAAACTTGCTGCTAAAGCCTCTGAACTGGGTGCTAACACGGCTAAGCTGGGTTCTAAAGCTCCTCAACTTGATGCTTAAACTGCTAAACTATGGCGCGGTACACTTTCTTGCACCAAATACCAGCTTCTTTTATATCCACCACGGAGTCAAGCAGACAAGCGCGCGCGCGCTCACACACACACACAAACACACACACACACACACACTGCGAAGTATATTAATCTTGGCGGCGCACCCGAGAGAATCAGTTCAGTCTTATCATCTAACCGATCACAACCATGACAGCACGCATCGTCAAATCCTTTAGGGGGTTTCCCCGTTTATATTCCAGAGGATTCGTTTCTACTAAGCGGCTAGAGAAAAATGGAAAAATGTACGGGAGGTGCCTTCGATCGCGGTCGGACTGCTCTGCCACTGCGATCACGAGACGAAGTGCAGATGGCATCCAAGTATTGAAGGAAGGTGAGCATAACCATTTTCCCCACGACGAGCGGAAGAATGAGCAGAACGACGAGTTCGAAGATGACGTTGATCAGGAGGACGAGAACGAAGATATGAGGGAAATAACTGGGGGCAAAGAATCAAGCGAAACAGAGAGTGAGGAAAGCAGTGAAAGCGGGGATGAGGACTACGATCCAATTCCCTGGAAAACATGGGAGGAAGAGAGCGATGAGGAAGAAGAAATAGTACAAACTATGACCGATCAGGACGAGGAGGAAAGTGACGATGATGAAGAGGAAGAAGCAGATGACGACGAAGAAGCCGATGGATGGGACGCACAGCGCTCGAAAGTGAAACTTCACAAAAATATCCTACGCGTCCTGCGGGATGAAGACTATGAGATGAGGGAAGCTATTCTAAGATGCGCAAGTAAAGAATTAATTTGCTTTCTTTGTGAAATTTGCTTCAATTTAACGCGGTTTGTCTAAGAATCAGAAAAAAATTCTGCGCTGCTTTAAGGACGAAATATATACAATGATGGATACAGATATTCCTAGGCGTCAGAAAAAATATTATCTCATAGAAAACGAAAACGATCCGTTCATCCCTACCCTGTTAAGTGTCCTTTGCGAAAAATTATACTTTTAATATCATCGAAACAGAATGATCCTGTACTCTAGCCCGACTGCATGTAAACGATATTGACAAATGTACTAAGACAAATAAAATTAAAGAGAAAATATCCCACTGTGCATTATTCTTCCAAGAAAACCCACCCAGAGTCGCTCGCCACACCCCGTGTAATGCACCGCCTAGGCGATCACATATTTCGCTAACGGGAGCGACAAAGAGAGATACATAGTTCACTTTAGCAGCTTAAGCACCCAGATTAGCCACTTTAGCAGCTTTAGCACCCAGATTAGCAGTGTTAGCACCCAGTTCAGAGGCTTTAGCAGCAAGTTTAGCAGCATTAGACCCCCAGTTTAGCAGTGTTAGCACCCAGTTAAGAGGCTTTAGCACCCAGTTTAGAAGTGTTAGCACCCAGTTTAGACACTTCAGCACCCAGTTTAGCATCAAGTTTAGAAGCTTTAACACCCAGGTTAGAAGCTTTAGCATCAAGTTTAGAATCTTTAGCACCCAGATTACCAGTTTTAGCACCCAGTTTAGAGGCTTTAGCCCCAGTTTAGCAGCTTTAGCACCCAGTTTAGCAGTGTAAGCACCCAGGTTAGAGGCTTTAGCAGCAAGTTTAGCAGTGCAGTTTAGAGGCTTTAGCACCCAGTTTAGCAGTTTTAGCACCCAGTTTAGAAGCTTGGCACCCAGTTTAGCAGTGTTAGCACCCAGTTTAGAGGCTTTAGCAGCAAGATTAGCAGCTTTAGCACCCAGTTTAGCAATTTCAGCACCAATTATTGGCAGTGTCGGAAGCATATGTGGTGCTCCCGAGCGCGCCGGACCGCGCCTGTCGCGCGCCCTCACCGCGCCGAGAACGCGCCGAACGCCCGCCCGCGCCGCGTCCGCCCCGCGTCCGCCCCGTGTCCGCCCCGCGCCCGTCCCGCGCCTGCCCCGCGCCCGCTCCTGCCCGAGCCGGACCGCGCTGTACCGCGCCGGACCGACCGCCAGCCAAAATACGGTTAGCTCGACACTGTAGTACACTGCGAAAAAATGTGGACGCATATCGCAGATGTGCACTGCACCACTTAGACCATACCACGCATAACACAATGAGAACGAGAGAGAACACACATTTCGCCAACGAGAGCGACAGAGCAAGATGCATAGCGCGACACTGTAGTACACTGCGAAAAATTCTGGGCGGATATCGAAGATGTGCACTATACTACCTAGACGACACCACGCTTAACACAATAAGTGCGAGAGAGAACACACATTTCGCTAACGAGAGCGACAGAGATAGATGCAAAGCTCAGAAAACTGCTGACGCTGCAGTACACTGCGAAAACACGGACACGGTGCATTTTCATCCGCGTGCGACATCCGACACCCAGCACGCGACATGCTGACGTCATCGGAATATGACACATGCCCCTGGGAGGTAGGCAAGCCCGCAACCAGGGGGCCCGAGTCGTTCCAGACCAAGTGGCGATTAGGTCGTCACCTGAAACAGTTTTTCCCAAGAGAAGTATGTCTTCTCGCAATTTGCTAAGATGTTACGATTTATTCGTCATACGATCATGTGTTCACGTGACGTCGCAAAGTGACGACATTTTTAGATGATCAACGAATCGCCACAAGCCCCAACAATTTTTACAGTGTGGTGCATACTCCATCCTAACGGTTGTCTGTAATATTGTCCGGAGAAGAGCCCAGCTGGACGTGAGGAGGTAGGAATCAATGATCGAAAACCACCTTCCTACTAACCAGGCGCGATTAGAAGTTGCGCGCGCGAATGTGCTTGTTTCCAGTTGCCGCCACTACTTGTTTTGGTCCGTGCGCCTGCCTACCTCTGCCGACCACCGCTTTGGTCTAGTTAGATATTCTGGAAAAGTATTTGTCTTACTTTCATACTCTGATGAAAAATAATAACCAGTGGTCTTTAATAATCTCGCTCTGTCGTGCTCAACACATATTTTGCTACGTGTGATAATTATGTAATAAGTTTCAGTGCAGTCCGCACTGGTGAATATGTCACGAACCAAAACCCGACTAGGTCATCCGCGAGCGCGATTTCTCATATCGTCGGGTTCCGTTTACGCTTTTTGATTCCTTCCTTCTCACGTCCGACTCTCGACACAGCCCTTCTCCAGACTACCCTATTGCTTTGCCACATAGTAACTAGTGATGCGCTCCGATGTTCAGCGCATTATGTGGCGATCGTAGCGTAGGAGGTCTTAAAGTTAAGGGAGGTCGTCGTCAATTAAGTTGTCTCAGGCGCCTGCAGGCGCCGGGACAGGCCGACCTGCAATGCAAACGCGCATGCAAGAGTCGTAGTAGCCTATATTATGTGCACTGTAAGTGCTCTACTATAAAGCAACGACCCTCAGAGTTTCTGCGCGCAGCATGCTGTTAGGCAAAGGAAACCCAGCCATAAATGATGTGTCGAAAAGATGTCGATTCAATGTCGACCCCGGACATCGAAAATTCGTCGACAATGTCGTTTCGACGGAGATCTGTCTCCACAACATCGCCGCCGAAAGAGACGATAGAATCGACGATCCGATATCGATGTGAAATCGATATGAATTCATCACGTCGATATTGTAAGGGGAACGGCGGTACCCCGTGCCGATAGGGTGTTAAACACCTGCTCCTGACTGGGGTCTATTCCCTTAAGGAAAAGTTCATCGGCGGGTCGACCGACCGACCGACCGACCGATCGATCGATCGATCGATCGATCGATCCATCGACATGCGAGAACGAGAGGGGGCGACCTCAGCGCTTCGGTGGTCAGCGCTGGGACTAGCTAATAAACAAAAGAACGACGACGCCGTTCGCGTTTCGCGCGCATTGTGATCATTTATTCGTCTGCTACCGCTCTCCTGTACTGTTTCACTAGAATTGAATTTACCTAAACTTTGAATTTGTTTGACGTGACATGGCTAACGTGCCACTTGCTGTTGCCCATGTTGCTGCACTGGCAGCCGGTTTCCTGCTAAATGATTTTTTGGAGGGTAATTATTGTTTACTTTTTACAAACCATAACCGACCGTGAAAGCGACGTGGATTTAAGTTATGATTTATTTTTGTACGAACTAATTTTGTAATTGATGTTTTAACTTTAGATGATGATGATACGGATTGAGAGAAAATAACGGTAGATGTGGATGAATTTTGTCAGATGGGCGATCCTGCCTTCAGGTGGCATTTTCGTTTAACAAAGCCACTGTTTGAGGTTAGTGTCCCTCAAAATTTAACTCAACTTCTCTGTGGCTTAATGATGTCAAGCTGACAACTGTTAGCAAGCGACCTACATTAATATGTGATTTCATTTCAGATATTGGTGCAAGAAATTGGCAACCACCTTGTTGACCACAATCGTTTGATAAGGGAAAGGCGCCCTCTGGCACACATTTTGCTCATGGTATTATGGATCCTCGCCACTCCTGACACATATCGTAGTGTAGCACTTCGCTTCGGAGTGTATCCGTAGGAAGTCCACGATCATTATGTGTATATAATAGAAGCATTGAGCGAGTTGGCAGAAAATTACATCGTTTGGCCTGATCAGGCTGAGCGCAACAGAATAAAGAGAAATTTGCAAAGGAAATCTGATTTTCCTGGCATTATAGGAATTATGGATGGAATGCATGTCTCCATCTCTGCACCTTTAGAGGAAAAGGCTGCTTATCGAAACTATCACCATGGTTACTCCATAAAAGTTCAAGCTGTGTGTGATGATAGACTTTTAATTAGAGATGTGTACATTGGTGAAGCAGGCAGTCTCCATGATGCTAGGGTCTTCAGAAGAAGCCCTCTGTGTAGAAACATTTTCTTTGAGAGGCCTGATATGATTTCGAGAGGGGAGCATATAATTGCGGACTCCGCTTACACTCTCTTTGACAAGGTAAGGGTTTCTGGTGCTTGTTACTATTCTATGAAGGGCGCTATATGTTTTTACCTTACTGTTTTCCCCCTTCATGAATTGCAGGTCATTACGCCCTTTGTTAACGATGGCCATTTACAACCAATGCAACGCAACTTCAATCGCCGCCTTAGTCAAGCTCGTGCAGGCATTGAACATGTCTTCTGCAGAGGTAAGGGTATATGGCGGAGGATGCAGCATTTGACGGCAAGAAACCCATTCTACATTGTGGATCACATTGCAGCATCTTTAACTCTGCATAATTTCAGAATCATCCACCTGGAACCAGACTACCCTGTAAGCTATTATTTAGTATATGTTTTTCGCTGGTCAATGAATACCTAGTGGACTGCTGTAACTTGTACATTGTTCTTATAACAGGGTGTTGGGGTCTGTGGTGCCATTGAAGACTATGACAATGTACAGGCCCCTGCTCTGGTTGATATCATCCCAGACCAACATGTGCCCAATGGAGATCGTGCAGAGGCATTAGAACAAGCTCATCTGAGGGGGAGCAAAGGCGATGGGATATTTGCAACACACTACCACAATAGTTCCAGGTTAAGAATGTTGAGAGAGAGAGAGCATATATATTGGTTTTTTGTTGGCATCTGGGCTTGCCCATGGTGTCCAGGGTTTCAATGAGGCGGGAGATTAATTTATGCAAATGTATTCATACTCCAGAACCTTATGTAACTACCTTCCTGTCCTCAGGCACTACTTCCTGTGTACTGTATTCTCCAGCACTTGTGAAAATATCTGCTAATGAGTCAGTGTGCAATAAAAAAGAAAATGCAGGTTTAAATTATGAATTTTTAATTAAAATATAGAAATACTTTTTATAAAAGTAATGACCAGTTTTTAATTAAAATATAGATATACTTTTCATAAAAGTAATGACCAATTTTTAATTAAAATAAAGAAATACTCTTGATATAAGTAATGACCAATGTAACATAACAGTCAACTAAAACAATATCACTTTGTTCATATGAAACTTAAATTAATCCTAATGGTTTCTTAAAATTGACTACAATCACAGTGACCAGTCTGATCATTCAGTCCTTAACTCAAATCACATTAATCACTTGGTACCTTAAAATCACTAAGAGTCTTCTTGTTTGTCTAAAAACCCTACAAACTTATCCAGCTTCTCATTCAAGCTGTACCCCAGCTCCAGTTTTTTTTGCTTGTATGATTTAGTGTCCTTTTTGCTGCTGTATGCTGGCTTTTCCCCCTTTTTGTCCTTCCTCCTTAGTACGCGAGGCTCCGGCTCACAATCACGAACAGTGATTGCCTTTGAGGCACCCATTGAAAATAGCTTTTGGGGTTTCATTGTTACGCTCTTCTCCATCATCACAGCAAGACTGTCATAATACAGCCAGTTCGTGAAATCATTGCCACTCCCCGTGCAAAGGGATGCCATATCTGCCCGCCGCTTGTATTCCTTTGCTAAGTATGCCATCCGTTTGGACACATCTTCCGTGGTAACTACGTAGCCTTTGCTTAGCAAAACATCCCTTATTTCATTGTATAAAGATGCAGATCTATGCAGATCATCATCGAATAGATGCTTTCGAGAAGCATACTCTTTAATGAGAAGTGCAGACATCTGTGGCACTTTAAACACATTGGGCAGTTCTGTAAATTTCAAACACGTCAAAGTAAAATGTCACGCTCCAGTACAGACACCTTGAAAATGGAAACTACTACTACACACCTTCTGGTTCACATCCTGTCAGAGCTGCAACACCACACACAACTTTGTTTTCCTCAAGAATACTTTTCCTTTTTTTAGGGGGATCCCTGGGTCCAGCTGAATATTTTGTAATGAGCTCCTCAATACTTGTGGTAGGAGGTGGAGCATCATCGTCCCGGTATTGGGAGATGTATGGCTTGTACTTCCATGTAGGCTCACACGTTGAATGCATTGCCAGCAGTCTGCTTAGTGACCTCTTCAGGCTTTTCAAAGTGTAAAAAAACTTCCGCTCCCACATAAAGATCATGACTTAACGCCATCCCTGACCAATTCTCTGCGTTGCCGTACTGCTCAGCAAGTCCTTATTTTCAAGGCAGGTTTCAATGAGTCTCAGAGTTGGCTCAGTCGGCCAATCTTTACGAATCCTCTCGCCCTGAGGGAGTATGGGGTAACCATCATTACCAAGCTGCAATTCTGAAAGATAATAAAATGTTACCCAGCAAAAGTCACTGTCACCCATACAGTAATAAAAAAAGAAGAAAGTAAAACCGTCTCACAAGAGGCACACTCACTTATGACATGTTTTGGCTTCAGAAGCTGTGTTGAGCACAGATCTTGCTCCGGCTCCAAGCCGCTCACGTCACTGTCGAAGCTTATATTTTTCGGCAGAATGTATGACTCATCAGATTTTTGACTGAGCAACTCCCAATCACTTCCCACCTCAGGAAGGTGTGTTTCCTTTCTCAAACTGGTATCTTTCACAGGGTAGAATAAATCTTTGGTTAGTTCCTCATCATCATATATGTAGTTGGGAAGTTGTATGATGGCCTCTGCCAAATCAGAGTTGCCTAGCTGTTGACAGAAATTAATACACTTAGAATCAAACCTGAAGATTTCCAGCAATCAATTCAAACAACGAGTGTACTTTAACTCTACAATTAAAGAATTTAGACAGGAGTCATATTCTTCACAAACAATTTTAGATATATCATAATCCCCTGCCATTTTTGAAACCCTCTTACAGAGTACTCTATGAAAATGTCCCTGGAATGATATGACAGGAATAACATTATTATTCAGAAAAGTGTTAACTGGCAAGACTATTTCCACAGATAAGCTCACAAACCTTATCAAAAGTGTCAGGTAGGTTGCTGAACCTGATGCTAGTACTTTTAGGAAGAGGAGTAAAACTACTTTCCACAGCAGGGTAGAATAACTCTTTGGTTAGTTCCTCATCATCATATATGTAGTTGGGAAGTTGTATGATGGCCTCTGCCAAATCAGAGTTGCCTAGCTGTTGACAGAAATTAATACACTTAGAATCAAACCTGAAGATTTCCAGCAAACAATTCAAACAACAAGTGTACTTTACCTCTACAATTAAAGTATTTAGACAGGAGTCATATTCTTCACAAACAATTATAGATATATCATAATCCCCTTCCATTTTTGAAACCCTCTTACAGAGTACTCTATGAAAATGTTCCTGGAATGATATGACAGGCATAGCATTATTATTCAGAAACGTGTTAACTGGCAAGACTATTTCCACAGATAAGCTCACAAACCTTATCAAAAGTGTCAGGTAGGTTGCTGAACCTGATGCTAGTACTTTTAGGAAGAGGAGTAAAACTACTTTCCACAGCAGGGTAGAATAACTCTTTGGTTAGTTCCTCATCATCATAAGCAAAGTGGGGGAGGAGTACGATGGCCTCTGCCACATCAGTATCACCCAGCTGTTGACAGAAATAAATACACTTAAAATAAAACCGGAAGATTTCCAGCAATCAATTCAAACAACAAGTGTACTTTACCTCCACAATTAAAGTATTTTAATAGTAGTCATATTCCTCACACACAATTTGTGATAAATCATAGTCCCCTTTTATTTTCGCAACCCTCTTGCAGAGAACTTTATGGAAATGTCCCTGGAATGATATGACAGGCATAGCATTATTATTTAGAAAAGTGTGAACTGGCAAGACTATTTTGACAGATAATCTCGCAAACCTTATCAAAAGTGTCGGGAAGATTTCCAAATATTACAGAGCTCGACACAGGTCGAACCCTATTCCCAATTTTTGTACATTCTGTCGCAAAAGAGTTTCCTAAACTTCTTTTGGCCTTACAGGGTTTAAATGGTGACATATTCTCAAATTGATTGATGACATCTGAAAGTGATGAGCAAATCAATAGTAATAATTTTTAATTGCTGTAATTCAATTACCGACAATTAATCCTACCATCCTCAATGATATTCAAGTTGAAGTCACACTTTATGTTGTCAGATATTGCTGCATTATCTGCAGGTGTCACTGAAACATAAGAAGAAGAAGAAGAAGCGGAGGTTTAGACATATGATACTCAAGATACTAACTGCGGTTGTAGAGAAATAATGAATGCAAACGGAACTCACATGATAATTTTTTCCTTGGAGGTGAATTTAAGTCTAGAATCAGACAATGGGGATGCATTAGTACAGCAGCATTAACGAACACATAGAGGACAGCAGGTGCAAATGTTATTACCTTCATCAACCACTGTAACTTCAGACAGACTATACGGTTGAACAATCTGCACATCGTTGTGCGGTGTCAGTGGTAAGCTAAGTTCACCAATCCGTGCTACAAATTCGTCTGAGAAAAACATGTGAGACGCAACCACATTACACACTAGACATAACCTTCAACCACCAACAAACACCATGCAACACAAGGTTACCTGAAACAGTTCCGTCGGCCACAGCCGCCGTAACGTCGCCCACAGCCGCCGTAACGTCGGCCGGGACAATCAGAAAATACTTAAAATTGTTCCTAACAAATACAACAACGTTCCTTTCCTTGTCTACCACCTCCAAAGTGGCAGACATCTTTTAACACTCGAAGAGAAACACCGACTGTTAAACCACTCCGGCTACAAAACAGCCACTTGTTTGCTAGACAAGTAAAATACTGCACGATCACATGTAAAAACTATATATTCACCGTTTGAAAATTGCTCGCGACGGATGACACGGATCTTGAGCACGGATGAGAGCGAACAAACGAAATAGAACGCATACGGCGCGAAACGCGAACGGCGTTCTTTTGTTTATTAGCTAGTCCCAGCGCTTACCACCGAAGCGCTGAGGTCGCCCCCTCTCGTTCTCGCATGTCGATCGATCGATCGATCGATCGATCGGTCGGTCGGTCGACCCGCCGATGAACTTTTCCTTAAGGGAATAGACCCCTGGTACCATTGTACGCGCCGCGCAGCCCTCTCGGTCCCCTTGGCAGCCGGCCCCTGTTGTGTACCCGTGACTCTGCCCTGCACTTCTCCGAATACACCAGTCCTGTTCTGTGTCACTAGTCTCTTCCCATACGCCCCTGCATCCCTTACAATATGTTAAATTAGACTGCAGTTTGAATTATAATCAAGCTTGCTGTCATGGTGGTTGCGGTGAAGGGGTGGGGGCATTATAAACAAGGTAGGCGTACGCCAGACCGCGTCGTGGCGCAACAGGCTTCGCTCACCGCGAACCACTGTTCCGCCCCTCCACGCCTGACGTACACCTACCTTGGCCTGCCGGCGGCTATCACCGGGCGTGTGGGACCCTGCGGGGCTAATTAGTCATTACGGCGCCCTGCGGGCGCCGGTCTTGAGGTGCGAGGGACGCTACGCTTCTAATCTAACCCCTGGACGTACCTACTCCCACAGTATTGTGAACTTCTCTACCGTACTTAATCGTGCTTAACTCTAACTTAACTTGCCCTAGCCTACTCCAACCTTACCTACCCTTCCCTACTCTAACCTAGCTTCCCTACTCTAAACTAACCTACACTACTCTGACCTAGCCTACTCCAACTTCCCCTACTCATTGTGGACTTCCTAACCTACCCTTTCCTACTCTAACCTAGCCTACCCTACTCTAAACTAACCTAGCCTACTCCAACTTCAGCTACTCATTGTGGACTTCTCTACCGTACTCAATGCTGCTCAAACCTAACCGACCCTAGCCTAACCGGTTCCGGTCCAAGGAGGCCCGGCTTTGACAACTGGCACCATCAGCAGCACCTGGGGTCTTCTTCAGGATTGTGATTGAGGTCCTGAGTGTATTTTAAGCGTGGTCGGTTCCCATCTTTAAGTTCAAAATACTGCTTTTTTTAGCAGTTTTTCCTTTTGTTCCTGCTCCTGCTCAAGAATGCCCTGGTTTGGCCCCCAGCACCTGCAGCAGTACCTAAAGGTCAAATTTGGCATTTTGAATGGGGTCTTAGGGTGATTTAAGAGGGGGTCGGTCGCCATATTAATGTTTGATATTCTGCACGATTTAGAATTTGGCACCCCGTTCCAGTTCCTGCCCAAGAAGGCCCTGTTTTGACCCCTAGCACCTGCAGCATCACCTGGGGTTGATTTCGGCATGTTGAATGGAGTCTTGGGGTGATTTTAGATGAAAGCGGTGGCCATGTTGAAGTTTAAAATTCTGCACGATTTAAAAGTTTGCCCACATCTTCCAGTTTGTGCTCAAGAAGGCCCTGTTTTGCCAACCGGCACCTGCAGCAGCACCTGGGGTCCTTTTCGGCATTGTATTTGAAGTTCTGAGTGTATTTTAAGCGGGGTCGGTTCCGATCTTTACGCTCAAACTACAGCTTGTTTAGCAGTTTTTCTATTTGTTCCTGCTCCTGCCCAAGAAGGCCTTGTTTTGACCACTAGCACCTGCAGCAGCACCTGGGGTTGATTTCGCCATCGTGACTTGGGTCTTTGGGTGATTTTAGAAGGGGTCGGTCGCCATGTTCATGTTTGAATATCGGCACGATTTAGAAGTTAGCCCTCCTGTTCCAGTTCTTGCACAAGAAGGCCCTGGTTTGTCAACCGGCACCTGCAGCAGCACCTGAGGTAGGATGCCCCCGAGGTGAGGTTGACCCTGGTATGATGCTAGGAGATTGTGGTCCAAATTTGAGCCCTCTACGATGAACCGTTCTCGAGAAATCGCGCGGACAGACAGACACGCAAACAGACAAAACATTTTTGGGCCAGTGGGGTAAGGGCTTCGCTATCGCTCAGCCAATAATAGATTTCAAAACGAGCTCGTCTAAACGTACATAGTACAGTATACAGTAATGAAACCATGTAGTAGAACATGAAAATATAGGTCCCAGATAACTATCGTTTAAACTTTAAATGGGACTTTACAAGAAACAATAAAATGATATCTCAAAACAAAAACATGGAAAGGAGAAAGGTTTCACTTTAGAGAACCTAGCAGTAAACTAGTGTGAGAAAACACATTTGTCCCACAAAAGAACTTTTCGCAGACGAGAAAATATTATCTTGGGCAGATTGCAATGGGAAGATATCTGTAGTCAAATTCTCATTTTAAAAACTTCGGTGGAATGTACCCACTCTGGAAAGATCTAAGTATCAGTCATTTCTTTGGAGAGAAATATCAGTCACGTTTAACAAACAAGTAAGTCACTGGAGCTGAGGATCAGCCTAAGCTGCTGCTGCTTCTGGTCGTTGCTTGCGCCACTTTGAATCCTTCAGCCACTTGCACAAGGCATCATCAGCTGCCTGGAGATCTGAATCCTTGAAGGCAGTTTGAAGAGTACCTGCAAACACGAGAACAGACATCTATTAGCAGATGTCAAACTGGCAGGGTTTCAAAAGCTTACATGTTTCATGATCTTACATTTCTCTTTATAAATTTTGAATGTTAGGTATAAAACTTCATAACCTTTATTTTGTTTCTGTTCAGTTTGTTTTATCTCACTAGTGCTCTATGCTAGTACAATCAGTCTTTTCACTTCTCTGCCCGTTCCATATTCCATGCTCAGGAGTACTAACTGTACTGTACGGCAGTGTACTAAATAAAAAGCCCCTCTTGCATGGAGTATTTACCAGACAAAACTTTGGAGACCGATGGTACAGAGACACAATGAAAACAAACATAAAAAAAATTAACATAACCTGTACCTTTCTTATTTTAAAATTGAATTTGGAATGTAAAACAAGCTCTAAGGGAAGAAACTGCCACTATTTTGAAGTGAGATGGCTTTAGCCAGTGACATGCAAATCCAAAGGCTACATCACATCAGGTGTGATATTGCTGATGGCATACTTGACAAGCCAGTGACAGTAAAATGCAAATCCAAAGGCTACATCACATCAGGTGTGATATTACTGATGGCATACTTGACAATAGAACAGGAAATGAAGTAAATGCATTCCACAATGTTAAGATTTGAACGGTGGGCAGGCTGTGGACACCACACTGATCAAGTATGCTTGGCTGCTTGGCTCAAAATGGTAAACCAAAGAACAGCAGGTAAGAAGGCTCATAAGAGTCGGAGTCTACTACTGTGCTATCCCTTGAAAAATAAGGAAATAAATTTGTTAGTTGCCTATTTACCCTATATTTGAAAGATTCAATTAAATTAATTTAAATAGTTTTTAATTCATTTTGTTCAAATTGTAAATGTGGAGTTTCACAGGGTAAAACCGTTTAAATATAATTCCAAACAAAATAAATTAAGAGTTATCGGAATAGTTCAATTGAATCTTTCAAATGTAGAGTAAATAAACAACAAAAATTTATTTAGGTGTTACTTACCTTGGAAGACCTTGTAGATATTCAGTGCTCGGGAGTCTATCTTGTTATTTCCTCCATCTAAATCCATTTACTTGGCAAGGCTTTTCCGTTTAGGGTTGTTGGCAGAAGTTTGAATGAAGCTGGATATGTAGTATCACTGCGAAAACAACTTGAAAATGTACGGTACTAAGTAAGTAAATTATTTCAGGAACATGAGATGAACAACTGGAAATTAAAACTTACATTTGCAGACATGTTGAGGTCTGACTCGCCCAAGAACGTCTCCAACTTGTTCCTCTCTATCGAGCAAAGGTAACGCTGCTATCCTGCTTAATGGTGCAGCAATTCGACGTTCACTGGGAATTAGGGACCGCTGGACCCTACCAAGCTTCATCGAAATGATTTCAAATTTGCTAGAAATTTCTGTGGTTGTTGTTTAATCTACTTATGGCAATTTGCATTCCTTGGAGTCTTTCATCTGTAAAAAGAAAAGTAACCTGTTCCATGTTAATAAGATGGGTTTCAGAAAAAAAATGGCAATACTGACCTGTGCTTTTCTCATCTGAGAAAATATTCCTCCGTCCATCACTGCTCCTGCTTTAAGAATTGGTCATCTAGTAACAAAAACAAGAGAAAAGATACATCACATGTGACTTGACAGAACCTGTGAACGATCCATTAAAGTTGAAAGTCATGGAAGTACTAGGTAGAGAAGGGTCAGCACAAATGCGAATCATGGCACAGATAGAGCATGTGACTTCTGGCTGGTACGGTTTAATAAAAGTGATACGAACTGATGAAAACAGAAAAACTGGGAAAGTAAATTAACAGAAAATTGGTCTAGCTCTCAATTGCCAAATATCTTGCTTTCTTATGTAAAATACTGAGACATTCTTTCTAGCCTGAAGCTGGTTGCTCCATCTATATTATGACACACGTCGAGACAATATCAGTCTTTGAACTTCATTACCAAACTTTAATAATAATAACTTAAAACATTTGTGAAAGAAAAGTTAAGATAGTTATCAAGACAAGAAACTGAAGCAAGGGGAAATGAACCTTGCTGGAATTTTCTGCTGAAGGAGACTTGGCCAGGAAGATTGGACAGATTTCAAGCGAAAAACAGGTTCATTTGGCAGATGTTCTACATGGAATGAGACATCTCTTTTCTCAAGCCTACTGGACTTCAAACTCGAAGCTGGCAAATTTTCCAGGTGTCATCTAGAAGAAACAACTGTTAATTGCATCAAACCCACATCAGAGAATTGAAACGCTTGTTGTAAGACTTAAATGGAAAGTAGAATACCTGCTCAGCATCAGTAAGTCTAGATAATGAAGACGATATTGTTATGTAAAAGCAGGAGAATTCGGTTGGACAGAATGGCTTGCTAATGGAATGTCTGGTCTGAGACGGGCCTGCTGGCGGAGAAGTTCTGGGCTGAGGGAGGCTGAGGCTCTGCAGAGGCGAAAGGCTCAGCACACGAGAACAGCTAGTCTGAGGAGATCGACCAATTTTCTCTGGAGAGAGTACTCGCTCAGGAGTAATGCTTTCCCCTTGTTGGGAAGAAAGGTTTGACTGGATACTCTGAAAGGACAAGATATTGAAGCAAAGAAGTGTGGTGACAAATGTAAGATTTTAACATGAAAACTATAAGAAGGAACTAACTTTCAGTGGATTACCTTCTATGGCGATTTGACAGATCTGCTTGCCATCCTCTTTGCTGCAGCCTCCCTGTCAGCTTTGAGCCTGATCATAACTCTGCCCGCCCCTTTTTCTTCTGTTCATCACGGGAAACTTTTGGCACATGCTTCGCAGAGCCTGCTTTCGTAACAGGTAGAGGAGGGGGAGGGATGTCAACTTTCGACACCTTCCTTACAGGGATGTCATCATCGGAGTCAGACTCAATTGCTGGATTCTTAATCCTTCGTCGCTTTCCTTTCCCTCTCTCTGGCTCAGCTTCGGCTGCAACGTGTCACCGTTACTCTTTTAACTATTTTTCTGACTTACATTTTTCTCCAATTTTTAGTTTATTTAGTTTATTTTTGACTGACGCTACACTGACTTCTCTTGGCGATCGCGACGCCAGTGACGTTGATTACGCGACGTTTCTTGCTTTGCCTTTCTTTGTCTGCCATCCGACTCATTTCAAGTCATTCGTTTCACGCGCGTATCGCCGCTCCTTGCGCATCGAGTTCGCGCAGCTCACGGTACCGCAGCTTTTGTTTACTCATCCGCCACCAGAGCGCACCACCTAGCCCGAGCCGAGACGGTCCGCTCCTCTGCTCATCACGTTCATTCTTTCTTCGGCGCTCAGAGCAGCAACTACTTCACCATCTCTTCTGACCCGAGCATCAGTTTACCTTCATTTCCGTATTCACGCACGTGTATATTTCTCGACGAGTCTCAGTGTTCGCTACTGTTAGCTTCTTCAGTTAGGTTTAGTATTCTAAATTCAATGAGAATTCTTTAGGCTAGGGTTACTTTCACTTAAACCGGAGGGGAAGGGGCGGAGGGGCGGCCACCTTGGTTGACCTCATAGTGAACAGCTGGCATTGTTCCCGACTTCCAGGGTCGGAAGTTTCCATCATAAGATGTCCGGCCAAAGCCCTGCTGTGAGCTGTCCCGAAGTGGAGTCCGGCGGCGATGTTCCTGTGATGCCTGTCCATGTCCACCTGGCCCGGCCATGCTGCCCTTGAAGCACATAGACCGTTTGTAGCTGTCGTGAAGACCTCACCTCTCCGTCACAACCCACCGATTTTGTAACTATCTTTATGAAGAGAGGCTGTGCTATGCTCTATTTCAATGAGAGACTTTTTTTTTCTTTGCATTGTGGCCCGCGCCACTTGCCATGTGCCTTCTGTGTGGCACATGGCGTTTTGATTTGGCCTGTGTGATGCTATGGGTAGTTTAACCTCACTCTTACCTCATGGCATGGTGTGTGCGTGTGTGTGTGTGTGTATGTGTGCATTGTGTCAGCTTTTGTTTGCTCTGGCTTTATGCCAGATTACTCTGTGCTTTTCAATTAGCTCACTTATTTGTTATGTGCTTTTGCCGCCAGAGTTTGTGTATTTAGCTTTGGTTCTTTTGCCTTTAATTTTTCATGCTATGTGAAATAATGATTTGATCGTTTCTCTTTGTTTTCCTGTATTGTGTTACAATATCAGTCATTTAGCTGTATTTCAGCGAGGCAAGGCCATGTGCCACTGCTGTCCATTTTCTAACCCTATGCTATCATTTATTTGCCGTTGTCTTCAATACTTGCTCGAGGATGACTCTATTGTTTAAATTGCCTCTCTAAGGTTATTGCCAGCTATTGTTTCCTTGTTTATTATCAAACTTTGCATTCAGTTACATTGATCTATTCACTCTTCTGGTGGTTTTCTGCTAGCAGTGTGCTTTCTCTAGCCATATGTTTGAGTCTAACCTGGCCCATCGTGTTGTCAGGTACAAATGTATGTAATCATTTTGTTTTGCAATGGCTGTATTCATTTCTACTTTCAGAGGAAGATCTTTGTGTTACCTTTGATTCAAACTATGATTTTTTTTTTTTTTTTTTTTTTGGGGGGGGGGGGGCGTCGTCGTGTAAAAATTCCCCCCCCCCCCCCACCACCACCACCACCACTGAGAAGTCATGGTCTGGTCAACAGTAGGGGCGATCGTCGAGCACCTACTTTCGAAATCCGTTTGGCGCGTAAACATTCTCCCGGCCATGTTTCTTTTACTTGAAAAAGTTGCATTTTTGACAGCTTTTAACATCTGAGCTAACTTTACCTTATGATGTCCATGTATTGGCTTTGTGATGCTAACTTGTGCTACCAGTCCTTGTTCTTTGCTGCCTGCTTGGCTCAGGCCTTTAATTTAGTGTAAAATCTCTTGTTTTGGCACCAAGTTTCATCACCTGTACTCAGTGTTTTGCTTTGCTCTATAGTGGAATTAATGGCCTCTCCTGTGTGTGTTTGTCCGTTAGTTTCACTATGGTTAACTTCAAATTGTATCTCTATTCAATATAGGGGCGGTTTTGCTTTAGTTTAGACTTTTAGCTGCTTTAAAATATCTTGCTTTACCGCCTCCAGGATAGGTGGCTTCGGTCTCTCAGTCACCTTCAAACCACGCGCCCCCAACAAGCGGCTCGTCGTGGTAGGTGGCAGAGGTGAGGACGCGCAGTTTGAAGCTTCCCTCCTTCAACCGGGCTTCCAACGTTCAAGCGCACCAGATTTAATTTCAATTTGAAGTCCGATGTCTAGCAGTGTCGCCTTCTGTGTCGACGTTTATTGTTGAAGTACGGTACTTCAAATAACCTGCGCACACATCTTTGTCCCTATTGGTGTCGTCCGTGTAGGGTGTGGAGACAAAGTTTAAAGTAGGGGTGTGCCAGGTGCGGAGGGGTGGAACAGTGCTCTGCGATGAGCGAGGCCTGTTCCACCCCGACGTGTTATTACGTACCCTATGACGACGTTCGTGGACACCATGAGCTGCTCTATGGACGCAATACGGAATTCGGGTGCCTGGCCTATACTGGTGGACGTAAGTATGCCCTTGACGGCCACGCCAACGTTGAGGCCGAAGACGAGCCAGGCGGCCAGCAGCAGGCGGAGGGGCAGCGCGTGCGGGGTGTGCGAAGACGGCAGCGACACCTCTGCCAGCGTGGACCACGCGTCCAGCGAGGCGCCGAGAACACGCTGGGACCAAATGCACGTTTTTGTCACACCATCGCTGCCATTCTAGGCCCCCTCCTATACTGATATAATGTTATGAACCGCTCAGTTCGATAGATAATTCTAGTGCGGCTGCTGACGTCACCGCAAGCCACAAGACGCATGGATTTGTTTCGCCGCAAATGGCGTGTTGCCAACAAATTTAAAACTCGTAACTCACCTGCAACCAAACAAACTCCACCAGAGAGAAAAGCTTCTTGTAAAATCGTCTTAAATTTGATACGAATTAATTGAAGACGAGAGAAAACTCATCGCAGGGACAAAACATGACCACGCCGACCAGCCGTGCCGTGCCGAGCTGAACCAAGCCGCGCAGTGGCTTTTCCGTGGCTTCGAAAGTGTTTCATAGCTAAATATTTTAAACTGCAACGATCGAAAAACCGGCTGATCATTTTGTTCGGCAATAAATATCGACAAGTAATATCTAGAAGTCTCTGAGGCTTGGTATGTTGCGTGGTGTGACAACGTTAACATTTCTAGTATATTTTTCGATTTCCAAATCGGGCCCGGCTTATTTCTTCCGCCGGGGGAGGGGGGTCAAGCATGGGGCCAGCAGGAAGCGCTGCCGTCGCCAACCCCTGATTGAACCAATCATACAGGCCGTGATGATCACGTGACACGTTTATCGTCAACTGTTCACCGCCTCGATTTTTCTGACATCTGTGTTAGACCCTTCCCCCCTTTTCCAGTTCCGCACCCTGCCGGATGGGAGACCGACCGCGGGTGTCGACGCGGCGTGGTCCGTTTATAAACAAGAAACGAAGGCCCGCTACGCTCGCCAATCAATTTTTGGAATGTCAGCATTGCGGCGATTCGAAAAACACCGATGTATTTGACGCTGCCGATTCTTGAGCCGAGCCTTTTCCGAGGGTGAAGGTAGAAACCTCCGCACTTGTGTTTCCAGAAGAACAGGTCATGGGTCGAAATTGAAAGGAAATTGCAAGGAAATTGAAACACGAAATTAATCCAGGTTGGCAACACAGTAGAGATCGCCTCCAGCGATGACACAATGAAGCGGCGACGTCAGCAGCCGCACTGGAATCATCTATTGAACTCAGCGGTCCACAAAAGTATAGCTATTTTATGTGTTTTCATTTTCGTAGCAGACGAACCGGTACAAACACAACGGCAGTAATATTGAACACTGACTGTTTGAAAAGATGTTGTGTATATCAGTACAACCTAAATAGGCACGGACGGGCTGTAGTTATCACGAAGATATCAAGCAAAAATACACTCGCATTTCAATAAATAGAAATGAAAGGGTGCGCGAAAGCATCACTTCACTAGGCATCACATCGATGCCATCCCGTGAGAAACCTTATTGCTCCAGGCTCTTTGTTTATTCGATTAAGTTACTGCAAGATCATTCGTATAGATTTGTATTGTAGGTATAAGTGTAGCGGCTTACCCTGCAGCATGGCCGCCGATATGAGCGCGCAATTGTGCGGTCGTCTCTAGCCAGCACCGTGGACAGTACGGTCTGCGCTAAAACCATTGATGCCAGCGATGCGAACAACAGCGACAAGATGGTGACTCGCTGGCGCCGCGAAGGCAGAAGCAGTGGGCCCGACCCGCAACGCACGTGCAGCTTCAAGATCACAATATTGGTTATTTGTCATCCCACTCGCTCAATCCCACAACCAAGCATTGGATACAGCGGGTGGCAACTCGTCCAGAGACCGCAAACCAGTGGGCTTCTTCGGGCTCAATGCTGGGACTGCCTGGCAGCCGAGCGGACAGCAAGCGCAGAGCGTTGCGACAGACAGACAGAGCGCTTGGGCAGCCTACGGCCCGGCCTATGCTAGCCGGACTCCGGGATTACCCCGCATTACCTCAAATTATCCCGGATTACCCGCTCGGATTACCTGGGATTACATCGGATTACCCCGGATTGCCCCACATCACCCGGATTACCCCGCATTACCCGGATTACCCGGACTACCCGGAATACCTCGGATTACCCCGGATTGCCCCGACTTATACCGGATTCCCTGGCCCGGAATACCCCGGATTACTCCGGAGTACCCTGGATTACTCGGATTACCCGGATTACTCTTGATTACCTTACTTGAATATTCACATGCAAAGCCAGCAGAGGAGGGTATTGATACTTCTGTGCTAGAATCAATTTCACAGAGGATTGAAAAACACGAAGAAAAGCATAAGAAAAATTTTGTTCTGATAGCTGATGAGATTCACATATCTCAAAATCTTGTGTTTTAAAAGTCATCTGGAAAACTAATTGGCCATACCACTTTGGATACTGTTGATAGTGAAGTAAAAAAATTGAGCAGCTTATCGATGCTCCAGATAAGGAAATTGAAGAAACAGTTGCTACAAAAGTTCTTGTTTACATGGCTAAAGGAGTGAGTAATGGGATAAAGGAGGTGGTGGCATGACCTGTAACCTGTATGTCTGGACTTGGGAAGTGATTGCAGCAATGGAATCATCAGGAATGCCTGTCACTGCTTTTATTAGTGGTGGATCATCAGTAAATAGAGGGTTCATCAAGAGGCACAAGCCGGCCACTGTCCACAAGTCAGGTATTATTTTTGATACATGGAATAAGGCAGCTATCCATAGGAAATTATATTTCATAGCTGATGTGCCCCCTTTGCTCAAAACAATACGAAACTGTCTCTCAATTCCCGCTGGGATGGTAGAAGAAGTCGGAGGAAGATGATGCTGCATGGAAAGAAAATGTCGTGGGATTTTATCATCAGGTTGTATGAAGCAATAAAAAAAAACTGTGAGAAAATCATTTAAGTTGAACGCTATGAATGTATGTCCTGACAGTTACGCCAGGATGAAAGAAAAGTTAGTTGCCCAACCATTAAGTAAGACTGTAGAGATATGCAGAGTCAGGGATGGATCGATGCAGTGGAAACCATTAATTTTATTGAGAAAACAAATGATTGGTTTGACTGCCACAATGGTGCCCATTCCTCCCAAGGTATTAGAACTAGAAACCCAAATCTTGCTCCATACACTGCAATGGATGACCCACGGTTTGACCTGTTGGATGACTTCTTAAAATATTTGGATGACTGGGAGAGTCAAACTATTGATCCAAACCATACTATGAATGAAACCTTTGCTTCAGACCAGTCCCAGAATATTGATGATCCTAATGAAAGTGAAATCGAGGATGGTGGCGTAGACCCTGAAGAAGATACTAATGCAAGTAAAAGAATTCTCAGTAAGCAGACTATAGAATGGATTCAGATGACAACTTTGGCCTTCAAACCATTGATACGATTACTCCTCGAAGAAGGCACACCTTTTATAAATTCCAGAAAATTTTGCCAAGACCCACTGGAACAACATTTCTCGACGATAAGAGCTGGAACGGGAGGGAGTAATAATCCCAATGTACAGCAGTTTCTAAATAGAAATCGTTCTCTGCACTTGATTGGTCAGCTGGGCATGAATTCAAGAAAGGGAAATTCTGGAGTAGACAACACCACTGTTGAAGTCACTCATGGGCCTTTGGCAAAGCGTAGATTGAGTCATGTACCAAAATTCTCTTAGGTAGCACTTTTTCCCCCATGGAAGTAACTTTAAGATGGTCTGCTATTGTCCCATTATTTAAAATATTATTGTAGTTCTGTATCTTCATCTCATAGTTTTGATTTCTTATATGCCATACTTCATTCATTGTAATGGTGCTGTCTAGTGAATTATTTCAAATCTGGGAAATTTATTATATTGGAATCCCGGAGTTATGAGATGTAAGGAAATGAAAGTTAAAGTTATGAAACGCAGAGGGAGGAAAAACTAATGCTTCATTTCTATTATCATTTTCCTTTTGTTTATTTAAGTAATGATAGTTAAACAACTCTAAAAAGAATAAAAGACACCTTCACATAACATACATCTAGTATGTTCACTTAGAGCAACAACAAAAATAAAATCAATTTTTTCAAATGAAACAAATTAGCTTTTAATTGTACAAACATTATCACAAAATAAAAACCCTTCAATAGTTAAAGGAGGGTAACATTGAACAAGCTGGCCCGTCCCTTCCGTCAATCTCGGTGCCAGTTCCGCTGCGCTTCACCGGGACCTCGGTTTGACAGGGGGACTTGGCCTGCCGGCGGCGTTTGGGCGGGCCTTTGGCCCCCGCCTAAAGTCTCCCTAAAAGTGCCCGATAGCAGATGTATTTTTTACGATTAAAATCGTTAACCTGAGCCCGTCCCTGTGCGCGCCGCGATGGTAATGGTGCGCGCGCGGTGGCCAAACGTAAAACAAACAAAAACAGACAAATTTTCATTAATAAAAAATGCGATAAAATCGAAAATTGTTGCCACCGTACGTGGTTCTACGTTAAAAAGGAGTTTATCCTCCAAATTTGAAGTTTTTCTGTGAACGATAAGTCGCGTACACACGTCCGCCCGAACGAACAAACAGTCGGCATCAGACTATAAGCCCGGCTCCAGCCGTTTCTTAAGAAACGTGTCGGGACAGGCTAAAAACCAGATATCTAACATTTAAAGAAACTAACTTGGTACAAAAGATAAAATAACAATGAAATGTACTTTCTAAGTCACAGAAGACTACATACACGGTTCTTACAACTAGCTACAAGGTGCCTTGTTGGCATTGAAGCAACAGGCTTATGACGCAGGAAATTGAGCCTACGTTTGGCAAACCCACGCCCACAAGTTATACAATAACAGAGAATCACATCGTTCATCAAGCCAATCGACTATGTTAAAGATTCACAAATAATATCATCCCATTGTACACTGAGTGAGATCTGAATTGCTAACTGTCTCAATAACAGCATCATAATTTATGGAACCATTAGGTATTTCACTAGCATACACAACTTTGGTCAAGTTGACAAAAAATCTTTGGCAGTCACCATTTACATACAATAAACCTCTACCTACAAGCTTGTTCCACTCACTGGCAGTAATATTAATGGCAATAACAGGTTTGTCAATTAAAATTTTACATTTAATGGCAGCAGCAGCACTTTGCCAAGTACTACTCTTTTTAGCTCCTCTGGAAATTTTAAGGTAACCCCTGATGATAGACCCAGCAATATAATACACCACTTCTTGCTCTTCGTCATCTAGTCCCCCAACATCCACTTTCCGCTGAGGCAGTTGAGACTTAGATCGGAAAGTAACACCTATAAATTTCAGAATCTCAGTAGCAAATTTGAGACAAAATCGCAACATGAATTGATTTAGCACAGAGGAATTAAATTTATCACACACTTTCAGAATTTGTAATAGCTTTTACTGAGAGTCTTCATCAGATAAAACAGTTTCCACTTGATCCAATAAACTGTTAGTAAGTGTAGATGGAAGCAAACATTTTGCGGTGGCCGCGAGCGCGAGTAAGCCAGCGGGCCACCAAACCGACCGGCCGCCAGAGGGCGCTCCAGGCGTGAGCCAGGCCGGTGACAGGGCGAGCGCCGCTCCGGGGAGCTGAGCCAGCCAGTCTGTATATGAGCTTGTGCCAAACAACTCACTGACTACTCGTAATTTGCATCGTGTTGTGTCGTGGAGTCAGCCCTGCGCGACTGACGGTAGTGTTCCACCTTGTGAGTGTGTCATCCGGAATTGTGCCAATAAACCGTGATTTCTCAACAAACATCTAGAGTGTTACTCAAGCCTTCAGATACAGCACATTTATCAGCTAAACCCTTCACTAACTCTAAACAAACACTGTGACCAAATTGAACAAAATCCTCTCTTGGAACAACACCTGCTACATGGCCTATGAATCCCTTTAATAATTTTCCAGGGGAACCCACACTGGGACTGATCGCAGTCAATGACATGGCCTTGTCAGCAATGTCAGAGGAATTATTTAAAATTTCTTCTTTGACAGGGTAGCGAGTAGCAGCACCTGTAAAAAGCAAAAAAGAAAATTGAAAAACAAATCAGAAATTTATTTTAAGAAACTCCGAGATGGTTTGACAAACATGTATGCAAGTGTGCTCTCAAGTGAGATTTAAAAGAACGACTACACACGTAGCCCTTCAGGCAATAAATACAAATTAAATTAGGCTTCGTTTTAGGTGTAACTGTCTTGGTATTTTTTGCCTTGGTTGCCTTCTTGGTCGGTGCAGCAGGTGCAGAGGGAACAGCAAATGCATTCAAGGAAATCAAGATGTGGTGCCAAACTCGCATTCAAGTCAGGTGCCACTGTAAAAAAGAGAAAACAAACGTACGATTGAGATGTAACAAACACGACAAAAGAAACAAAAACTATTGCAAAATTCCATTTGAAGTACCAGCTCAACCGAGTACATAACCTCCTGCACTGCTGACTTACCTTGAGGTGTTTTGCTCGCCGAGTGCCCAGCGACATGTTTTGAAAAGTAAAACTGTGACACATATGTCTTCCCACACTGATCACAGACGAGTGCGGGCTGCGTTGTTAGTTTGTGTGGTCTGTTTGGTGTCGCGTGGGCCAGGTCGCGGAATGAAACATAAGCGTTTTCATCAAGGTAAAACGGTTCCATTCTGTAAAAAAACAACCCACACACCACAACTTGTGCGTCCAGGAACGCTCAGTATATAACCAAGATTGGATAAATACTCACTTCACAACTGCCAATCACTTATTAGAGAAATCACAGGGCCGAAGCGGCCGAACAATCACCCTACATCGAGATCGAATTGAACTAACGACAACAGCCGTCTGCTGCTGCGCTGCGCCGAGAGAGTCGGTGCGCATGCGCAGCGAGGCCGGCCGCCCGAGCCGGCAGCCAGTCCCGACGGCCCCCGTGGCGCGCAGCTTCTAGGGACTTAAACTCTGCCCCGCGTCCCCCTCCATTAACGTATCAAAGTGAAAACCATGTCAGTCGCTAGAATGAGCTTTTCCGAATCTATTGGTGGCACCCAAATTGTTGTTCGATCAAAACTGCGACCGTGGGGCGTTGCGCGCGGCGTCCAGCGCTTCCGCAGGTGGGACTCCAGGGCGGCCCTTCTCTCATGAATCAACCGTGTAGGTCCCGGCCGGCCCCGAGAGGGGGCAGCACAATGCAGAGAGACTCCGCGAGGCTAGAGAGAAGGTCTACGGGCGAGGTTAGTGAGGGGGAGAGGAAGAGGAAGTGAGAGTCGTCTGGTGAAAGTGCGCGACGTGGAGGGACGCAGGGAGCAAGTGAGAAAAGAACTACGAAGTGTGAATGTGCAACGACCACCTTTGCAAGTGAGCCTGCCCCCGCCAGCAGCCAGCGAGACTCGATTTGAGAGGGAAACGCAGAGAGACATCTGGGGCCAACCGCCCTCGCTCTGGTGAGTGCGCTCCCCGCAGAACTCAGTGACAACGTGAGGCAGCGTTAGGTCTGTGGGTTAGTGTAGGGCGAGACAACTCGACTTATTATCCTAACGTTAGTCCGGGGAAACTCAGGCTCTTATTTAACACTCCCTTCCTCGTCCTAACTCGCGACTAAACACCAAAATTTCACCAGACAACATGGTTCCGATACAGGATTTAACCCTAGGCCTTTACAAGTCCACATGGCCAAGCACGTGTGTACATAACCTGCAAATAAGATCTCGACGACAGTAAGATAGCCTGGGTATAGGTAAAGCACAGATACTAATTAGGAAAGATAAAATAAAATAAACATCTCTCTGTCCCTTAACCGTGGCATTTTCCGGGCTGAAAAAAATATTGGCGTGTTCTCTGAGATCTAAGCTTTGGTTTTGTCACCCGGGGGTTAGTGTTTGAGTCCAGGTTCATTCATACATTGCCGTTGCAAGATGAGAAGTGCAGACCGAACGCGCTGCGGCCCTTCCGCCCGGATTTGCCAAGACATTGCCCCCCCCCCCCCTCTAAGCCGCTCCTAGACCCACTTTGTAATCGAAGAATGTTATTATGATAAAACTGAATAAGGATATGTGGTAATCCTACCTGAGCGGAGTCCATGAGGAAGGCGGCTGACGATCGAAATATGGGTAGACGATCGAGAGTCAACGCGAACGGGCCCAAGGCGATGTCGGTCTTGTTCTGCTCCAGAAGCCCTAGCCGGCCGGAATAAGAACCATTTTCCAGCTTCCTCGTGGCCATGTCCGGCGTCAGATCCAAAGATGGGGTGAAATTCCAGTGACGTGCTGCTGCCTTGGGAAGAGAATAGGCCTACTGAGGACTAGTTTTTTTTTTTTTTTTTTAGTGGCCCTGTCGACCTGTGTAAGGGAACACACACACACACACCCACTAGATGAGAATTCTCTCTCCCTAGCGAAGAACTTTATCGTTACAAGGCAGGAGTACGCCAGACCACGTCGGGGCGTTACAGGCTTCGCTCGTCGCAAAGCACTGTTCCACCCCTCCGCACCTGGCGAACCCCAACCTTGGCCTGCCGGCGGCGATCATTAGGCTCTGAGCGAGTCTTTTCAATAAAGACCGGTTTGAATCAGGGAGTGAAATTTTATCGAAACGAAACGAAAACCAGCCTAAACAAGGCTTGTTTCGATTAGCGAAATCCGTATTTGAACAAAAGTGTTTCGTTTGCTGTATCGAAAGAAACGAAAGTCAGGAGAGAAAACGCCCCAGATTAAAATAACTGAAACAAAACACCCCAAGCGGACTTAAGCTTCAATATAGTTCGTTTATAACAATAATTTAGTTTCGAATCCGCAAAATCGTATCGAAATTACGGATGATACGAGGCGCACCGTGTGCTGATATTTGTTCGTAATTTTATGTTACCATCCGGCAGGGGGCGGAACTGGAAAGGGGGGGAAGGGTCTAACACAGATGTCAGAAAAATCGAGGCGGTGAACAGTTTACGATAAACGTGTCACGTGATCATCACGGCCTGTATGATTGGTTCAATCAGGGGTTGGCGACGGCAGCGCTTCCTGCTGGCCCCATGCTTGCCCCCCTCCCCTGGCGGAAGAAATAAGCCGGGCCCGATTCGGAAATCGAAAAATATACTAGAAATGTTTACGTTGTCACACAAAACTTATGTCGAAACACAAGTAAAATTCATGAGGAATCGTTATTTTTCACCTGCAAAGTTGTGCGACAATCCGTTATTTCGATGTTAAACGATTAAATTTGCTCTGCACAATGGCTCGTCTCTGCTCGTCTCGGAGTCGGCCGAGACCGACCATTCAGGCAGGAGGGCCGGACCAGCCAACTCCACCCGCCGCCCAACGCCGGCCAGCGTCGTCGCCAGCAGCCGGAGCGGAGCGGGCGTCTCGTTCGCTCGCCACCGCTACGGCACTTCACCATAACAAAGCTTCGAACGTTCGAAATGTTAGTTGTGTGCGACACGCGCTGCATGGGTGTGTGACAAAGACAGCCAACGAGTCCAGAACGCTCTGCACTGTAATTTTTTTTAGCGATTTTACATTTAAAACATGTATTATTTTACAAAATCGTCTACGCGAATTTACGCGGGCACCAGTACCGCCCGGGTCGCGGCGGCAGCGCGGGGCCACCGGTCCGGTCGCGAGTTCATCCGGAGCGCGGGGGTAGCTGACGGCGGCCTTGACGACGGTTCCGTGCCATTATCCTGTGGCCATGCCGGATGCTCGGCCGGCCGATGCTGCGGCGTGGGCGGGGGCCGGGCGTGTGAGGACATGGCCTCCGGTGCGGTGCTGCTGCTGGTGCACCAGGCCAGGGCCCTGCATGTTCGCGACCACGTTCATGACATGAAGGTTGGCATCGCCGGGGGCTGGGGATGGTCGCCGGGGACCCCGGGATCGTCGGCTCCGGCCTCGCGGCCACCGCTGACACATGTCCACGAATGAGCGGCAAGGGGGGGGGGGGGGATCTGCTTGCCTGTCCGCACTCAGTGCAGGGAGAGGACCGCAGGCCGGGGGAGGCGTACGGACCCGTGTCATCCCTTCTTCGCACACACCCGGTGACCTCCGCGGCCCGCGCCAACACCGCGGCAGCGGCAACCGGCGGACCCTACCCCCGGCGTCCAGCTGACAGCGCCGGGCAGCGCCGGGCGCCTGGCGAATCGCCCGCCTCTCTTCGCTTTTCTCGCTCGTCCGCACCTGCCCCCGCCCCCCGCGCTCCCCCCTTTCCCCTTGAGGTGTCGCCTCACTCAGCTGGCCGAGTGGACCGGTCACTTGCTGTCCAGCCTTACCCGGAGCGAGGTGAGTGGGTCTAGTGGGCCAACAAAAACATTGCTGTTTACTGAGTGATCTGTTGTGTGCACGTGTTCTAATTCTTTCTGTGCTAAAATGTGTTCTTACAGATCACTAGCTGGGTGTATTTTGACAAAGAGGTCTTTACAGGTATATGTAAATTTAAATTAGTTATCAATTTGTCCATTCCCTATCTGTTTCACTGTCCCATGTGATGGCTATCAAATTATTTCTTTTTGTACACAGACAGTATTGTGAGCTGTGGCCCTCTGCTTTATTCTTTTGGCTTTGACTCAACTTCAATTATAACTGGTATGTAGTAGCTTTATGGATTGTAAAATACCACTTTAGTAGGGTTTTCATAGCTATAATGTCGTTTCCTCTCTGATGTGCAGGTGGAGTGGCGAGGAGTGGAGCGTGGGGTTTGTAAGAGGGAGGTGAACTGTGGGTAGTATTGTGAGCTGTGGCCCTACTGAACTTCAATTGTGACTGGTACGTAGTAGCTTTATGGATTGTAAAATACCACTTTAGTAGGGTTTTCATAGCTATAATGTCGTTTCCTCTCTGATGTGCAGGTGGAGTGGCGAGGAGTGGAGCGAGTCGTTGCCAGAGGAAGGTGGACTGTGGGCAGTGATACGGTATGAATATCCTGCGATGCCATGTGTGCTCAACGGTTCCTATATCTTTTTGTGCCTATTTTTCGCATCAATGGCACCATCGATTTAGTGTTAATGTACCATTCCCATGCCCCATTCCTGGGTGTGGAAAGTTATTTTCTAACTATAGAAAGCTTCATTTACATCGTAGGAGTCATGATTCAAAATACTTTAAAGAAAGTGTATCTAGTTTACGTGTTAGTAGTACATATTGCTTTAAGTGCTCAGTGGAGAGTTGTACATTCTCATCTGGAAAGTCTGCCATGATCTCTCACTTAACTAGTCATTTAAAAGCGAGAATGGTTTCACTTAAATGTTTTGTGGACTCATGTAAAGCTCAGTTCAGCAATGAGAATTCTCTTCGGTCCCACTTCCGTAGAAATCATTTAAATGCACTGCCACTCCACCCTTCGGAACCTGATCCTGATTATGTATCAGCACCAAATCAGCTGTCAGATCAAGATCAGTTTTGTTTTTCTGAAGTACTCTGTGACGCTAGTAGAGACACCTATACCTTCTGTTGGGAAAAGCTAACTTGCGACAATGTTGCTTAATTTGCAGTCGAAGCGTTACCTTGTGTTTCATCGCTTCAGTTTGTTGTAGAGGCCATGAGAGAGATGGGGCAGCACTCCACTGAGCACCACAAATATATGTTTAGGAGGGCTGCACTAAAGTTTAATTTAAGTAGGTATAACATCGAGTGAGTCTTGTACATCTGTACCCCAGTTAATATGGCTCATTATAACAGGTAGATCTGTATGAACTACTGAATTATTTTGTGACAACCGAAAGGTATTTAGAAAAACCTATTGCTCAATGAAGTGCCTATTCTACTCATTGAAAACACTGATAGGGAATAGGAAAATTAATGATTGTATTAATTCAATTGGTTTTCATTTGATCAGAGCCCGTAGAGCAATTCTGGCTCCGAGGTACTGTAAGAATGGATTCTGTGACACGGTCTGACCGTTTTTAAGTAACGGTTGATACCGTTTCAGCATTTAATTCTTCCGTTGAATTTCTTCTCTCACCGTCCCATTATTTTGGATCTTCCGTACTGATTTAGAGACTGTTTTTAGACCGTATGTCCAACGCCACTGGGCGGATAATAATTAGCGGTACCTTTTCCGTTCTGATTCCGTCATTTTTTATAGCAGTGTAGCTCCTGTTCGTCGCGGCCTAGCGGAGTGCCAGCGGCTAAGTCGGAACGAAATGTGAGGAGCGGAGATGACGTCAAATGATGAAATTTTTTGTTTTTTAAGTGATTTTAGGATATTTTTGGAAATTTATGAAATTGATGTGAAGGTAAACCATGCTAATCCGTTCTCCGATTTTCAAGGCATTTTGATTGGTTGTTGATGAAGTTTTGAAAATGACATACGACATTTTGAAAGTTTAGTAGAAAATCACGTTTCCAGCCGATTCAGACTACGTAGACGGGCGATCGTTGTTCGTCTTGGAATGAGGCGCTGCCTCGAGCCAACAATCCACAGCTCCTGTTCATTGCGAGGGGATTGCCAGCGGCTAAGTCGGAACGAAATGTGAGCTATGTTACAAGATGCTTTGAAACGCAGTGTGTGTACTATACCTCCTTATATTCTCTTCTTACACAAAAAATTAAAAAAATACCATTATTATTGCACACACCATAATCAATTTTAATTCATCCCCATCCAAAATATACCCAAGGAACGCATAGCGTTCTCCATCTCCGTGCGAGCCTTAAAGAGCAAAACGAAACTGTATTTAAACGACCAATTACTTACATCAGAAGTTCAAAACATTTCGTTTTACTAAGAATTGAGACGTTATTAATACTCGACTTTCGTTTTCATTCAAGGGATCGAAAAGTTTCGCTCACGGACTTTCGTTCGGACACGATCAGAACGAAACTGTTTCGTTTCGATAAAATTTCACTCCCTGGTTTGAATTCGACCATCTCCGATTTAGCTAAAATGTTAAGAGTTAGTGTAATTCATCGATACAAAATAACGATTTTGCTTGCATTTTTTTTTTGTCAAAGTATTCTCCAATTGAAGTCTGACGTGAATTTTAGTCGAAAAATTAGTGAGGGATTGTGGCGTTGCAGAGGTTTTGGGGGTTTCTGGGATTTCGGAGCAATGCCGTTAAAAAAGTACCCAAAGGGGAATTTCAGACTAAAAAAGACCACAGGAAAGACCCTCTTCAATTCCTCGGCTGTGTGTCAAACCGTTCTTGAGATATCGTGCAGATAAACAGACAGAAACGTTTTGTTTCAGCCCCAACAGAGTGAGCTTTGCTATCGCTCTACCTCTCATGTCAGGGGCTGGCAACACGGGGATCACCTAAAGGGATGCTGGCCGGCTGCAAATTGGTCGGTTGAATCTAGCATCCATATTTGACGAGATTTTTTGATTCAAGTATAGCTGCGATTCTTGATACGAACATTTCTTGGATTGAATCAACTTATTTCGCTAAGAATCCATAGTTAACGTACATTTTGCGTTAATTCAAGTATTCATTTTTGAGCGTAGGCTACTTGCCGGACGCCGAGACATGCACACTACATCAGTCTTGTCTGGAGAAGACGATCCGGTTAGTTCCCAACACAATGGCAGTAAGTGTACGCTGTCTGTTTTAAAGTAGGCGGAGTGTTTCAGCACATCCTAAACTAGCAAGGCCTTTGGATTTTACGAAAATACCCAGCTGCTGAAGTAAACTGAAATATGAATAAATAGAAAAGAACCGGTGCGGCCAACATCACTTTACAAGGTATCACATCGTTGCCATCCCCTGTCGTTATACTGAGATTTTCACAAACCTCAAAGACGCTCCTAAGAATCACCGTCTCCAACGAGAAGAGGCGGTGGCTGTAGGCCTCCGCGGACGGCCTCCGCAGACACGCGTCCTCTGCGGCGCCGCGAGACAGACTGCCCCGCACCGCGCAGCCCCTTAGGTCGCGAGGAACGACACTGTCGCTGAAGGGGCGCAAGGCGACCACGCTGGAATTGCGCCAACGCCACTCCCGACGGGTAAAAGGCTGGGTAATTCCATGATATAATCGAGTTATAATAGATTGTTTTGCTATGCAGCCGTGTTTTCTTGTGTCAATTCGTTTTCTCGTACTTCAAGGACGAATTCTGGCAAGGGACACGAAAATTCTTGACCTTTTATTACTCTAAATTGGTCCACGGAAATTATTAGTTAAAATGCAAACTTCGGCTGCTGACCGGCACCCACTGATGTCACACCCCAGCCAGGAAGAAGGCTGGTCACAGTAAATATATTTTTCAGTTTTATGTGCCAACTAATTTCTGCTAAATACTGACATGCTGAACGGCGCGATATCTACGAGCCCAAACAATCTCGTTCGCCTTCTACCGTTATTGGTAACACTTCTCCTGGTAAAGTCCACGAAAACCAGTGGGAAATAACTTCGAATTTTGGTGTACTCTCTGTTAAATTTCATTATATTTCAGTGAATATGAGTGAATTTTACTGAACCATGCGAACTTCAAATAATTTCGCGAACGCAATGTCTTGGGTCTTTGTGTATACAATTATAAACGGTCGTGAACAGGGGTGGAGGCCGCGGCCACAAGACCCACGCACCTCCAGTAGGGGCGGTCGAGATAACACTTTTTGCGATATCTCAATGGACCTTTGACTCGATTTCGGCGATTTTGTGCGTAGATTCCGAAAATATTTTTTGTTGATTTTCCAGAGGTCGTCCTGTGGGTCCGACCAGGTCCTCCTTTTTAACAGGAATCCCCATAAGGGATAAGGTCAAAATCGAAAAATAGCCGCCGTTTCTTCAAATTTAGTTGCACGGAGCTCTAGAACAGCGTGTTTTCATCGCACTCTTTAGGAGATAATTTTTTAATATTTTCTCACACTTTCCTTTAAAAACACCAAATTTTAAAAAAGATGTTATTCAAAGTCTGTAAAGTGTTTTTGACAACGGGCCAGAGTGCTATGAAAACAAGCTATTCTGGAGCTCTGTGCAACTAAATTTGAAGAAACGGCGGCCATTTTTCGATTTTGACCTTGTCTCTTATGGGGATTCCTATGTTAAAAATGAGCACATGGTGGCACCCAGGACGACATCTGAAAAATCTAAAAATAATATTTTCGGAATCTACGCACAAAATCGCCAAAATCGAGTCAAAGGCCCATTGAGATATCGCAAAAAGTGTTATCTCGACCGCCCCTAACCTGCAGGCGGGACCCGCACGACTGCTGCGTGCAGCGTACAGCCACACGCACATTGTACAGACGCACTTTCGTGAGGCTCCGTAGTATCTCGCCTTGCACAGATTTAGAGTATTTGTATGCGACTACAACAAGGAATTTATGAGTAACGAAACCGCCTGGAATTTAGTTCGACACCACACAGTAAGAATTTTTCGTCATGTGGCATTAAATTTTGATGACGAACATTTCGTCACTTGGGCAGAACGGTTAAGAACATGGTTTTCTATCTGATGAAGTACAATTGTTGTTGTTTTTTTGTGCCGAGTTTTTCGCTACACCAAGTGTGATGAATAATTTTTGAACAAAATTTAAGAGGGTATTTTAAGTAAAGTGACGAAGGATATTTTTACAGTGCACAGTTTTCGCCTATTTAACGTGAAATTTGAACAAACCTTGATTTTGTTACATACACATTTCTGACTGCAAACTGCAGTTTCACCAGCATGTACTGGCATCTCTCAAAAATCTTGTATTTCTTCACAGATCTTGTAGCCAATGTTCTGTTAATACTGTTCGTTAGAGCCCAAATTTGTGGAAAAAAATATGTAAATTGCGGAATGATTACACAAAAATGCAAGATACCGTGGTATCATCCAGGCTACGATGTGACATAATAACGACAACCTCTACACTGGGGACCAGGGTTGTTAACGTTACTTCAAAAAGTAACGCGTTATCGTTACCGTTATTTCTGTCCTTGTTAACGTGAGGTCGTTAACGTTACTGTGGTTTTAAAAAGCAAGGCGTTATCGTTACTGGTATCGGATTAACGGCGTTACCGTTAATCTTGTTTTTTTTTCTAATGATTAAGGATTCGTTCCAGACATTTAGGAATGAAATAGAATACATCAGCGCTCACTTTTAAGCGTTAATGACATAGGGGGCGTTCATAAACTACGCGACCAATTGGGAGTGGGGGTCAACCTATGGTGGTCACGACCCAATCCTTAATGCAAGGTAAGGTTAGGTAAGGTTACCTTCATCGCATGCGCAGCGCATTTGTTTCCTTAACGGCGTTGCATGAGCAATGACATTGCACATGACAAGCATGACTGTAATGAGCCAGCACTTGTTATTCCTTCCATTTTTTGCCGTTTCCAGTGACGTCAGAAGTCACAACGGAATCGTCTATTGTGGCACTGCCTAGCTGGCCTAACTCGCCGAACGTCACCGCAGGCACAAGCATTCAGTGTTGTACATAACTCACAGGATAACTGCCAAGGAGGTCAACGTGTACAGCACCCTGTCCACACAACGAGGGCGAGTCGCTGAACGGTCGCATGCCGAAGACAGAAATTTGGTTGTCGGCTAATACAGAAACGACTGCAGCCGTGGCCGAACAATGTATCCATAGCGCTTCAAGGATTCGCGCAGCCTCCAGCGTTGAATTTCTTCCGGAGTCAACTCCAATAGAGGGTGATGGAGCCATGATCCTGCCGGAAAGCAAAGAACCATGGTGCAGCAACGTCGTTCCTTTCCTTATGTTCCACTGAGGAATCCAGTTTATTGCCTGAGTCCATAGGGTGCTCCTTATACAAAAGTCGGAAGTTTAATGCTCCCCACCCAACCGCCGAACCCTTTTGATGTAAAACTTATTTCCGGCGATGTGCGACAATATTTAGGGGTACTCTAAGGGGGCCTAACTCCAGGAAAAATTTGTAGTTGGTATTTTGACGGCGAAAGTTTTTCTCCCAAATAAAACAGTTAAATTAGCGAAAGCAGAGCCCGCAAATTTCGTCCTTTTATACCGTATCTCAAACCTTGTTCGAAATACATAAAATAGTGCGTGGGAATGGTCTATCCTGCACGGGTGGCCGAGCGCTGGCGCTGACAAGTGCGGGCGGGCCGCTCGCGAACAGGACATACGGTACGGAGATGCAGCCGACGTTGGTTACCTTTGTTTTATTTGTTAGTGATAATGAATTAAATTTTTCTCTCTCTGCTAGTTCGAACTCGTCGTGGCCATCGGGGAAACATAGTGCACCTTTAACAGGCAGGCGCTCGAAGCGCTCTCGGTAGACAAAACTGGCCGGTGAGCGACCGTTAAAAATGGTCTGACCGTTTTTTTTCGCCTTAGCTAACTATGTCAAAACCAGACGGCACAGAGTTTGAGTGCTTGTTTTATTTTTCACTATAGTATACTTCTGTACTCGGCTATTTGTTGACGCCGCAAAATGCACATACGTTTTAAAAGAATGGGGGGAAAATTAGCGATGTTATTAATTTTCTCATTTTCTACGAAGAAGATCCGGTATGTTGCAAACACGCAGGGAGAATCATCGAACGCTGTGCCGCCATGATGGTCCTAGTTTGCATATCATCATCCACCTAGAGCAGCGCTAACAGATGGGACCTTCTGGCAGACAGGGACACCCGTATGGGTTGCTTACCTTGCATGCGTTTCTATTTGACCTTGAACTGTTTATTACTCCGTTAATATCGGTTTCCTCCTACCCCAAGTGTCTTATGTCAATTTGATCCTCTAGTGATTTCCTTCAACCCCTAGAAACGATGGCGCGCTCACAATTTACACCCTACTGGACCACGAGACCAGACTGTGTACCTTTGTGCATATTTGAGGAACACTCCAAACCTCTGAGTACGTAGATATGTTGTCATCCTCTCTGGCAAGCTTTGAAGGTGTATCAGGACTTTGGACGTTGGAATCCATGACTGACCGCAACACCACCGGAGCAGTTCGGCAAGTTCATCTGTCGACAGCAAGAGCTCAATATACACTTCAACACGATGCATCAAGCTGACGAAGAATCCTAATCCTACCTGTCTTGAGTTTGTTGATAAAAGGGGAGATTACAATATAATGCGTTCTTCTCGCTGGTTCTGAATGTTGTCGAATGCGTCTGAGCTCTACGCAGTCATTCTTTCGAAAAGAGAGACGTGAAGCACACTTAACCCATGGAATCAACATCAAACAAAAGTGCACAGAAAGTCGTTTCATCATTCCATAATCACAGACTAAATGGTACCTCTGAAACAGTGCTCCTCTGCGATAAATCTATCACAAAGACGGTAACCAGCGAACGTTGACTGTTGTGAAGACGACTCAGCAGACGATTCCAGCACTCCACATAGTTTGCACCCACGGCCCTCGGGTAGTTTTGAACGACAACCAGCAGCACGTACAAGAGGCTTCATTAACGTTGCGCAAGGTGTAATGAATACAAACACTCAGAATCTTGGATGCATTTTGCTGCGTACAGGGCGCTGCACTCATGGAGCCGAGCGCTACGCCACAACAGAACCCCTCGCTCGGCACCTTCCGCTACGGCTGACGTTGCGAGCGGAGCGGAGAATTGGTTAGGTCGAACTCGTAATGACACAGGGGCTTGCTTCATAGCCTGGAAAGTGCATTGGTAAGAATCAGAGCTATCCAGAATTTCCTTCAGCCGCAGTCTTTGAGCAAGAATCGTGCTTCTAAGGAATGTCGTCCTTATAAGGAATCGTCTTTATGAAGACGGGCGGTACTCGTCCATCCTTAAAAGCACGATTTCTTAGAAGCACGATTCTTTATGCGGCCAATTCTTAAGAAGCACGATTTTGTATAAGCACGATTCCTTAGAAACGTTCCTCTGGATACTACCTGCCTTAATAAGGAAGAGTGCAGCTATCCGTACGCTTCTTCAGAATGAATCGCGTTCATAATGAATAGCGTGTTCAATGACCTTTTCTTATAAAGAGGTTTCCTTATAAACAATTCTGGGTTCTGGTTAACGGCGTATTGAGTTAATGTCCTCAATGTCATTGGCAAGAAGCGGCAGTCTCTAAAACGCAAAGTTCCTATTAGGACTGCAGTTAAAGGATATTCTGGATACCTCCGACCCACACACTTACCGGGCTATGTAGCAGGGCCAATACCCTGTAAGGGCATGCTTAATGGCGCAGAACATGTTTTATATAAATAAATAGTTAGTAACTACACTAAATATAAAATTTGTTTCTAAGTTTGTGTTTTATAAAGAACAGTCATTAGACAGAAATGCATTCATAAAATACCCTAAATTTCCGCGTTACGTGGAGCAGCATTTTCCTTGGGTCAGGTTTGTACTGCCATGAGCGCGGTATATAAACACGTTTCTTTCAAAGTGTAGATCGTGGCACACCGAGCTCTTTTTACATATGTACTGAAAAATAGTAGTGCCTAGATGACGCGAAACCACCGCTGGCGGTAAACACGCTAAGAGGCACGAAAGAAACATTTTTCTAATGATATGTGGTTGTAAAGAACACTCGTGTTAATACCGGGTATCCAGAGAAAACTCCCTACAGGGCGCACAGGCCCCCTGCTGTCCGTCATCGCGGCACAGCCGTGCCCGGACGGCTGTGCTGCGAGCCGAACCCGTGGATACCGTTCCAGATCCATCTATATAAATGGACTTGTAACGAAATGTTCATTCAGAATAGGAGTCTCGAATGGAGAGGACAATAATTGCGATTCCAAGGACTGACAGTTTTAAATACTTGCTGTTAAAACGACATACCGCTAACAAGATGCGCGTTTCCAAACAGCAATCGTTCAATCGTAAAATCACACCAACAATACATTCAACGACTGAATCATCTAATGTGCAGTTATATAGATAACGCGAGCACTTTCCTAGACTTTGCAGTTCTACAGAGGCGTTTTAATAACTGTTCTCTAAACATTCATATCAGAAAACTCCTTTCGATTCCTGTCCTCATAAACGATTTTCTCCGCCATGATACCCCTCCGAAGAGAACCCGCTTGCCGAGTTTCGTCAAAATCGGCTAGTACCAGCGCAGTAGCCTTCCTTTTCATGTCTGTCCAGGCAGGTCACCGCCAACTCACCATCAGCTGATCAGCATCCATTAGGTACTCCTTCGCGATTCCAGCTAAAAATCTCTCATCGGCACAGTGATTCAAAGTCAGTATCTGTTTTCCGATCGATTGGAGGTCGTGTCGGGATGGGGACACGCAAGATGCTGTCAGAGTCAGTACAAGTAACGCCACCACCGTGGCGGCCATACTGGCACATGAATCTGACGCACTGGGAGCCCTCTCCTCACCAAACTGCCGAAATCTCTTGAGGGACCGCTCCTTTCCACTTTCTACGAAAGGCATTGATTTGAGCAGCGGAGCGTGTCGCGGCCGTTCAGGAGCCCAGCTTGGGGACTGTCCAGCCGTGTCGGCCGTGCCCTACACTCCGCACTCATTTTCTAGCCCCCCCAACCAATGAAGGGTTGTCCTTGCGGAGCATAGCGAACCGTTTTTCCCAACGGTGCCTAAACGGACCACGCGAGGATTACCATGTCCGGAATAAAAAGATTGAAGAGAACAGCAATTACTAATTCATGGAACAAACTTCTTACACATTTTAAGAATGGTATGACTGAAGCAGTTTACAGATAATCTGACAAAGGGACGCAAGTTCACAGTTTATCAAGAGACAATTCCGTTGCGACTGCTGAAGTCACCTACGAGTACTGTACTCCCCAGGCCCCCCGGGGGGGGGGAGCGACAGTACTCCTAGGAGCCTACCCCCCCCCCCTCCCCCGCCGCGGCCGCTGGCCACTCTCTTTGGCCACGTCATGGGGCGCGGAAATTCGGTGAAATGACATTTCACATTATGTCCACTCCCGTCCCACGAACGTTTCTACTTCCTGGAAGTGTGCGTGTGTGTGTTGGCGGGGAGGGGGGGGGGGAGGACAGTGACAGATTGCTTTCAGCTAGCATATGTGGTTATGTGTGCCCTTGTTAGGTCCTTTTGGCGTTTAAAAATTGTGTTTGTATTTTTTTTTGTTTATGGATGCGGTGTTCGCACTGTTATGCTAAATGCGATTCTAAAATCAAATTGAAGTGAGAGGTTATTTATTTATTTGAATCGTATGTTCCTTGCTAAAGTATGTCTTCCACTGCTATTTTTTTCTCATATAATGCTTGCCAAGGTACGCGCGGACTTTCACGTTCTACTCGTGGAGACAAGCGAACTTCGCCGCCTCGGAGGCCAAACAGGATGGCAAAACTGTACAGCCTCAGCTGTGTGAAAGCAATGAAGGATGTGTTCTCGTACAGTTGTTATGGGGATTTTGTATTTTTTGGTCTAGTGCGGCGGATTGGAGCTTGTTAAAGAATGAGCTATGATGGTGGTATATTAGGATTTAATCGGGAGGTCTAACTGCCCTATCTTATAGAGTGCAGCCACACGTGTCACCAGGCAGGAGCCGCGAACACTCACCGTGGGGCGGCGTCAGCCAGGTGTTTGAAGGCTGATTCCTGATGATATAGTCCACTGATATAGTCCGCCTCGGGAGTGGCGAATGGCTTGATTGCACCTATTTCACTCGCGGCGCTTCTCTCACTTTTAGCACTTTCCTCACTTTTCCACACGCACGCTTCCTCGCTCGCACTTCTGACCGCACCGACTGAATACTTCCCGGACATCAACTGTCGCACCCACAGACAGACATCATCTGGATCATCTGGACCTCCAGGACCGTGATTCAGATCTGCCTCAGGCCTTGCGTGTCTTGGACCCTCCTCCAAATAATGAAGGACAAAGTTGTCGTCGAAATCCTCATCAGTCGAACTACCACTGTCTGAGTCCTGTAAAAACAAGCATGATTGGCTTCATGGAAATTTAGAAGATGGTAATAGCAGGGCCAGTGAAAAACTGTGTCCACTCCCAGTCAAATTAAAATAAAGCATATGTTTTGTTATAATGAAAATATCTCAATAGAAAAACTGATGTGTTTTTCCAAAACCATAATTGCAGAGCTGTTAAAAGAAATCTGCAGACAAAACAATGTTACTGACCTTGTGTGAAACATCAGAAATGGTAACTGATGACTCCATTAAATTATGAGGTGCTTCACAAGCCTCTTTTGCAAGTCCCTTTAGGAAGAAAAAAGACAAAAGGTTAATGAATTAATGAAAAGTAAAGCATTATTTGTGGCAACAGGGTGAAAGTAATGACTCACATTGTGTGCGCTGGAACAAAATGATGTTTCCCCCGGCTCATTCTGAGGTAATTTCAGAAGACCCTGCTCCACTTCCCTATGTGTGTGGCTGTCAGGAGGATTCAACTGGAATATCAAATGTCAATATCAGAGAGTGCGCACTGAGATCTCACACATTAATGCAAACCGATTTATGAAGCACAGGAGAAGAAAAATGTGAGGTTTTCAATTAATTGCCACTAATTTGAATACTGATATGACTTACTACATCTGATGAACGTGAAGAATGATGGTGATGCGGAGACTTCATTACAATTTCATCCTGGTTACAAAAGTAAAGAATAAGTAGTTAAAAGTGTGGAAGGTATGTAAGATGCTACAAATCGAGGCAGAATATTCCTTACATTTGCAGTGCCTGAGTCACTGTCCATTTCATAGCTGGAATCAGAAGATGTTTCTGTTTTGCCGTCATCAGGAGGATCATAATGACCTGCTTCATTTCCAGCATCATTGCAAGTGGAGCCACAGCCGAGTTTATGCACCTGCAAAACAAATGCTCTCTAGTACATTGGGTCTATTTAATGGATTTCAGTGCAGACTATCTTGAAATATAATTTAACGAACCAATTCTGATGATGTTCCTCCAGTAACGTCATCTGAAGCTGCTAACAGTGAGGCATGTTCAGTAAATACAGATGTTGAAGATTGCTGCTGATTGGCAATCTTCTGACTTCTTTCCCAAATGAGATGAACACGAGAGATATTTGTGAGGATGCAGTTTGGAGGCCTCAGAGGTGTGTACATGGTGACACTAGAAAATATATGAACAAAGAAAAATCAATCAATACATTATGAACTGTAATGCTCAAGTATCATTTTGTGGAAACTTACCACACAAGCTGATTTTTGGCCCATAAGTTTTGCTCTCTTTTTTTTTTTCTTCTCCATAAAGTTGTCCTGCTAAGTTTTGACGCCGGAGGTGAATTACTCATCATTTTCTTATCTGGAAATCCAGTTACAAGTTATTGTTGTGGATATTACAGAGTACATAACCTGCGTTACTGCGTAAACAAAACATACAAAGTGTACCACTACTCCCCCTTTTTCACCCTCTACCCCACTCCGATCAGGTTCCAAATTTTTCATTGGATAATAAGTTACGACAATTCATCATATTCAATTTTAGTACACCGATTTAGTATGATTGTGAGAGAAGATGAACGCATTTGCAATGTTTAATTATTTTATCTTGCGTTACTGTTTGTGCATGTTTTCAAACGTTGGTACAGCCGAAGTCATTACCATTAAAGCCAAGTGCGTCACTGATGGTCACTGCATCAAAACCGATAACAGGGTTTAAAAGAAGAAGAAAAATTAATTTTGAAGTGTAGCTACTAGAAGCTAATTATCAGTTATACAATTTGTGTGCCCACGCTCTACAGGGAAGGGCTCCGTAAATCGAACCACTTGTCTGCTAGTATGAAGTGACTTCGTCAGTTGGCCGAACAAATGAAGATCGCCGGTACGAGTTCGCCAAAAGTATGACCGTTGCTTTTGTGCTCTTCGTGAGTGAGAGAAAGGTCATTGTGGTGATCGGTTGGAAACGCATCAACATGTCGCAGGCACTGTGGTTCAAAGCAAAGAACTTGGAAACGGGAGCTATTAGCCCCGCGTGCAGTGAGGATGTTTGGGAAATCAAGCAGATTGGGGAAGAAGAGTGGAAAAGGACACCGTTCACTCTGCAATCAGTGAAGGAGTTCCAGGAACGCGTGGAACGCGAAAAGGAGAAGAAGGTCGGCGTAAAAACGGAATACGGCCGAATAATTGGCAAATTCATGGTCCGATACGTTCTCTGTCGGATTGCAGGTTAGTAGCACCAAACCGTTGAAGTGGGCGGTCAGTCGGTGTGGGTACTCTTGTTGCCAGCCATCCTTTACTTATCTCGAGTGGCAACCCTATTCCTCTGCATCAAATTTATACCAGTAATGACGCCCCTGTATTCTAATATAGGAATCATCATGAGAAGCTCTTAAAATGAAGTGTACTTCTCATGCTGTTCTATCGTTTTATGTTGTGGAGGTTATTTAGAGACATCAGTAAACATAAAACTGTCAGTGATACTCCTACTACTTTTAACTATCATGGAGAGTATCAGTGGGAAAAATGTTTTCTTTTTTTACAGAATCGAAGGAAATGCTTCAAAAGGACCAGGGGCGATTGAAAGTCCTCAAGAGGCTGTCAACTTCAGACTCTGCCATTTCTCTGTCATACTTCTACAAGTATGAAGAGAAGATAAAACTCAAGCAAACCAAAGAGACAAATTTGAAGACAGTAAGACACAAAACAACTTCACACCGTTTCCATTTTTGCAACCTGTTCTAAAAATGTTTCAAATTTCAGAAATCATCGAAGAAGGAAGCTGTAAAAATTTCAGGGAGGGACGTTCTCAGCCGCTATGAGAAGACATCAGTAAGTATGCCACAAAGTGTAGTTACTGTACAGGCAGGCTCTGGGACTCCTGCCCTAAAACTATTTGCATTATTTCTTTCCATTTTCAGGACAATAGTTCTGTCGAGCCCTCTAATTCTGAAGAGACCGATGTTGACTTGGACCTCTTTGCTGACAAAAACATTGGTGTGCAGAGTAGCAGAAATGAAAACATTGATGTTAATGACAATTCTGAGCATCAACAGAAGTGTGACGATGGTGATGAAACTTGTATTGAGAGGGTCGCAGAAAAGCAAATTTTGACAAGTAATGGAAAGGATTGTGAGGACAAGGAGGAGAGTACTGTCACTGATTAAGGTGTGTATCGGGGCTAGCAAATTTCCTCATTGCATTCACAAATGTTTCCCATGCATTTGAGCTGATGTCTGGATGGTACACAGTTCTACTCACATATTTTTGTCCCGTTACTTTTCATTTCATAGTAGCTATAACTTACGTGTGGCTTCTGCAGTTGTCTATGATTCCATTTATGAGTAGCTGCAAATGAACATCATGTACCATAAATAATTGTTTTAATTCAGTTTTACAGAATATTAGAATGCTCACTCACCTGCATGAAAATTATGTCACGTTTTGCTTCTGTTCCAGGACAAAAAAAATCACAGAATTAGAAGGTGAAATAGCTCTTCTAAAAAAGCAACTGAAAGACCAGAAAAAAAAAAACAGAAGAGCAACAGAAACAGCAACATTTACTTCAGCAGATTGCTGCTGATACGAAGCGCCTTTCTGGTAATTACCTCCATTGCCAAACAAAAATGTTGCTTTCAAAGTTTAGTGAACTCTTTTGATTTTGAGAGAAATAATTCTGTTTCAGCTCAGATGAATAAAGCATCCTGCAGGATCCAAGATCTGGACTTCTGTGTCCCAAGAGAGAAGGAAGATAAAGATTTTACCCTCCCAAGTGGGCATGTAAGCTCAATGAACATTTACACTTTATGCAGACATCTCACCACATAACTATCTATGTTTGGGTCCCTGCTGTTGATGTTACAGGTTTACGTTGGAGGATCGATGAAAACAGTGACGCACCTGTCTTTGGCGATGATTGATGAGGACGATGGTTCCTATACCCACAAAGCGGAAGAACTCTTCAAATTACTTGCAGGGGGAGATAGCATAGCACAGTACGCCAAAACAAAACGTGGTGTTCGTGCTAATGCAAAACTTGGGGTGAAAGTTATGCCCCCAAATATCATTGCGGCAATGAAGTGTAAGTTGCATGTGGATTTCTAATGATTTTTTTAAAATTATTTTTTTTTTGGGGGGGGGGGATGTGTGGCACGTGTTCACTAAATTTGTTGATCTCTCTGCTAGGTATTTTAATCCATGGATTTCAGTGGGTGGAAGGGGACACACCGACAATGAAAGATATTGATGAATTCTTCAGGAAGCAGCCGGGAGAGGCAAGGCGAAGAATGAATCCAAAGAGGAAGAAGTGTGTAGACAGCGACTCAGACTCAGAACCAGCCAAAAAGGATAGGAAGAAAAAGAAGAAACTTTGTTTACTTTGTTCCTCAGGTCCCACCATTATTCTTGAGGTACTGATAAATTTCCCTGGTTTTGGTTTTGATTGTTCTGATTGTTAGGGACGAAGGGAACATTGGCGATCGCAGGCACTTGCGCACTTCCTCCAGCCCTTTGGCTTTCCTAGCTACGATACCACAACATTGTAGCCTGCACCATGTCCGGTAGACAGTTCTTGTCAGGTAAATATCCCATGTTTGAAAAGTTATTACCACCACTGTTACTCCTGTTGTTATTCCAACCACCCCTGTTCCCTGTATTACTTCCCCTGTTGCGGTTGTTGTTTGGTGGGCACCAGCAATCCCGTGCCCTATGCCCTGGCTTGCCACAATTGAAACAAGCTTCCTGGAAACTGTTTCCACTGTAGTTACTGCCATTTTTACTCCAGCAGTCCCTTTCCATGTGCCCTGGTTTCCCACAGAAGTAACATGTGAAGGTGTTTGTTGCCCGTGTTTCCTCCTCTTCCTCATCTAGTTCCTCCTCTATCTCCTCCCCTACTTCCCCTGGGTCTTCCCCGACCTCGGCCCCTGCCTCGGCCCCTACTTTCCTCTGCATTGGTCCCAGTATCATTACTGCCCTGTGCGTTAGCCTGATTACCTGAAAACCCCGGGCTGCTTCCTGAGGGGAAGCCACCAGTGTTAAGTAGAGGAGGCGGAATAAGGTAGTCCGGGAGTTGGGATTATTAGTGTATTGACTCCAAGAGAGCGTCTCACAGAACGGCACTGCTCGGTGAGCGCCTGCAAAGCCTGTTAAGTTATCATCTAAGTGAAAATTTTTATGTTGATTTGCTGCATGATGTTGCGGAAGGTGCTTTAAATTATGATATGTGTATTCTTATTTGTGGTCTTAATCGAAAGCAGTATTTTGATTATACTGTTCTGAATGACAGAGTTCAGGGGTTCTATTATGGTCCTGCTGAGTTGGGAAACAAACCACCAATTATTTCGCAGGAATACATTGATAATGAACACTTGAAAATGTCTGCTTCTGAGTTATTATGCTTTGCTCGTTGCTTTGGTTTGATGGTAGGTGATTTGATTCCCTGCGATGAGCCTCTGTGGGACTTTTATCAATGTTTGTTATGTATTCTAGATATAATGTGTGCTCCTTCTATTACTTTGATTGAGATGAAAATTTTAAAATCTCATATTTCTAATCATCATGAAATGTATATAGACTTATTTCAGAAATCTCTGAAACCCAAGCACCATTACATGGTCCACTATCCTCATGTAATGAAACTCATTGTTCCTGTTTGTAGGGTTTGGTGTATGGGGTGGGAGTCCAAACATCGTGAGTCCAAACAGTATGCGTATGTTTCATGCAACCGCATCGATTTACCCCAGTCTATAAGTTTAAGGAATCAGCTCAAGTTTTGTTTTCGGCTGATTTCTAACAGGGGGTTTGAGTCCTCCGTAGAAACATCTGTTGTTGATTGTACACCTCTAAATAAATCTGTTGATTTTAATTCATTTGTTCATGGTGTTCCTTTTTGTAAAAGGAAGTGTAGTAAACTGAATTGGATATCTGTCCATGGTGTGAAATACCACATTGGCTCTGTTATAGTTTGTGGTTAAGACGATTTTTTCCCAATTTTTGGTGTAATTTATACTCTTGTCTATGATGAAACAACTAAGGATAATAATTTTCTTGTTAAATTGCTAGAAACTGTGTCTTTTGATGATCACCTTCACGCTTATCATGAACGTGCTTCTAAGAGGTGGAAATTTTTGAAAAAGTCTGATTTGATAACGGTGTTCCCTACTTGCCTTAGAAAGATTAATTCAAATACTTATGTTACTTGTCGTCACACCTTATGAGTTTTAACCCTTCTTGATGTGTCTTTTTGTCGCTCCTGTTGTTGCCATTGTGATTTATTTTATTTGTGATGTATTTTCATATAATTGGTGGCCATTGAAATAAAAAGACTGATATTTACACTCTGAATTTGGTTTCTTTATTTTACTGAAGAATTCCCTACCCTAACCCCATGAATAGAATTTGTAGTTTTTCTTTTCCAAATATAAGCAAAAATGCCAAACCAAAAGCTTTTGGTAACATATATTGCATGTATTTTTCTGCGGTTGATTCTGCCATCAATAGCGCTGAGACAAGCAAATCCATACTCAAAACAGGAAAGTCCTTATTCTTGTCCTCAGATGCTTGACTCACACAGCAGTATGCCTGGAACGAGCATTGAACTGCTTCGCGCCGTGCATATTGTGCTTGGGGAAGAAACTGAGGTTCAGGCATATAATATGCCACGATTTAAGCATATCATGCCTGATTCAGGCATACTTTTTGGAGAATGTTGTTCATGGATTCATCTCGATCTAGCTTTCCCACACAAGCACTGTGGTGGTCAAAAATACCGCTTCCGATTGAGTTGTCACAATCAAGTGTATGCTGGTTGACAAAAAACAAACAAAAGAATTCAAACAATCTGACACACTAACGTACAAGGTTACACGATCATACAAAATCAACTTTATCATTTACCATGTCTGCGAGTTCTCCCTGAGCTGATACATCACTAGGAGCTTCTTGGCTTGCTCCAGGACCGGTGAGACTGGCCACAGTATCATAGTCAAGCTCTAACTGGAAATTCAAAAAATAAAATTACAAGATAAACAACGACTCTGAAGACATAAAGAGAAAGGTGGCAATACAATGCACACATATTCATTATGTTCAATCAAAGATTTTGAACTAGATTAATGTCATGAATTTAACAGAAAGTGAGAAATGGTTCCAGTAACGAGTTGACTTGACGTTCAAGTCAAGAAAAGTAGGAAGTAGAAAATTTGGTAGTCTTTGAATAATAAATAAAGTTCAGGGAATAACAACATGAAGCAAAATAACATTCAAAAAATGTAACTTAAATACAAACACAAAAATTTACGAGAAGTGAGTGGGAGTGGTAATATGGATCAACCAATGTGCAAGCACTAAAAGAATGCTTCAAAGCTTTGAAACTCAGCAAGCTGAGTGACATGTAGAAATCGCCATTCCATACCTTTTTGACAAATTCAGGGTTGAGAGCAGCTATTTCATCTGTAGTGTTTATAGAACTGTCAAGATTGTCTTCATAAATTGAAGAAAATTATAAAAAGGATCGCAACTGCTGGATATTGTTGTGATTGGTTCAAAGATGTGAGGTGATGAAGCATCCTTCTTGGGAGTACTCCATTTGCTGCTCAGAGAATGCAAATCAACTGAAAAAAGATGTTGGATATTAAAGTGAGTTATACGTGCTAACATAATCACACTAAATGGTAGCTGCACACCTGAAGAATAGGTACTTGCCGCTGATCCATCTTCTTTTCTGTACCCTCCAGTGGTGATATCAGCTACAGCAGGCAGCTGAAAAAAAGAGAGAAATCTCTGAAGGAAAAACATACTGTGGTCAGAAAAATTCAATTCTACTCTCAGTTATCTCGTGGGAACTACAAATAGTTTTGAGCTTCTAATTTACCTAAACATGTTAAAAATTAATCTTGGACACTTCTGTTTTTTATAAACTAAAACATGTCAAGAGAGGAACCAATGTCACACAAACCTGATGTGCTTCGACCAGAGCGTGCTCTACATGCCTGCATATGCTAGTGTTAAAAAGACCAATGTCCTGGCTTCGGTCACTAGCATCATTTGAAAGGGATGTGTTGACAGATACGTCTCGAGTGAGCTTCCCCAAAACATCCTGGTGATGGTCCAAAGTAAAGCTTGTGGACAACTCATCAAGGTCCGGTAAATTCTGGTTGACACAAAAAAACGCACTCACACTTGAGTATAAAAGGATTCCAAGAGTACACATCCATTCGAAGGTAAAATTAATAATACTTACCTCGTCTAAGAGTTCGCGCTGAACAATCACATCATTTGGATCTTCTCGGCTTCCTCCAGGCCTGGTAGGACTATCCACAGCATCATCAAACTCTGACTGAAATTCGAATAAAAATTCAATTAGTAAGACAATTTTTAAAACATGAGGAAAGGACCTTGCATTAAATGGCACTCGTAGTGTGAAAATTCAAGTAAATCACAGACTGTGAACTGGATTAATACCATGTAATCTAACAGAAAATAAGGTTGGTTTGACTCTGTCCGAAACAACAACCAGCAAGTAGACATTTATTTGGTGGACCATGAATGAGACAGGAATGCTAGTTATTTATTATATTACATTTCATATTCTGTAACACTGACCTGTCCACTCACAAGCCGTCTTCTTTTGCCGTCTTCTCTTGACGCTGGTGGAGTAGATCGACGCATTTCCGCTGTGATTTCAAACATGCATCATCGCACGCACCGGTGCAAGTGTGGCGTTGGCGGCCATTTTCATGGAGTAGTTATTGATCTTTGACGTTCGAAAAGAGCAGTTGGATCGTAGATCGCTTGTTTGTGCAGCACGGAGCTGACTTTACATTTGAATTTTTGCAGAAATACTGTGTTTCACGTATTGTACGCTTTGTAGTTTCTTTTGAAATTGAAATTGAGTTCATTGAGGTCCACATTTAAAAGGACTAAAAAGTCCCACTTCAAAATGTAGACCCGCTCTCTAAGGCAGATCACAGCATAAGTCACAAGAAAAACAAATCAAAAATTAAAAATAAAATAAATATTTGTACATATTATTGCTAATATACAGGAAAAAGCTAATATTACAATCACAGATTGAGACAGTTCTTCAACATCAGTCTTCGCAGGGAAAATAAGGATAGATGGTTATAATTATAAAGTTCAAAGTCATTCCACACTTTAGCAGCTTTTATTAGGAAAGATTTATGATATTTTTCAGTTCTGTGGTTGGGAATTTGAATCATTAGTTTTGATGACCGAGTACTTCTAGAGTTACAGGTGGATAAAAATTGAAATTGATGGTACAAGTAATCTGGTGTATTAGTTGTTATGACTTTCCAAATCAAAATAGCTGTAGCCAGCAGACGCCTTTCAGTAATCCTCAAAATTTTGAGCTTCCGATATTCAGGAGTAACATGTTCAAAGACACTAACACCAGTGATAAACCTAATACCAACATTTTGAAGTCTTTGAAGTTTTAAATTATTACCAGTTGACATGTCAGTAAAGAGAACCGAGGCATAATCAAGATGAGGAAAGATAAGAGTAGATACTAACATTTCCCTTACTTTGGGAGGGATAAAACAGAAGTTACGACGCAACTGAGCAATTGTACCAAAGACTTTTGGGCTACTGTATTGCAGCGAGCATTCCAACTTACAGTGTAGTCCATGACAACACCTACATTATTGACCATTTTAGAGAAAGGTACTCGCTTTGCTCGCTGGGGGCTCCGCCCCAGACCCCGTGCAGGGCTGCGCCCTGCTGTTTCTCCCTTTGGTACCATATTTGGTAGGTTTTATGATTTCAAGCAGTCCAGTGGTAGGGCAAGGAACGAAAAAAAAAAACTGTTGTGCCCACCGTCACCTGCAGCAGCACGTGGATTCGATTTTGGCATTGTTTTCGCGTTCCTGGACCCGTTGTAAACGAGGTCCATTCTGTTAAAGAAGTACGTATCTCTCACCAGTTGGTCCCGTTCCAGTTCGAGCCCAAGACGTGCCTGTTTTGCCCACCGGCACTTGCAACAGCACCGGAGGTCGGCTAGGTTTCTGGGATTGTTTTAGGAGGGTCGGTTCTCATGTTCAAGTTTGAAATACTGCACATCTTAGCAGGAACCATCCCGTTCCAGTCACTGTCTAAGAAGGCCATGGTTTGCCCACTGGCACCTGCAGCAGCACTTCGGGTTGATTTTGACACTATAACTTAGGTCATTTGGTTGTTTGAGCAGGTCTCGGTTCATATGTTCAAGTTTAAAATTCCGCACATTTTAGCAGTTAGCCCTCGCGTTCCACTTCCTACTTAAGAAGGCACCGATTGACCTACCGGCCCCTGCAGCAGCACCTGGGGTCGTTTCCAGCATTTTTACCAGGTTCCCAGGGTCATTTAAGGTGGGGTTGGTTCCTATGCCCAAGTTTGAATAGTGTACCCTCAGGCAGTTTTCCGTCCCGTTCCACTTCCTGTCTATGAAGGCCCTGTTTTGCTCACCGGCACGTGCAGCAGCACATGAGGTCAGTTTTGGCAGTTTTCCTACGGCTTTGGAGTAATTTGAGAGGGGGTTCATTCTCGGGAAAAAGTTCGTATCACGCTTCGTCTAGGAGTTTGGCCTCCTGTTCCAGTTCCCGTCAAAGAAGGCCCTGTTTTGCTCACCGGCACCTGCAGCGGCACCTGAAGTAGTTTTTGGCAGTGTTCCTGGGGCGTTGGTGTCATTTGAGAGGAGGTCCATTCTCGGGAAAAAGTTCGTATCTCACACCGTCTTGGAGGTCGGCCTCCTGTTCCAGTTCCTGCCCAAGAAGGTCCTGTTATGCTAACCGCCGCCTTCAGCAGCACCTGAGGTCGTTTTTAGTAGTTTTCCTGGCTGTGAGTCATTTGTGAGGGGGTCCATTCTCGGGAAACAGTTTGCATCTCGCATCGTCTAGGAGTTTGGCCTCCTGTTCCTTTTCCTGTCCAAGAAGCCCCTGTTTTGCCCACTGGCACCTGCAGCAGCACCTGGGGTCGTTTTAAGCATTCTCACTTTGTTCCCTGGGTCATTTTAGGTGGGGTTGGTTCCTATGTTCAAGTTTGAAATACCGCACCCTCAGGCAGTTTTCCGTCTCGTTCCACTTCCCGTCCAAGAAGCCCCTGTTTTGCCCACTGGCACCTGCAGCAGCACCTGGGGTCGATTTTAGCATCACAACGAAGGTCCTGGTTTAAGTTTAGTAGGGGTCGGTTCTCATGTTCAAGTTCGAAATACCGCACCCTCAGGCAGTTTGCCGTCCCGTTCCACTTCCTGTCCAAGAAGACCCTGTTTTGCCCACCGGCACCTGCAGCAGCACCTGGGGTTCATTTTAGCATCGCAACGAAGGTCCTGGTTAAAGTTTAGTAGGGGTCGGTTCTCATGTTCAAGTTCGAAATACCGCACCCTCAGGCAGTTTTCCGTCCCGTTCCACTTCCTGGCCAAGAAGGCCCTGTTGTGCCCACTGGCACCTGCAGCAGCACCTGGGGTCGATTTTGGCATCGTAACGGAGGTCCTGGTTAAAGTTTAGTAGGGGTCGGTTCTCATGTTCAAATTCGAAATACCGCACCCTTAGGCATTTTGCCGTCCCGTTCCACTTCCTGGCCTAGAAGGCCCTGTTGTGCCCACTGGCACCTGCAGCAGCACCTGGGGTCGATTTTGGCATCGTAACAGAGGTCCTGGTTAAAGTTTGGTAGGGGTTGGTTCTCATGTTCAAGTTCGAAATACCGCACCTTCAGGCAGTTTGCCGTCCCGTTCCACTTCCTGTCCAAGAAGGCCCTGTTTTGCCCACCGGCACCTGCAGCAGCACCTGGGGTCGATTTTGGGATTTTTTCTGGGGCTTTTGGATCATTTAAGAAGGGGTCCATTCTCATGAAAAAAATCGTATCTCGGACCGGTATACCCAAACATTTACATGAGTCAGTGATCGGAATGGCGTTATAGAGGGGTTTGATGATAACACACTCATTCACCGTTAATTGCTGTAGGTAGCAACCAGATGATAACTTAGTAAGATATCGTTGGGTGCCTATTATAATTACCTGAGTCTTAGGGATTCTTAGAACCAGGTTGTGCTTATCACAATAATTAATAACAGAGACAATAGCATTCAACATTATGGCACGTTTCTCATTAAAGTTATCCATAGAAAAAGGTATATGAAGCTGCAAATCATCTGCATACATGTGATAGGAACATTGGTTAATAACTGTTGGAAGGTCAAATAAATAAATGATAAATGATAAAGGTCCGAGGACACTACCTTGTGGCACACCAGTCTCTATATCAATCCAATCAGAAAACAATAAATCAGAGATGTAAACTCATGACACCGGCCTGTAAGATATGATTTAAACCATTCAATTACACTGTCTGCAAAGCCAAGGAATTTCAATTTAGACAACAACAAGCCATGATGGACGCACTCAAATGCTTTGCTCAGATCAAGTAGCACTAACAGATTCAAAAGCCTTTTGTCCATGGCAGCTCTTAGATCATCCACCACTTTTAAGAGGGCTGTTACAGTACTGTGGCCTTTCCTGAATCCAGATTGGTGTTCACTGAAAAGACAGTTTTGCACCAGAAAGGCAGAAACCTGCTCATGGACAACTTTTTCAATGGCTTTGCCAAGGACACAGAGTATGCTTACAGGTCTATAATCCTTACATCCTTTGGGATTTTTAGTCTTAGCAATAGGAATAATGTTAGCAAGCTTCCACATGGAAGGGAAAATAGAGTTTTGAAGGCTTTAGTTGAATAAGTGTTCAAGCACAGGAAGCAAGGAAGGCAAACATAGCTTAATGAAAACAATTGGGATAGTGTCTACTCCCTTTGCATTTGATTTAATACTATTAAGTACTCTATCAATGTCCTCTGGTAAAACATACTGGAAGAAAAATTTATCATTAATTCCATAGTCTTTAGGATTTAATTCATATTCTGAGATACATGAGGCTGTTAACTGAGGATCTCTAATAGAGGACACAGAAGCATAATGATTGTTTAGATCTGTGACGGCGATAACAGGTACTCTATTCTGAGAAGAGGACTTTCCTATGTTTAAAGAGCGAATATGCGCCTACATCTCCTTTATGTTTGGCTTAGAACCAAGTTTATCATACATATACTTCACCTTAGCATTTCTCATTGCCTGTTTTGCTTTATCTCTCTGCTTGCGATACTCCTCTTTCTCATCCGGATCTTTAGTTTTTCTCCACTTTTTGTGCAGATTATCCCTTTGAGACATTAGTTTTCTTACACCAGAATTCATCCATGGTTGACCATTACCTTTAACTGATATTGTTTTTACCGGGGCATGTTTGTCCATTAATCTTACCATGATTTCATTAAATCTAAATAGCTTGGTGTCCATATCAGTAGTTTCATAAATCTCAATCCAGGGAGCGGTTTTAAGAGAGGTTTTAAGAGGGCTTGATATATTCTAGCTTGGTTGGATGGTGAAGATGGAGCTTTGTTGTATTCAACAGTTGGCAGCATCGAAATCGGCACTCGAGCATCTACGACGTATACATTCTTCCCCTCTGTGTCTTCGCCCCAACGGTTTGACTTTGTTCTGTGTAACTTGTGCATGTGAAGTACGCACGCTTTCTTTAGAGTCATTAGTCATGTGGTATACAATTTTTGCTGCGAAAGACAACTCCCATTCTCTAATGGAGTCTGCGGACTTAGTGAAAGTTGAAGAGTCAGCCCTGGCTCGCGGTGATGAAGTCAAATTTTTCTTTCGGAATCGTCCGTACGTTGGCGTGATCATAAATATGAACGGTGAGTAATGAGAGGCTGTTCTGTTATAATTAGATTATAAAAATACTTCAGAGCTGAATTGTTATTCTGCAGTTTTGTATCTTCTCGGAAGTGCGTAGTAGGGTTAGGTACGGCTTTCGTTGATAGCCCTGACTTTGAAGGAAGTATGATCTGTTTACATGTCCGTTTAAAAGCTACACGAGTTCTTTCACATGTGAAAGTACTGAGCAATGTGACATTTTAGTTTTGTTCTCGTTTTCTTTTATGTTAGACACGCTCATCTCTGTCGGAGGCTACGTAGGCCGTGGTAGTGCAATAGGGATTCCAATGGGCGCTCGTCTAACCTAAACATTCGCTATTCTTAATACTTTTCATCGTGTTTTTGAATTTGTAACGTATTTTCTTAAGCCACCTGTTGCTAGTAGCCAGCGAAATACGACAGATCGCGTTTAGGTTCGTTACACTTGCTATAGAAAGTTGGTTACATGAAATGTGGTCCTTCCCTGCTACCCTGTAGCACTTTCTCTTACATGCCACAGCATTCTTTACTTCCAACAGTTTGCCTTCCGCTTGTTTTCTTGCTGTCTTGGCTTTGTTGGGATTTGTTTTCTTAAATTGTGTGTCACTTATTTGCAGAGGACAGAGAGGTGCTGAACAAGAACCTCAACCTTCTTGGAGTGAGCACAATGCAACAAGAAAAAGGAGACACATTGATTTCATAGTTTTCTCGGTCAAGTGAGTACTTACGTTAATCAGTAAGTCGCGACGCGAGGGACCGTCTGGATGTCATAAAAAATACCATCGCATGAGACGGGATTCGAACCTATGCCGACAATCTCTTTAGTGAGCGCGGTAACACAAAACCACCTCTTCCACTGCGGTGAGGCGGATGCGACGCCGCTATTGAACCCTACGGGCCGGCAAGCATACCCACTAGGGGACGAGGGAGATACTGGCATAGGTTCGAATCCCGTCTCATGCGATGGTATTTTTTATGACATCCAGACGGTCCCTCGCGTCGCGACTTACTGATTAATGTAAGTACTCACTTGACCGAGAAAACTATGAAATCAATGTGTCTCCTTTTTCTTGTTGCATTGTGCTCACTCCAAGAAGGTTGAGGGAGATACTTATCCCCAAAGTCCCTCTCCGCGCGGCTACGACTACGACGGCTATGCGCTGTCCCTCCCGCTTTCCTTCAGTCTCCCTTGATTCTGCTACCTATAAGAGGGCATATCAGATAAAAGAAATATTTGCGCATCGTGTTCTTAAAATGTCCACGAATCAATTTGATTACTTGAAATTCAGAAAAGTTTGATGTGAACTGATTGAGGCATCTAAACTTTCAAAACGCTCTTGCGCAGAAGGAGCTCGGTGCGACTTTACACTTTCTAGACGAGCTTCAGAGGAGATCGAACTTACAAGTTCACCTTCTACTACAGAAGGCAGAGCGCGATATCGGACTTTGTTCTTAGGGCCCATCAACTATCCGACTTCTGCTAAACTCACCTCGGGAGGAGGGCGGGATCCTTTGATTCAGAGATATGGTGTGTGTGTGTGTGTGTGTGTGTTGCCCACGTCATGCGTGTTGCCAAAGACACCTCTTCGTCTCGCCGACCTTTGTGGCTTGAAAGAGTTCAGCGCACAGGACGAGGACGGACACAGCCAGACCGCCGGCCAGTATCGCGAAAGGGCGCCACGGAAAGGCAAGGCCACCGTCCTGTAGTAAGGCATCACCCTGAGCTCAGTTTTATGCCCGTATACCGAATTGCTGAAAGTATCCGGCACGTCGCTATTGCGCACGGACTGATTACAAACATTATTTGGCTTTGAGGAGAAGTGTTTCCCAGAAAAGTAAGCAGTCCGATAGTAGGCACATTTTTCATACCTAATGAAGATCGCAAAGGCCGAGCCGCGGTGCCCAGAAATTTCAGCCAGTATTATCCATAGAGGACCGTTCTGAGGATAAATTATCTATGAATGATCCATTTCGTGGGGTATCACCAGACTTCTCTAACTATCCGTTTCCCCCTAGATTCCCCAGGTGAACAGCATACCGGCTCCCGCGTCTTCGTGCGACTGAACTGGCGCATGTGCTGAGCCACCCAGTGGTCGACGATTCCAGCAGCGTGCAGGCGTTGTATAGTCTGGTCAAACAGCGGTGCGAGAGGGTAGTGTCTTCGCATGTAAACCACCATTGGCACTGACAGAACCTGTCGTGGACAAAGTAAAGGTGTACGTGCCCAGACGGAACGAAAGGTTTGAACAAGCTGGCCTGTCCCTACCGCCATCCTCGGTGCCAGTTCCGCTGCGCTCCACCGGCACCTCGGATTGACAGGGGGACTTGGCCAGCTTGGCCTGCCGGCGGCGTTTGCGGGGGCCTTCGGCCCCCGCCTCAAGTCTCCCTAGAAGTGCCCGATAGCAGATGTATTTGTTAGGATTAAAATCGTTAACCTGAGCCCGTCCCTGAGCGCGCCGCGATGGTAATAGTGTGCGCGCGGCGGCCAACCCTAACCTCAAAAAACAAAAACAGACAAATTTTAATTAATCAAAAATGCGATACAAATCGAAAATTGTTGCCACCGCACGTAATTGTACGTTAAAAAAGAAGTTGATCCTCAAAATTTGAAGTTTTTCTATGAACGATAAGTCGGCGAACATACGTCCGCCCGAACGAACATGCGGCATCAGACTATAAGCCCGGCTCCTGCCGTTTCTAAAGAAACGTGTCGGGACGGGCTAAAAAGAAGTTGATCCTCAAAATTTGAAGTTTTTCTATGAACGATAAGTCGGCGAACATACGTCCGCCCGAAAGAACATGCGGCATCAGACTATAAGCCCGGCTCCTGCCGTTTCTGAAGAAACGTGTAGGGACGGGCTAAAAAGCCCGTTAAATACGGATGCTTGAATCTAGCATATCGATGCTTGAAAGGTGCTAGCAGCAGTGGGGACGCGCGGTGACCCAGCGGTGACCTACGCCCAGTTGATCGCGCTCTTAGATGAGCAGTTTGACGAGGACATTTCGGAAGCCATGGCGGAATTCCAGTTTGAATAGCGTGTACAGAAAGCGGGCGAGTCCGTGGCCGACTGGGTCGCCGATTTGAGACAGCTCGCTATTCCGTGCCGCTTCATAGCAGCTGACTTGCCGCGCCGCCTCCGGGCCCAGTTGATCCGGGGCGTGGCGGACAAGGCTTGTCAGACGAAGCTGTTGGAAGCCCCTATTCTGTACATCAGAACTGCCATCGCGACGATTGTGACACCAGACACAGGGGTAGGGCGAGAGCCTGGGTGGGTAGGCCACCCCAGCAGCACGGCCGAAGGAAGTGGAGCCTACCCCCCAGGCGCCAGTCGGCCGCCCACCACCGGCGGTCCAGTTGACTGTAGCGGTAGGGACGCTAGATGGCGCTACTGTCGTCGGGCAGGCAAAGTTTGCGCGCTGGTGATTTCGTTCGCTCTTTCCTTATATACCCCTGTCAATGTTAATAAAGCAGTCTGTTGAGTACGTTTGACTTCGGTGCCGTCTCTGACTCTTCCAATTTTTCCTTCTGTGGAGGCGTGTCCGCCCCCAGAGTATTCCCCTGTGGAGGCGAGTCCGCCCCCAGGGAAGAGACGCGGCGGCGCGCATCGCCCCCGTCAGCGAAAGTGTTGTCGTGGAGGCGAAGTACGCCCCCGGCATCGTGACGCGAAGCGCGGCGGCGTGTAAACGTTACCAGTACGTGTTCCGAGGAGGCGAGACCGCTCCCCTGACAGTGTTCGAGTCCCCACCGGCAGCCTCGTTCCACCAGGACCGTCCGGAGCGGGAAGAAGGGGTGGTCATCGGCCGCCCCGAGCCAGCCCGGACGGATGCCGGCGGCGGGCCCACGTCGTAGGCCCGGACATCGCCACCGCCGTTGCGGCCGGCGGCTGCGAGCACGCAAGGAGTTCTCTGTACCCGAGCCTCAGCGGGACCCTCTGGGACTCTTCGTGGGCCTCGAGGAGAAGTCCGCCGAGTCCCAGCCAGTGCCACCGTCACCCACCCAGCGTGCGGCGGAGCCCGCTGTCCCGGCCGGGTGGCCCAGACTGCTCATTCCGGTGGACGAGTCCCTGCCAGCTTACGGCGGGGAGTACGACCCGCAGCAGCCCGCGTACCGGCCGGGCGACCCCCGCGGCCTCCCCATCTCTCCCGTGACCAGCGAGGAGGTGCTGATCAACGGAGTCGCCCTCACCCTCCGGGGTCGGCGCCCTGCCCGGGACTTCACGGCGGCCGTGCCCCTGGAGCCACGGCCCGCCCCTCCAACGCTTCGAGTGACGATCTCCCTGGACCGCGTGCGGGGGGTCGTCTACCCGAAAAAGGACTCCATACGGCTCCTGGGGCCGTCCAAAACCCAGGTGGCGACCGGCAAGCTTGCGGTGGCCAAGAGTACCCTGTCCTCGGCGAGGCACGGTTACAATTGGAACGTATGCCCGCAGCAGAGCCGAGAGCGAGGCGTTGAACCGGTGGCAGCCCGGTCACGCCAGCGGAGGCAACGCGGCGCAGACGATCGCGTATGTCAACAACCCGAGTCAGACCAAGTGCTACCGTTGTGGAGGCGCACATGCTCCGGACACTTGCTGGGCAAAATATGTCGACTGCCGCGGCTGCGGCAAGAAAGGTCACATCAAACGCGAGTGCAGGAGCAAGGGCAAAGCCACCAACGGTAGCGGGAACAACAACAACAACAACAGCAATAACAAGGGTAACGCGAACGGAAGCAAGGGAGGATCGAAGCCGCAGCAAAGCAGCAGCCGAAGCAATCGGTAAACATGCTGCATGGGGCGGGCGAGGCGTCAAAGCCAGCCCAAACCGCCGCCGGCGTTTCGAACGCAGAAGTTGCCAATGCAAACGCAGCCGAGCCAGCCATGGCAGGCACTTAAATATAGGTAACGATAACGCTCGTTACTCCGTTACCGATAACGATAACGCGTTACTTTACATTTCCCCAGTAACGGTAACGCGTTACTTTACTTTTTGTGCAAATAACGGTAACGGTAACGCGTTAGTACCAAAAGTAACGTTAACAACCCTGGTGTCGGGGACGTCCACCGCGAACGTCGTCAAGTGCTTGACGGTGGCGTTTTCGCGGTTGGGGCTGCCGGACCTGATTGTGTCCGACAATGGAACTGCGTTTACGTCGGGAGAATTCCAGGCGTTCTTGCAGGAGCGAGGCATTCGCCAGCTCACCATTGCGCCGCACTGTGCGTGGTCGAACGGCCTGGCGGAGCGCGGCGTGCGCACTGTCAAGGAGATACTCGAGCGCATGGACGGCGGCGACGAACAGCGCCTGCGCACAACCCTCGAGGCAACCCGCTTCACACCGGGGCCAGATGGGTTGTCGCCCGCACACCGCCTGCTAGGCTGGCAACCGATGACGCGCCTCCGCCGCATGGTGCCGGAGGACGAAAGGATCCAACCCGAGCCGGAACAGGCAGGGGCGGAGCCAGGACTAGCGGGGGAGGGGGTAGGGGCCGGGCTGAAAGTAGCTCAACGGTTCCACCTCGGACAGCAAGTCTGGGTGCGGGTGTACCGGGGCAAGCGAGGGGCAAAGTGGGCCCCATCAGCCATAGCGCAGCGCAAGGGCTCTAGGCTCTGGATGTGCAGGGCTGTGGACGGTAGTTTAATCAAACGTCATGTTTCACAGATTCGAGCAAGGATGGGATGGACCAAGCCGAGACCAAGACCCCGACCCATGGGGGAACTCGGCCCAGAGGATGCCAGGCATCGCCTGGAGGCGGCCGAGGCTGCACGAAGGGCCCAGCAGGTCCACGATGAGAGGGCCGGCGTGGCGACCCGAGATGTGGCCACCACCGCGTCACCGGAAGAACCGGACGTGTTCGTGGACCTGGACCTGGGGCTGGATGAGGCAGGCAGCCTCATGGGTAGTGAGGAAGAGCCCATGGAAGAAGGGGAGTGCGAGACGAGCGAGGAAGAGTACCGCTGTTTCGAGGAGTGGCGGCAGGAACAGCGCACCCGGGAGGCCGCCCTGAAATCCAGGTCAAGGGCCACCGGCGCGGCTGCAAGTGCACCGCACCCAGAAACGCCCCGTCCCAGCACCGGGGCGGCGCGGAAAGAGGCGCGCACGTCGGAGGCCTCGGCCACGGCATCACCGGCCTCGGGATGCAGCCAGAGGGTGGCATCGACCACGGCAACGCCGGCCTCGGGAGGCGGAGGCCAGGGGCCAGCAGAGACGCCTACCGTGCTACAGCAGCAGCAGCGGCGCCGGGAGACCCTACGCCACCGCGCGCCGCCACGGCGGATACAGCCACGCCCCGCCGCCCCACGGCCTCACCCTCTAACTGGGCCTCGAGCGAGGCCGGTCGGGCCAGCTCGGGGACCCGCGCCGGCACCTCGGGAGGAGGCACTGGCCGTGCGGCGCCAGCGGGAAGCCGCCAAGAACCGCCTGGAGGCGGCGCAGCGCTAGCTAGATCACGCAGCCCGCGCCCTGCGAGCAGCTGAGCAGGAGTTTGCAAACGCTAATGGGGAGTTGGAGTCGCCGTGGGCCCGCCCGGCCGCTCGTCGCCTGGTCACCGACGCCAACGCAGCCGAAGGCAATGCCGCGTGCCGCGGGGCAAGGAACCCCCGGGGATCGGGACGACCGAGGCGCGCAGCCAGGAGACCCGCCCGCTACCGCGAATGAGCCGTCCGGGGGCGGTAACCGCGAGGTCGCGACTCGCGAGGCCAAGGCCAGCGCCCAGATTTCATAGCGCGAGGCGTAAGCCAGCGTCCCTTTACGTAATTAAATAATACACGTCAGAGGTACGTTCTGTTGTTTTGTTCCACAAAAAAAATGCTGATTTGTTGATTATTGAAATAAAGTACTTGGGGGCGGGGGTGATGTGTCGCAACTAAGATTCTAAAGTTGGCAGCACCACAGTTCCGGGTTCCGCCACCAGGGAGCGCCCAGCGCTACCTGGGAGGCGGGCCCGGAGGCGCGAGCCGAGGGAATTCATTCCGTTTTCTGGTGTTCAAGGCAACACATCGCCTCTCCCAGGGAAGCCCGAGACAACTGAAACTTGGCGAGTGTTCTTGAACTATACCCTTTCCCCACGCCAGTCACAAGGAGTTGAGGACACAACAATGATATTGGCTTCATTGTTAACTTTAGTTGGTCTCAATCAGCATACATCCAAATAAGTTATCTTTGCTAGTGAAATACTCCTCGTATAATATATTTTGGTGTAGCAGATCTGTTTGGAAAAAATAGCAGATATTCTTGTTTCACCTGAGAAGTGAATTTTGGTGATAATGAGAATTCTAGTCATTTTCAGAGACCATAAATGACAATAAAAAATGTCACTAGACAAATTGACAACAGTTGCTATTCACTTTCATACCTCAGAAGTGTCCCCAGAACCGCATTACTTTTCCTTGACATCTAATAGAGTTTTTAAAAACGGAACATTTTTTTCTCATGTAAATAGGGTCTTCGAAGGGACTGTCATGATTAGGAGTGACTTGAATTGACTGGAAGTGACTGGAATTTGATTAATTTAGCCCCTGTACACTGACTGGATGGAGTGAGGTACCCCTCGATATCAACTATGTCATACATATTGGACTTGGCTATCAAATGTTTTAACAAAGTGAAGAGAAGTAATGAAGACAAGAAAACAACTGATGTGGTACCCAGAGTTGAAATAGCTCTTATCTTTGTATTTGAAGATACACTTTCTTTTCCCATGTAGGACATGGCACAGTCTTTAAATTTGCAGTAGGTAGAGAGAAGTAAGATCCATGTTCTTAATTAGTGAAGGCCTGCTTCACATTTTTATTACAAGGTACTAAAAGATAACATACTAAATTGTCCAAAAATTTTTAAAAAAAATTAGAGTTCAGGCAAACTATAAAATGCAGGAATAGGTCTGAAAATCAATGCCCCCCATCTTGATTGTAACATGACTTACAAACAAAATCATCAGTTGGTATCTCCTTTAGACCCTCACATCTTGGATGAAACCAATCCATGCACACATCACAACTAATTATTTGGGTATCAAAATGTTCAGGAAGACGGCATGAACAGTAGACAGCTGTCAAAGTTGACTTCTTTCTTGAGCGCCTGCTCTTTCTTGTTGGTCCCTTCCGTGGAAAACAGGTCAGTTTGCCTTCCAACAAACACTGCCGCCAGTGCTTTCTTAGATCACCCTCTATGAAATCAACAAATTCTACACTTCTTGTGAATGCAAACTCTGTGGCAAAGGCAATGGCGTACAAGCCACTATAGTTTTTTGTTTGTTGTGCACACACTGGATAAGACATTACGTACGCTGCCTTCTTACACTGCACTAGCATTGCCACCTGGGTTTCTGTCTCTGATGTTATAGCGAAGTGAGATGCCGAATCCAGAATCAATGGTCGTGCGGGCTCATCTAAAACAATCGGACGGTTTGAGGTTTGAAAATGGCATCACCTTGCGTAACACTAGAATTTAGCCGGATCATAACATGCATCACCTTTTGCAATAACACACGTAACCCAATGTTCACGCCCAGTGTTGATTATTTGGACACAGTCTTTTTCAGCTTCGGCAGGCTTGTAGCTGAGCTCAATAGGCTCCAGCGAGACCACAGCCAAAGGCGCATTGAGGCCACCAAGGTCAGGAAATTGAGCTTGCAGCATAACAGTGGCTCTATTCAGATGAGCATCAGATAAATATGTATCTTCTGAATCCAGCTCCTGCATTACATTGAGTGGCGTGTTGTACTCTGTAGAATAAAAATTTTGATTTAACAGCATCCTTTCCAAATTAAATCCAGTACAGTATAGACTACAGAGCATCAAACCTTTAGCAAAGGAACATGCAGGGCACAATTGCACACTCTGCCCGACACTCTGGCGACTTGTGCAAATAGCCGTTCTGATCTTATTCGCACAAGTTGTGCACAAGGTATCGTATTGGCTATCCACACAACTTGTGCTAATATCCACTACCATCGGGGAATCGGATCCGAAATTAAGCACATGAAATTCAAATTCAAAGCTAAAGAAAGGCGACGAGGATAAATTTTTAACTTAATAGGCCAACTTTTACAGTCACGGCAGGGAATTGAAATTTAACATTAGGCCATATAGAGAAAACCTAGGCGAGCGGGCTACCCTTAACGAACTAAACTGAGGCTCCTCACCAGTTGTCCCGGCGACTTCCTCCTCAACGGCAAACGGATCTTGCGGCATATCGGGACTACGCCGAGGGCACAATGGTGTCGGCGGCTGATGCACACCGTCCTCTCCAGACGTTGCAGCGCTCTGGATTGTGAGCTCCGCGTTGTCCTCGGCCTGTGCATCTGGGCCGTCGGTGGGAAGGTCCCGCAGTGAGAACACGCTCTGCACCACAAGGCCTGCTGGAGCCGGAGCTTCCTTCTTGATAACTGCAGCACAAGAAAACGAGTGGGTTAGAGCACTGCACGCACGGGAGAGTAAGAATCCATCACCAAGGCGGGGTAAGCATAGCACTAACACCAAGAAGACACAAATGCCGAAATAGGGCACAAGCGAAGGGAAAAGCGGGGAATCACTCCTCTCAGCCACCACAAAACTTGTAGTGTTGCCCAGCGCCAACGACGGGGACGTGGGAGTGAACTGGCGCCGTTAACTTTATTGCCATTAAGTTACAATCATGAAGCAAACCGATTAAAACAGACAACGTCTTAGCATTTAATACTGTTATATACAAAGTGAGGGTTAAAAAAAAAGTAACGACAAAAATCAACCGTAAAATAAACTTCTTGACAAATACCGCGTATGCCATGGCTTGAAATTCGATATCGTACACTTAAAGCAAGAAACAAATCACCGCAACACACGAAAATCAGACGTAACAGTCAGGCAGGAAGGAACATATCAATTACAGAAGTACACTCCGACAGTTCAGTAACACCACGGCAAGATCCAAAATATCTATTAACATCACCTCTACGGCTTTCGTTACCGTGTAATAATCGATTACATCGCGATCTCTAAAGGAAATCGAAAAAGGCTCCGTTCAACAATTGCTACTGGAGCAGCTCTTTCAATAAATGCGCCATGCGCTTTTAAAACTGCAATGAAGTCCTACGGACACTATTTCCGCATCACATCACTTTGATTTGGCTTCTCTCCAGTGTGAGTGCGCTTGTGTGTTACCAAATGAGATAATTGACTAAATGTTTTCTTACACACATAACACTAGTAGTGCTGCGCTACAGTGTGAGTGCGCTTGTGTCTTATCAAATGAAATGATTTCCTGAATGCTTTCTGACACACATCACACTCGTAGGGCCTTTCTCCAGTGTGAATGCGCTTGTGTGTTACCAAATACGAAGAAGTACTGAATGCTTTCTGACACAAATCACACTCGTAGGGCTTTTCTCCAGTGTGAATGCGCTTGTGTGTTATCAAAGGAGATGAGTGACTAAATGTTTTCTTACACACATCACACTCGTAGGGCTTTTCTCCAGTGTGAATGCGCTTGTGTGTTACCAAATAAGATGACTGACTGAATGTTTTCTTACACACATCACACTCGTACGGCTTTTCTCCAGTGTGAATGCGCTTGTGTGTTACCAAATGAGATGAATCACTGAATACTTTCTTGCACACATCACACTCGTAGGGCTTTTCTCCGGTGTGAATGCGGTTGTGTGTTATCAAAGAAGATGAGTGACTAAATGTTTTCTTACACACATCACACTCGTAGGGTTTTTCTCCAGTGTGAATGCGCTTGTGCTTTATTAAATCAGATGTATAACTAAATGCTTTCTTGCACACATCACACTCGTATGGCTTTTCTTCAGTGTGGACGCGATGATGACGAACCAAATTCCACTTTCTGACAAACCTCTTGTGGCATCCGGGATTGGTTCAACAATGTTTAGAGGTGCCGCAATAGCCTCAGAGTTCAGATGGTAAAACGGCCTAGAATTTAAGTAAATTGTATTTTCCTCACAAATCAAAAGCGGCACGATACAGAGTAAATAAATTTACTCTCAACGAATGTCGTTTAGGTGTTCTTTACTATGGGAGGCAAAAGTATTTTTTCTAAGTTCGGACTTTCATTCTACACGCACCTTAACTATCACACCGTTGCGGCTCCCTAACAAAAAAAATCGACACGCCGTACAAAATTTCAATCCACAGCACCAAAACAATGTTCCTTCAATCATAACAACAAAAAAAAGCATTTAAAAAAGAACTACTGTTGCTCTAGCGAAATTCGCAGCTATTTAAACAACATTAAATGTAATTTCAAGAGCGCAGTATTGTTGCACTTTCATTCTGTAGGATTTTAAGATAAATTTAACATAATTTAAGCAGTGGAAAATAACGCCGTGCAATGCACCCTGCGAAGATCATTTCAGGACAGCTCACACACACCTAGCTTTCCTCCGTTGAAAGCCAATGGTAAACGCCAATGCTCTGCCGTTTCAGTAATAATTGTTCGATTTCATTTAAAATTTAGCATACGTGATGGTTGAGCGGTTTTGAACAGACTGGACACTCGTGTTTTCAAGACAATTTGTCGTTTCCGAAAATTCCCTGTAACAGCACTGCTTAATATAGAGAGAATAATTTAAAAAAAAATGACTCCTAATCGGTAAATTGTACCAAAAAACCAAACACACCAAATTTTATTCCGACGAAAGGCCACGTAGACCATACATTATCTGCACGCTAACTTTTACCGTAACAGCATGGAATTAAAATTTAACATAGACTGATATGGAGAAAAGCTGGGCGTGCGCACTACCATTACCTAAACTGAGGCTCCTTACCAGTTACCCCGGCGACTTCCTCCGTGAGGGCAGACGGATCCTGCGGCCGATCGGGACTACGCCGAGGGCACAATGGTGTCGGCGGCTGATGCACACCGTCCTCTCCAGACGTTGCAGCGCTCTGGATTGTGAGCTCCGCGTTGTCCTCGGCCTGTGCATCTGGGCCGTCGGTGGGAAGGTCCCGCAGTGAGAACACGCTCTGCACCACAAGGCCTGCTGGAGCCGGAGGTTCTTTCTTGATAACTGCAGCACAAGAAAACGAGTGGGTAAGAGCACTGCACGCACGGGAGAGTAAGAATCCATCACCAAGGCGGGGTAAGCACAGCACTAACACCAAGAATACACAAATGCCGAAATAGGGCACAAGCGAAGGGAAAAGCGGGGAATCACTCCTCTCAGCCACCACAAAACTTGTAGTGTTGCCCAGCGCCAACGACGGGGACGTGGGAGTGAACTGGCGCCGTTAACTTTATTGCAGCTTGTGCTTTGTCAAATGAGATGACTGACTGAATGTTTTCTTGCACACATCACACTTGTAGGGCTTTTCTCCAGTGCGCTCCAGTGTGAATGCGCATGTGATTTGTCAAATGAGATGACTGACTGAACGCCATTTCACACACACCACAATTATACGGCCTTGCTCCAGTGTGAGTGCGCTTGTGTCTTACTATATCTGATAAACGATAGAATCTTTTCTTACACACATCACATCGTAGGGCTTTTCTCCAGTGTGAGCGCGCTTATGTCTTACCAAATGAGATGAATCGCTGAATGTTTTCTTGCATACATCACACTCGTAGGGCTTTTCTCCAGTGTGAACGCGCTTATGTGTTATCAACTGATGTGAATAACTAAATTCTTTCTTGCATACATCACACTCGTAGGGTTTTTCTCCAGTGTGAATGCGCTTGTGTGGTATCAACTGATGTGAATAACTAAATTCTTTCTTGCACACATCACACTTGTACGGCTTTTCTTTAGTGTGAATGCGTTGATGACGGACCCAACTGCACTTTTTGGTAAACCTCTTGTGGCAGAGATCACACTCCATGGGTCCTCCAGACCCCCCGGCCCCGCGGTGACCAGGCTGGCTGCCACTGCCCGCTTCATGCGAGGTCTTTGCCTCCGATGTCTCTGTGGGGTCCCGACTGCTTTCTCCGTCTGAAGACTCCTCTGACGACTCTCTCTCCGTGGACTCGTCCGACGCTCCCTGTTGGCCGTCAACACCAGGACCACGACGAGAACGCAGGGATTACGTAGGCAGGGCGCCGCCTTCCACCGACGTCGGCTGTATTCCTTTCGCAGCATCCTGGTTGTGTTTGGCGTGTTGGTGAGCGCAGTCATGCGGCGCGCCGTGCGGAGAGCGGACGCACTGCACCACGAGTCTTACCGGCTGCGGCTCCTCCTTGACAGCTGAAACATGACACACATAGTTTTCTGTGAGTGTCTCGTTGATTTCATGGCATAACCACGCCCACAGGCACCCTGCGAAGATCATTTCAGGACAGCTCACACACACCTAGCTTTTCTCCGTTTAAAGCCAATGGTAAACGTCGATGCTCTGCCGTTTCAGTAATAATTGTTTGATTTTATTTAAAATTTAGGATATGTGTTTGTTGGTCGGTTTTAAACAGACTGTACGCTCGTGTTTTTTAAATTACTTGTCGTTCTTAAAATTTGCCCTCCAACGTCACCGCCTAAAATTGTGAGAATAGAAGGAAAAAAATTGACTTCTACTCAGTGAATCGTATCCGAAATTAAGGACATGAAATTCAAAACTGACGAAAGGCGACGAGAATCAAATTTAAGTTTTATAGGCCAACTTTTACAGTCACAGCAGCGCATTAAAATTTACATTTGCTCATACAGAGAAAACCTAGGCGTGCGTACTGCCCTCAACTAACTAAACTGAGGCTCCTCACCAGTTACCCCGGCGACTTCCTCCTTGAAGGCAGACGGATCCTGCGGCCAATCGGGACTACGCCGAGGGCACAATGGTGTCGGCGGCTGATGCACACCGTCCTCTCCAGACGTTGCAGCGCTCTGGATTGTGAGCTCCGCGTTGTCCTCGGCCTGTGCATCTGGGCCGTCGGTGGGAAGGTCCCGCAGTGAGAACACGCTCTGCACCACAAGGCCTGCTGGAGCAGGAGCTTCCTTCTTGATAACTGCAGCACAGGAAAACGAGTGGGTAAGAGCACTGCACGCACGGGAGAGTAAGAATCCATCACCAAGGCGGGGTAAGCATAGAACTAACACCAAGGAGACACAAATGCAGAAATAAGGTAAAAGCTTAAAAGCAAAGCAAAGGGAAAAGCGGGGAATCACTCCTCTCAGCCACCACAAAACTTGTAGTGTTGCCCAGCGCCAACGACGGGGACGTGGGAGTGGACTGGCGCCGTTAACTTTATTGCCATTTAGTTACAATCATAAAGCAAACCGATTAAGACAGACAACGTCTTAACCTTAGATACTGTTTTGTACAAAGGAAGGGTTCAAAAACAGCAACAAAAAAAGTAACAACAAAATCAGCCGTAACATAAATTTCCTGGCAAATTACGGTTATGCCATATATTAAAATTCGATTTCAAACAAGTGTAAACAAGAAAAAAAAACGTAACAAACAAAAATCAGATGTAACAGTCAGGCAGGAAGGAACATATCAGTTACAGAAATACACTCCGACAGTTTGGTAATACCAGAGGAAGATCCAAAATATCTATTAACATCACCTCTGTGGTTTTCGTTACCGTGTAATAATTGATAACATCGCGATCTCCAAAGAAAATCGGTAAGGCCCCGTTCAACAATTGCTACTGGTGCAGCTTTTCCATTGAATGCGCCATGCGCTTTTAAAACTGCTCTGAAGTCCTACGGACACTATTTCCACATCACATCACTTTTGGTTCCGCTTCTTTTCAGTGTGAGTGCGCTTGGGTGTGACCAAATTATGTGAATAGCTGAGAGCTTTCTATAACTAATCACATTAGAAAGGCTTTTCTCCAGTGTGTTTGCGCGTGTGCTCCATCAAATTAGATGAACGTCTATATGTTTTCTTACACACATCACACTCGTAGTGCTTTTCTCCAGTGTGAATGCGCTTGTGTGCTACCAAATGAGATGAATTACTGAATGCTTTCTGACACACATCACACTCGTAGGGCTTTGCTCCAATGTGAATGCGCTTGTGCCTAATCAAATGAGATGACTTACTAAATGCCTTCTTGCACACATCACACTCGTATGGCCTTTTCCTGTGTGAAGGCGCTGATGACAAACCCAATCGCACTTCCTGGTAAATTTCTTGTGGCAGAGGTCACACACTCAATGGCTGCTCCGGAACCCCCGGCCCCGCGGCGAGCAGGATGACTGCTACGGGAGATTACGCGGGACTTAGCGGGATTCTATTGGAACTACGCATAATAACTTGGGATTACGCAGGATACGACGAGATTACGGACTAAGCGGGACAGTACCGACCCAGAGCGTCTGTTCTGTGGGCAAAAGGCAACCCGCTCACGCCTCCTGGGTGATTACTTTGGGACGCTCGGGCCAGCGTAGCCTAGATAAAGGCGCGCTCGAGGGGCCTGGATTGTGAGAAGAAAAAGGAAGGGGGAGGGGGGGTTAGGTTGAGACCGGCTGAGCCCTGGCTCATATAGATACATCTGGTGGAATTCAAGGTGTCGATCGAACGGACCGCCTTGGCCCCAGTGGCCTTTGGTGAGCTTTTACTAGAGATCTGTGACGAGCAGGCTGAGCCCGGGCTTCTTGCTACCACCGCAGTTCTAGGCTCGGCTCGGCCGCCTCGGACCCCCGCGCTCGAGTCCGGCTCGTAAGCTCCGCTTGCCACAACACACTGCCACCTCAGCCGATACCACTGCAGCACAGCTTGCCGCTGCAGAAACGGGTGGCGCTTAGGTTGCGGCAGCGGCTGATGTAGCAGTGGGCTCGCTCACTGCAGACCTCACGCCTTCACAGGACAAGACCTGAACAACAAAACTCAACAATGTAATTTAATTTAAAAAAAAACCAAGAAAACATACACGTGGCGTGCTTGAACTGAAAAACACTAGTTCGCCACCCCTCGAAATAAAACAACGCGTTAAGAAAGACTGGAGAATACCCCATTGGGTGAACCTCTTGCCACACACCTGGCATTCGTGCAGCTTGTCTCCCGTGTGCGCGCGAGTGTGTATCGTCGAGAACTTGGAACTAAACTTTTTGTGACAGGTCTCGCACTCGTACGGCTTCTCGCCAGTGTGCGTGGCGAGGTGACTCTTGAGAGCGCTCAGGTGGCGAAGCTTGCGCTGGCAAATTGGGCATTCGTACTTCTTTTCGTGGCGATGAATAGCGAGGTGCAGCAGCAGGGACTCCTTGCTGGCCAGCTTCTTGCCGCACAGCTCGCACTCGATCTTCTCCCCGTGGATTTCCATGTGCTTTCTGACGTACTCTGGGCGCCTTCTTTCCTCGTGCACGGGGCGGTACCTCCTATCAACAAACGCTCAATTCCCTGACACCGAAACAAATCCGCTTATCTAGGGGTGCAGCGAAATACAAGCGCTCAGCTGGGAGCCGCCAAAACACAACCGCACATCTCGGTCCCTCGCGAAGCACAACCGCTCAGCTGCGCGGTCGCTGTTCAAACTCGCTCAAGTGCCAATTTTGGGTAAAATGGGTTTATTACTGAAATTGTTACAGCATTCTCTCCTCTTTCAACAGGCTAGCTCAGTTTAATGCGAATCTAAATTTTGTCGGCACTATTTGCTTCTGAAATTCGGACTAACCTCAAACCTGGTCACTCCCTTCCCTTGCACATCCGCTCACCTCCACTCCACCACTCCACTCCAGTGCACAAAGCGCGCGTACGCGGCAGACATTGCAGGTTGCAGGCGTAATGAAAAGAAGCAAGCTGTTGGTTCAACTTGCCCTCGCAGGGGGGAAGAGCTCGGAAGCAAAAGTTGTTGCACCCAAGAAAAAGAAAGGCAGGTATCTGTTACAATGTGTATGCTTATGTATGGGAGAATGTGAGTGAAAACTGATGACCCATAACCCTGCTAAGTTCGGACTTTCCATTGTATTTTGGTTCATGGCAAACTTTCAACTCTGAATTCATGATTCTCAAAACAACGAACAGCGTAGTTCCAACAATAATCCAGTTTACTAGATCAAGTAGCAAGGAAATTACAACCTCACTTTGCTAGAGTTGTCTAGAGATTTGTCTCCCAATGTGTTCATTGTGTTAAAGTAAAATGTTTATCCATTTTTGGGGGCTTAAACAAGATATTCTGTTCGTTTACACCCAAGTCAACAAATATTTTGATGTTTATATTTAGTTTCGTCTAACTGCAGCAGTTTGATGTCGTGGTCCTGTTTTCAAAGAATCCTCGATTTGATAATGTTGTCTCATGACTGCAATTTAGCAGGTTATCTTGTCAATAATATTGTTGTGACGACCATCTTCGTTGAAAGTGTCTCTGCTTTTGTGTTTAAATCTGTTGATTTTATCTGATAGTTTCTTCTCATAACATGTGCCATTTCCATGGCAGTGTTGTTCTGTACCCTAAATAGAATCCTTGCTTTTCAGCACCAGAGCGCAGACAGCAGGGAGTCAATAATGGGCCAACACCAAGTCCATGTCCGCCCATTGATGAGGAAGCTTTCTCGGCTTTCAAGGAAAATCTTGGTATGTACAGTAATGTCTTGTTAGAAACTTGTAACTTCAAATTTTGGTATACACTGTTTGTAAAAGTAAGATGAGAGCAAGTATGTGGGCAGGCTGATCTGCTCTACAACAACTTACTAGAATAAACAGCAAGTTTCTTTGCTAATATATTCTACTTTTTTACATTTCAGTTTTGGGTTGAAATGATGGAAAAACTTTCTGAAGTAATGTTAACATAAATATTGCAAGTAATTTCTTCTCTTATGTTTCAAATGTTAAAGCCTTCCCTATTCCCTTATAATTACTGTGCAATTTTTGATTGCTTGGATCTGCAATTCCTTGGTATGTTATTTTACGTTCAGAAAGTTTTATCATATCATATAATTCTAGCCAGCCGTTATCAACTGTGAACGTAAGTCGACTCCAAGGCTGTTTACACCTTTGCCTTTTCTTTTCTGCATGCAAGGTGTGGTTTTGCTTTTTTTTTTATTTCAATGTGTGAGATATATTTACTGCATTCTTTAGTGTTCAGGTGTGCCCTATTTCTTGTCTGACTGTCACAGGAGTGCTTCTGCTCATTAGCAGCATTGAGTGGCTTCTGTTTTCTTTATTTTGTGAATATTTTCCGTTCTTCATCATGCTTTGTTTGCTTTGTTCACTGCTTGCATGTGTGACATTGGTTACAAAATTGTTCTTTGCTGATAAAAATTATAAATATCTCACATCTCATTGACTTTTCTGCAGATTGCATCTCTAAAAAGGGAGCTGACCCTGTGGTGTGTGAAGAACCACCTGCTGCAGAACCAGGACCTGCTGCCGAACCAGGACCTGCTGCAGAACCAGGACCTGCTACAGAACCAGGACCTGCTGCAGAACCAGGACCTGCTGTTTTCAATACATTTGTAGTAAATCTACCTGCTAAAGGTTTGTTTTTTTTATGTTTTTTTTGTAATTTAGTGAATTATTCAAAAGATTATTATTCCATTAAGAATAAACTACGGAAGGGTCTGTTTATTTGAATGTGGGTTTTCTCTTTCTAAAACAGTGCTCTTTGTTTTATTTCTTAAAGTCATCTACATTGTTTCTGTTCTAGTGCTCTCTACTGTGTTAGATTGGATCAGTAGTTATGAAGCATATTGCAGTAGGCGTATCCTTTATCAATCATCCTTGAACTCTTGATCTCGTAAAAAGTATGCTCTCAGGCGTGTGTCAGTATGATGGGGCGCTGCACTGCCTCCCTACAATTGTTGTTATTTGTATTTTAACTTCTATTCGGAATGTGCAGTAAACCAAGGTGCTTTGCATAGGATGGGTGAAACAATCCCTCAATGATTTGGTTAAGTTCAGTTTTAACTTTGTTTGTAAGTTAGGTCAAGTCAAGTTGGATAGTTTTTTAAATGATTTATCTAAATTAAATTAAACTAACTATCTTCCATCCCTATGCAATGCACCTTGCTTTTCTGAACATGCAGAGAGAAATGTTTGAATGTAAACATCAACAATTATTGGTAAGCAGTGCAGTGCTTCATCTCATTCGAACCCCATAAAATTGTCACAAGCCTGAGAACATACTTTTTATGACATCAAAAGTTCAAGGATGATTGATAAAGGATGAGTATGCTGCAATGCAGTACGCTACATAACTCCACTGGTCCAGTATAACCAGGTAGGGAGCACTTACACAAATAATACACTTGACTTTCAACAAAAATATCGGAGAGCTCTGTAGAAAAACAACGGGGGGGGGGGGGGGACCAAGACTGCTGTATTTTAGGTACAGAGAGGGGCGTAGAACTTTTAATCTTTGTTTTGCTGCTGAGGCAGTTCTTGAAAAGTTGCAAGGGCATTCATTTTTAATCCAACTCTGATGTTGTGTTTTAGATGACAACACACTTAATGGACCACGCAGCAACAGTCAGAAGGCTAGGCGGAAATTATTCCCTGATTCCCTCTCATCTGCTGGCAAATCTTGTTCAGGTAAAACAATTAGAACATTACATTAAATTTAAAATGTTACTGAAGCACATTGGGAGACTGACATTTTTTATTTTTAAAGGTTCTTTTTCCTTTGACCTGTCTGCTACAAGCTCTTCCTTGAGGTTGATATCAGAACAATATGGCTCTTCAGATGACTCTGATATGGAGGGTGAGTTGGTTGCCATTCACATTTTGACAAGTACTGTTTTGTCAAACTTTTAATGGCTTGATAATGCATATTTGTACAGTATGAACAAAACATATTCCTGCTAGTCAGTGAACTTGTCACTACTTTAACTATTTTTTTTCTTAATTTCAGTTGGAGGGACTGTTACTTCCAAAGAGAGGGCTGTTGGTGCTATGGGGAGTGCTGTACAGGTTTTTGATGCTGATGGGAGTGCTGGAGAAAATGAAGATGCTGTATGCTCTTTTGTTGGAGAATCTTTTGAAGTTCTGCCTAATGGAGTCTTAGAGGTTGCAACACCAAGTGTTGGTCCTAATTTTGCCTCCCCAAATTTTAAAGGTGAGGAAAATAATATTTTAAAAATAAATTCTATGCCTGCTTACATGTAGCGGTAAATAAGGCATTTTTTAAAAACTGTCCTATGTAGGTCTCTTATTTTCTATTTACTGCTTGCTGTAAAATTCACTAAGAGGAAAGCACAATTTTATTATTGTTTTTCTTTCAGAAAATGACTTCCTCTCAATTTTGACACCAACATCTGCTGTGCTACCTGCTGGAGGTAAACATCTTTTAATTAATTAATTTTTTGAGCTGGCTTTGTTTACTAAATCAATCAGGAGAAATTGTATACTCCTTGCCTTGTCTGAATTTTTTCTTGTCCTGTAATACTATTAAAATTTTAAAACTATTGTTTTTCCAGGTGATGTTATTTTTTACACTGAGACAGTACTGGAAACACCAACTGATGAACCTTCACCTGTCTTTGAAGTAACAACACAAGAGGTGATCACTCCGCCATTAAATGAAGGTGCCAGCCCCAAACGTAAAAGAACAAGGCGTGCTGCTTCTGCTTCTAACAGCCCTGCAAGAAAACGGTCCAGAAATGAAGGCCTCTGGAAACGAAATGTTAGCAAGGCACTCAAGAATTCTGGACAGCCTTACACATCTTCAAAGGGAAAAGAATTTGATGGTGCCAAGATGAGAGAACCCTGCTCTTGCAGTCTGGATTGTCGTCACCGTATTTCTAAAGAACAGAGGCAAGAAATTCACAAGACGTTTTGGCAATTAGGACAACATGACAGGCAGTGGGAGTACATCAGAGTTAGTACCAAATGTTCTGCGACTAAACCTGCACAGGCTAACCAAGATTCAAAGCGTAAAGTTACTCGCTCTTACTATTTCACTGTTAGTGGTGTGCCTACAAGAATATGCAAGCAAATGTTCATGCGGACTCTGGGCATATGTGACAGTTGGATTAATTCTGCCTACAATCATATTAATCCAGAAAAAGGACATACTGTCTCGCCAGATAAGAGAGGGCGCCATTCCATCAATAGAAAGGTCCAAATGACTCCTGCCAAAATTGAAAATGTGAAAGAACATGTAAATTTGTTCCCACGTGTTCCATCCCACTATTGCCGGAAAAGAACCAAGAGAGAATATCTTGAGAGGGGACTTAGCATCAACAAGATGGCAAAGCTGTACACAAAATGGGCTGCTGAAAATAATTTGCCAAAGTCCTCCATTGCAAGTAGAAGACAATATAGAGACATTCTGAATTCCAATTTTAATATTGGATTTTTTAAGCCTAAAAAAGACCAATGCAGTCTTTGTTGTTTAATGAAAAATAAAAGCAATACTCGAGAAATTCGTGAAGCAAAGAAGACAGTGTGGGTCACTCACTTGAACAACAAAAAGAAGTCTCGTACTCTAAAGGAAAAGGACAGAAGTGAAGCAGTGAAGGATAAAAGTATAGCAGTGTGTTCATTCGATCTGCAGAAGCAACTGACATGCCCAAAGTCTGAAGACTCTGCCATGTACTATAGGAGCAAGTTAAATGTGTATAATTTTACAGTTTTTAATCATGTTCAAAGAATAGGTAAATGCTATCTGTGGCATGAAGGTGTAGGAAAAAAAGGATCATCTGAAATTTCAAGTGCTCTGGTTCAGCATATAAATGACCTTGTGAAAGAAGGGCACACTGACATCCGCTTCTATTCAGATAATTGCGCTGGGCAAAATAAAAACCGTTTCCTTTTTGCCATGTATCTGCATCTTTCTGTCAAACATTCCATCAAGATTACGCATAGGTATTTAGAACCTGGCCATACTCAGATGGAAGCGGATTCAATACATGGAAATATTGAAAGATCAACTGAAAAAACAGATATTTATGATTTTGACGGTTGGGTTCAAGCAATAGAGGAAGCGAAAGAGGAGCTACCTAAGTATGAAGTCAAAAAACTCCATCAAAAGAACATAGTGAGTTATAAGTCTCTCGTACAAATGCAAAACTGGGACATGGACCTCAAACGCCAGCCTATCACCTGGAAGAAAGTAAAAGAGATTTTTATCAATGGTCAAGAAGGACTGGTCAGGGTCAAGTATGATTATGATAGTGTAGCCTATGTGACAATGAGTCCTAACAAGAGAGGCCATCCTGTCAACTTGAAAACCTATGAGCCCCCTCTGGCGTATTTATCTAATATACCTTTGTCAACAAATACCATCAAAGATCTCACATATCTGTGTGATCATTTTCATGTGCCACTTCAGAAGCAAACTTTCTTGAGAAACGTCCTTAGTGGTGTCAATCCTGTTGAAGAGGAAGAAGTTTCCGATTTAGAATTTGATTCTGATGAAGAGTTGTGCAACGCGGATGCTGCAAATGATGCAAATGAAAGTGGGGAGCAAAATAACACAGATGAAGAGGAGGGCAATCTAGAAGAAGTGGAATAACTCACCAAAGTCCTTTTATAGTAGTGATTCTTAATTGTGTTTTGAATGCCTGTTTTTTTTTTGGTACAACTGATTGCAAGACTAGTCCACTTTCCTGTAACTGACAATGTAGTGTTGGATTGCTTCTTTGTATTATTTATTTTACTGTCTTGTTTTAAACAAAACATTTGTTGTGTCCTTGTTCCTTTTACAAAAATGTTTGCTGTATTCTTGTTAATTATTTTTAATTATTTTTAATTATATTTAAGTGAGATTGTCACACCCTTGTGGTTGACTGATACATTGTGTCAGAATTTTGAGTTTGTCTTGTTTATCAACACAGCATTGTTTTTCTTATTTTTAATGTTTGAGCTCTGAAATATTTGTGCTACATCATGTACTTATGCTTGTGTTAATTTCTGAGCTTTCACTAGTCTATTCAAAGTATTAAAACTGATTGTTCTTTTAAAGACATGCAGTGTTGCAAAATTTCTTAACTTTTCCTCTGCGGTCATGACATGTAACTGAAGAAACAAAAAACACAATATGGTGTTTTAGCTCAGGAACAGTAAATTTGTTTCGGAGTGGGAGTAGGAGCGGAGTGGGAGTGAAAATTTACATACAGAAAACAGTGGTGAAAAAGTGAATTATATTTGGGAGGATTACAGTATTCACAACAATTTACATTGACAATACAGTAACAGGGTAATGTTTCCTTTAGCAAAAAATGTTAACCAACTTGACAGAATTTCTTCATTTTGACAGAATTGCTCTGTTAGAGCCGTGGTCTAATTTCATTAGGTTAACATCGTACACAACAGATGAAAACATTCAATCAAAAACCATTTTAAGACTGCAAGCGTATGTGGTGATTACAATCTTATTAGAACTCCGTCTTGTGTCCTCTTGTTGTGGACCGTCCTGCAAAGAAGTAAAATTAAAATTAATTGACTAAGCCTTATTCAGACACACCACAGGGTCACAAGGACATTTCTTTTAAAAATAATAGAGAATATTTAGACTTACCATTAAATCCATTTCACTGCGAGAAATTTGGACCTGCAGTGCTGTGATACACTTTCATTAAAATTCTGACAGTTTCTTTCTCCATTAAAGTCAGAGATAAAACTGCTAACTATTTATCTCTGTCAAAGTTTTATGTCATCCTATAGATTCTATTTTTGTTACTATTCTCTCGCCTCGTTGCAAAGAAGGCCTGGCAAGGGTCCGTACAAACCCTGAAACCATTATATGGATTCTAACCTAATCAAATCAGGTAAGATGATGGTTTAATGTTTTTAATACATAGTAATAACAGCTGAAAGTCCTTAAACACGAGCAAACTGTCCTAATTTAATGGCAATCAAGGTAACAATCGAAGAAAACTTCAGGCTAGATGACAGCTATCCCACCTGCACAGTATTTGAATTATTTCAAAAGAAAACAACAACAAACCTAGAACACTGTTTACATAATTCGAAAGGTAATATTCCAAAGAATCCATATGGTTACTAACATCATCCGTAAAACGCACACATGATTTGTGATCAAGTGTTGAACTTCATGTAGGTGTTACTCCGAATCGTGCCTGTGGCACTTGAGCGAGTTTGAACAGCGACCGCGCAGCTGAGCGGTTGTGCTTGGCGGGGGACCGAGAAGAGCGGTTGTGTTTCGGCGGCTCCCAGCTGAGCGCTTGTATCTCGCTGCACCCCTAGATAAGCGGATTTGTTTCGGTGTCAGGGAATTGAGCGTTTGTTGATAGGAGGTACCGAGAAGTGCCAGATCCGGGAGCCACCCCTTTCGGAGGGGATTGGCTGTGCGACTGCGGCGGGGTGGAAATTTCGACCGAAAAAGGTCCCAAAAACACCTTTAAATTTGCTGGAATTTCAAAATTTTTGGTGAGCAGTGCTAAATGACGGCCCTTGACAAGCTGACGTCAAAATTTTCACGATCGGTCATACCCACCCCCAGCCCCACCTACCCCCAACCAACCCCCACCCCTAAAGGGGGTTGGTGTGGCGGGTGAAAAAAAATGGTCGCATTGCAAGCCCCTAGTCCCGGGCCATCTGCACACCAAATTTCATGCCGCTAGCACCAACCCCTGCCGAGCAACCCCTAAAAAACCAAACTCAATTTTTGAAAATTTGCTTTTTGGGGCACTTATGGGTATGCGAGGGGTCCAAAAATTTCGTCAGAGATGGACTAGGGGTGGAACATCAATCTCCCGTCAAGAAATCCGGCGCTTAAAATTCGCAGCCCTTAGCATGGGGGTTGTCACCCCCAGCCACCCCTTGCTACCCCCCGTAGGGGTGGAACTGATTTGGGGCTACGAATCGTTGAGGGCACTTCTGATGCCCCCCCTCAAATTTGCAGCACGATTCGAACACCCGTTCGTGCTCCAGACCCGCAAAACCATCAAAAATGCCAAAACCCACCCCTTACTTCAACCCCCCATATCGCCAATTTCGGGTGGTGGTGGAAACCCGGCTAGCATGACGGCGGGTGGTCCCAACCCTTACCTCAATAGTCCTAAGCGGAAAAGTCGCTGCGGCAAACGGTTTACCCGTGGGGAGTGTTAAAGTGAGAGCATTGCACTCTTCGCCCGGCCTGCGCTGCTACCGAGCGCCTGGTAGGCAGGCAAATGACATGACTGACGCGCCGGCAGGGCGCGCGCATCTTCCGGCGTACTCTCTCTGGATGCCGTCTGCCGGCCGGGGGAGCTGCGTGGGCTGCCTGCTTACAAGGCCTACAACCCTAACCAAAAAAAAAAAAAACAAAAAAAAACAGACATATTTTCATTGCTCAAAAATGCGATACAAATCAAAAGTTGTTGCCACGGTGCGCGATTCTACGTTAAAAAGGGAGTGCCCTGGCTGCCCACTGGGTGCGGAACAAGGGCGGATTTAAGGGGCAACAGGCCTTTCGCCCCCCCCCCCCCCCCTCCCCCTTGACGCCCGAAGGGCGCCGGAAATGTAGGCAAAAAGCGGGGCATTGCCCCCCCCCCCTCTAGAGCCGATCCTAGATCCGCCCCTGGTGCGGAACAGGTCTCCTTGAAGGCGCGTAGCGCCGAATCCTTACGTTGCCCGACAAAGTACCTCCGTCAAAAATGCTTGTACAAGCGTCCTCTATCACTGCCTAAAATATGTACGTCCTGTTGTACATAGAGAGATCAGAAGAGACTACCAATTGTAAGATGACGATGAAAAATTTATCAACAAATTCCTGTTATTGCACGAATAAGTTTCACAAAAGAAGAAAAAGACTCTCCTCATAGCGTCCTGTTGGATTTCGACGAAGCTTCGACGGGTAGCTGTCGTTTCGTGGGCCTCGTCGAGAAAATCTAGTGAACAGAAAATTATTCGGGGACTTACCTCTGACGCGACCTCCATCCTCTCGAGGGTTTTTGTCAGGACCAAGCTCTCTGTAGCAAAGCAAAATAGTTAGTTCACCGACATCGGAATTTCCGTGGTAGAGGACTCTACAACAGCAGCCTCCCAGCCGCCGCCTCCCGGATGGGTTGCCTACATGTGGGCGCTCGGTCCGCAAAATTAATTTCTCTCTAGCGGTCGTAATTTTGATTTCCGACCCCAAGTGTCACCCGAAGTCTGGTCAGGTCGAAGAAACTCACCCTGTAGTCTAGCAAGCTTCCGGTCGAGCCTCATTTAAAATGTCTGTTAAACATGCTAGACGCGCTCAAAGCCCACGCGGCGGGAATAAATCGGTGTTGAAAACCGCAAAGTCAAACTTATGAATACCAGCAGGTATATGCACATTAATGCATATCGATTCATATGCGTGGAAGCAAATGAATATTGTTGCATATGCTTACAGGCATATCACTTGTTATTTATATGCACAAATTCGTATCAAATGCATTTATGTGTTCTGAAACATATGACAAATATTCACATGCTTGTGTGAATGTGGTATTTATATGTTTGACTTTGCAGTGAGAAACTACGTTCAAAGAGGGCGTTTTTTTAAATTTGAAATTGAAGCACCCGGAGAGCGGCAAGAAGGCAACCTCAGCAGTGTGGGCATGTCACCACAACGCGGGGATGGCGGCGGACGGACGAGTTAGAGAATAACTCGGGAAGAGATCCTCACCTATGCTGGTTTTCCAGAAGTCACGAAGTCCACTGAAACTGCTCATGGGCAAGATGGGCCGGCCATCACGCAGCAGTGACGGGATTGTCTCGATGTACTGGTTTACATGGAACACGACTGTGCTCAAATCTGGGATGAAGGCTGGGTCAATGTTACGGAATGACGTCAAAGATCTCTCGAGCTCGGCGGGCAAATCTTCGACGCAGTTTCTTCGCTTCACATCCACGGCAGAAACGTCATCCTGTAACAACGCAAAGAAACCACATGTGGTGATCTATCCCGTAAAGTAAGTCAAAATACCCGCTTATTTCGCGAAGTGTCAATTTTCAAGTTTTAAAAAAGAGGATCTTTTCAAACGCCCAAATTGAACAGTTGTTAACGAATCTCTAGCTTTAGACTAGTCTGATAGCGTAGGAGAAGGTTGGCCCTTCACAACAACGTGCTTGTCGTCTGCGTGCGACAAATACTTCCAGCGCAGTTTATATTGGCGAATTGGCCAAATTGGCATTTTTTAACACCCGTAACTCCGTTCAAAATTGAACAATTGGCATAGGAATTTACGGGGCCTTAATGTATCACTCACTCTATGCGTATACCGATTTTCAAGATTCTAGCTCTGAGTCGAAATTCGGGTCGTGCCACCTTAAGGAAAGTGTTACTTAAATTTGTGCGTTGGAAAGTGCGTGAATAATATTTGTGCGTTTCAAAGCGCACTGTTGCGCACACTTTGATTAGCAGTGTAATAGTCTGTACATCATAACCTAGCGTGAACGAACACCCCTCTCGCGGCCCGTTTATGGCGTACGGCCCTCCACATGCGCACACCCGATAGAGGTTTCCAACGTGGCTCAGAAGCGGAAGCTGAAGAACAAAAACACTTCCAGACCGAAAACAATGGAGAGCAGGTATGGGAAATATTGGTGCACAGTGCAGCTGCGCTCGAGAACTTTCTGCCTAGAGGAGTTTTCGTTCTAAACTTCCGTTTCCAAGTCTCATTGAAATGAGACACCCCGCCGCAGTCAAACAGCCACCCCCTCCGAATGGGGTGGCCCCCGGATCTGGTACTTTGGGACCTTCAAGTACAGCCATGGGGGCAAGTCCATGCACAGCGGCAACTTCCTACCTTAAAAAACGTGGAGATGGCGAGCATCGGAAAAAGTGAGGCGCTAATTTTGACGGGCAGTGTATTGTAAAGTTGACAGCGGTACCCCGTGCCGATGACTACCCGCGACTACCCCGTGTGTCGAACACCTGCTACTGACTAGTACCATGATACGCGCCGCCCTCCCGGTCCCCTTGGCTTCCGCCACGATCATAATTCTATTACGTGATATTCAAAATCCCCTCTTGTCTATTCAAAAAGTCCACTACATAACCTACGGTACGTTAGCCCGTACTTACAGCGTCGGTGGGCGCCTTCGTGCGGACGACAGTACGCTGCCCGTGCTTGGGATAAGATGATGGTGACCACTCGTCCGAGTCACCACATGACTCTGACTCGGGGTCCTCCTTGAAGTCGCACTCCGCCTCCAGCTCGCTTGTGGGGGTTTCTTGCGTGACGACACCTTTGCTGATCGACGAAGTATGTCCTGTACAGCTCCATCCTGGTGGCCACGGTATGGAGAATTTCGCAGCTGCCGGGTGACCGTGTTGTTTACAATTGGTTTCAAAACCTGTGGTTTCAATACCTGACAACAGAATTACGTAAGCTGTATTATAAGGGGGCATCCATATACCACGTGACCCAAAATAGGCCACTTTTAGACCCCCCCCCCCCCCTCCCCCCGCGTGACCTGGCTAACCTAACCTTCCCATGTATTTAATATAGGAGCGTGACCTGAGGCTGACCCCCCCCCCTCCCCCAACTAGGTCACGTGGTATATGGATGCCCCCTAACGGCCCTCTAACGTGCACGCCTCCAGAATGCATCTCATCCTGAAACAATGAGTGTATGAGTAATCACAGTAGCTTGATTCTGTGAAGGACCTGACAAGTCAACTGACAACATTTCTGTTCTTTGATTGGAATCGATTCATATTTTGCCATGGTCTGATAATTTGACTCCAGAGAGACAAGTGTTTGATTTACAACTTTTCATTCTATTTTCCATCCAAGTATTAAATATCTTTCTACCAAGAAAACGCCTTCTCATCAATTGAGAAAATTGACTCCTATTTAAAACCGTACCAGTTTTTCACACAACTGATAGTTCCTACACAAATCTGATATAAGTGAATGGAGAACATTTTCTTAAATTTTCCCTAAAAATTGAAGGCAAGGAGAAATTACTTTTTTCTATTCCTATCTAATAAAACCATCAGAGAGATATTTGTTTTTTTTTTTCAAACTCCCATATAAGTATAAAGTGTCTTATAAGAATAAAAATATGTAGTGAGATGATCTAATTTCATTATCTGGAACATTATAATCTAAATGTTTCCCAAAAACCACTTACCTCAACTGGGCTATCATCAAACCCTCTGAAGCCATCTTTGACGAGTGAAGTGAAGTGGTACTGAATTGGCTCTACCATTTCAATCAACTGCAAAGGTTGGAAATGGTTTTCGTCTTCTGAATTCACAAGCAGCGTCTGTCCTCTCCAATGCTGTACAAAAAATAACAAAAGAAGAAAACAACACAATAACTAAGCTGATATGCATGCTATAACATGATATTGTCATTTCCAGACAACTGCTCAAATCAATAAAGATGTTTATATAGTGGTGATGATGTCAAGTGACTCCAGGCAAAGTCAACTTCGTTTAAGAACTCTAGGGAACATTTATTTTCACACATTATTCGTCTACTTCCAAAAAGGCAAGCATCAATTACTTCTGAACGATACTACCAACTGTAAAAATAACTGTGAATAATGGTTTTTACTTGAAGCAGAAGCAGGTAATGCAACCATCGCTTTAGTTGTCTGGTATAGTAGAATACAAATGGTTATTTGCAAAAGACTGTAATGAATAGGGTATTCAAAGCATTATCAGTACAGTCCAATACATTTCCCATTGCTTTTATTGAGCAAAATGAACATACCTCGAAATCCACAACTCTTACATTATTGCACACATTTGATTTCTTCTCTCTGCCATAACATCGGCACCATCTCCTTTGCATAAAACTCTGCACTGCAGTTTAATTTGGTCATGACTTTAACGCAGTATTTACCTTTTCCATTAAAACACACCACTTCACAAACATGACTGTTACAACCACCTTGGAAATCTTTTAGATGACGCAAGGATAGCGACACATCACAAATTACACACTTCACATGCAAAAGTCAACTGCACATTTTTAAAATAAATGAAAATAAAGGAATTTTCCCGTACTCACCTTCAGAAGTAGGAGAGTCTTCATGGGGTTTGGTGGCCAGTCTCTGTATCCTTCCTTCCCTGCCCATAATTAGGATTGAACTGAAACATAACACAACTGTCAGTAACTCACAGAATAAATATCAGGCATGCGCCAGTGGCGCCCACACTAATTTTGGAAGGGGGCGCGAGCGCTTTTCGGAGACACCCACCCACCCCGACAACCCCCCCCCCCCCCCCCTTTCCCCTACTTTTTTTTGTTGCAAAATCACAACCCATATTTTTTTTTGATCGTCCGAACACAAATATTTAGCCGCCTCGGCTGTGTCGTACACAACTACGAAGAGTGAACAAGGACCACGAGGTAATTGGTAATTGAAGTAATTGAACTACGAATTACATGTGTGATAGGTATTTACTTGCTTTTTTCTGCTTTCAGGGGATGCCAACTTCGAGCAACGGACGGTACAACTTAACAGCATACAATACTACAACATTTGACAATTAGTAGGTAAGGTAAAAATTATTTTGAGAATTATTAGATTTCTTATGTATGTTGCTGGTGCAGCTAGTTACTAAATACATTTGTGTTCCAACAGGAACAGGCTCATCGACTGGCGGTGGTGGCACTTCAGATTTCAGCAGTGAGTACATACGTCCATAACAGCTGAGATGAAAACAGCAATTTTGTTGCTTTATATGTACGTTGTACATACAATACTTCCCGATACAAAAGTATTTCTTACAAAACTGCATACATTAAAAAAACGTTAAAAAACATTTATAAAATTGTTTAACATGTGTATATAATTTGAAACAATAAAATTAAATGTAAATGCACATCGTTTGCCTTTTAGGCTTTCCCTCTACACTTTAGGCATAGCGACCCTCCTGTAATTAAGTGAATTCAATAGCAAATCACTGTTTTTTGCAAACACACTAGTGGCCTTTTCAATATCAATAGGAATATCCCACTCCATGGAGATGATCATGAGGCTTTCTAGGCGTCCATCCCCCATAGTCGTCCGTAACTTTGTTTTTATTAAGTTAAGCTTGGAAAAGGCTCTCTCTGGTGTGGTACTAGACACAGGCAAAGTAACACAAATGGTCAAGGCAGTGGAAAGAACTGGAAATGCTTCATGCAGGTTGCTTAGACAAAATACTTTAAAGATATGCAACAGGCTTCCACTGTTCTTGAACTGCTTTGAGGTATTGGCGTTCTTGCACTCATCTTCGGTATCTGTTGACTCAGAATCGGCATTATAATCTTCCCCTTCGCTGTCGGAGGACGAGTGGGAGCGGAGGTTGTGCAGCTGTGATGGAAGAGTTACGGTTTTCTCAAATTCAAAGTATGACTTGCAAAATAATTTGTACTCTTGAAGAAGCTTAGTTCTGTCAAGGAAATTTCCGTAGACCTTGCACAGCTCATCAAAAGCATCGTTCGGAATGCGGTCGGGGTCAACTCTTACTTCTACCATGCGCCTCCTTGACAATAAAGAAAGATCTCTCATGATTTCAAGCGAAGAGTCGTTAAAGTAAACATCCAGTTGAGTAGATATGACGTCTAGAGTGGGCAAAAAGCATTCAATTCTAAATTTATCGTAGGGGTCTTCGATAGGCTCGTCTGATGCTTTTTCCCCGTCATGCTTTCGCTTTCGGCGAAGCCTTCTCACTGGTAGAGGTGACAGTTCATAGCCGCCGCGTTCATGTTGGTCAGCAAATTTTCCAACCTCCTCTATGTAGGTAGCCCAAGAATTGTCAGAATTAAGCCGCCAATCAGCAAATTCTTTCTTTACTCTGCGTACTTCGTTGGATGCGCCCAACAAATCTATATCCCTTTTCTGGAAGTACAGGTTCACGGGCTCTAGAATCTTGAAAACGTCACGGAATATGAGGGCCTGTAAAATGAATTTTTCTGAAAAATAAAATTCATAAAGGCCGCTAGCAGTCGCCTTCCCTGCACTATCAGCGGCGCCCTCCACGTCACGAAGATGAGCAAGTGTGTCCAGCAAAGCATCGTAAGTTTTCCACACGGTGTCCAGTGCAGATGAATGGGAAAACCAACGTGTAGTGCGACATCTCTTCAGACGTTTCACTGGCTGTCCAGCATATAGTTTTCTTTGGAAATCTTCAAAAAGAGCAACTCTAGATTTGGCGTTTCCAACAAAATCATAGACTTTTTCGAGATTTCCAAAGAGTTCTTTAACCTGCGTGCCTGTCTCAACGCCTTGCGACACGACCAAGTTCAGACGGTGAGCATGGCACCATATATATAGTGCAGCTGGATTTACTTCCCGCACCCGGGTCTGAAGGCCCTTCTCGTCACCCCTCATGTTCAAAGCGCCGTCGTATGCTTGGCCAACAAGATAACGACGCCAGTCTAGATCCAGAGCTTCGCAAAGGTCAACGAACTCTTTGAAGAGTTGAGCGCCCGTACTTGACGGAGTAGACCGCACGCCAAGCAACCTTTCATTCACATCCCCTGTCAATTTGTTGGCGTACCGTACCGTAAACGCAAGCTGCTCATGTTTACTTTTGTCAAAAGCGCCGTCCATCTGAACGCTAAAAAACACTGCGTCCCGAATTTCATCCTTAATATCTGCCGTAATGCAGTTCGCTAATGCATCCATCATTTGGTTCTGCCGCCTCCATGAAGTGTAGGTGAACCTATTTTTCTTCTTTGAATGAATGTTTCTTACATAGTTCGCAAGTTCTGGGGAGTATTTGGACAACAATTCAACCAGATCCTTGAAGTTACCTTTCATTCCAGCTCGATCATGATTTTCTCTGTGTCCGCGGAAGGCCAAATTATGACGTGCCAAATACAAGGTTATTTCTAGCAGCTGCTTGACTATTTCCCTATTTGCCGTGACCTCGGCATTTTTTGCAGCATCCAAAGATGGCGCCAGTGAAGCGGTTGACTGACGAGTGATGCGCGCAATGTTAGCGTCGACGTGACTCTTGGACGACTCGTGGTGGAGAATCTTAACAGACCCCTTGGCCCAGTTGCAAAAACCCTTTGATGTCCAAACATCTCTACTGACGTTCGACTTTGATTCAGCCTCCGCCGAATGGACGTCGCGTTTCCCAAAGATAATACATGTAGAACAGAAAGCTTTGTCGTGAGACGGCGAATACTGTAGCCATTCACGACGAACGCGTTGTTTCGATGCATCGACACGGGTATACCATGCATGGGAGAAATGGCGACCTCTCTTGTTCTTTGGAAATTCGCCGGACGGCAATTGATCGGCCAGTGGCTGACAAGGCTCACCATCAACATACTGGTGAACTTCCTCTGGAGTAAACGTGACCTTGTGGCAGTAGAATGCAGGGTCGTTGGGGAAACGAACGCCATCGCAGCCCACGTACTCCGGCCTGGAGGCAGGGGCAGGAGGATCATCGGGGTCAGTCTCCTGTTCGCTCTCGACGTAGCTGGTGTCGCTGCTGACAAGCGTGTCCGCCTCGCTTCCAGGGGCCACAGTGCCGTCCGTGTCCGTCTCATCAGCGCCAGCGCCTGTTAACGTGTAAAAACTCAAGAATGACCAGAATGTAAAATTACTCCGAAAATCACTGTTTTCGAAACTGCAATATCCATCAATACGATTTACGGTAAATTGTTAGTGGCAAGAAATAGTGATACATACATTTCCGATATAACGTAATAGAGATTGTATCACAATATCTTTGTACCAACAGTTTTTCGCAAATCGTTTGACGACAACAGGGCCATTGCGTCTTACGGGGAGCGTTTTGCGTTTCTTTACTTTGCAAAAACTTTTTATATCGCAAGTCATAATGACGATGACTGCAATTTCTAAACAGTAATCCGACCGCACTTGTGTCCAGAATAAACAACCTTAAATGAACTGCCAGCGGGTAGCGTCGTGGAAAATTGTAACCTAGATATTCAAAAATGTACTACACAAACGGCTAGAGTTGCCCCACCCGACCCGACGGTTGTTCTTGTTCTTGTTCGTTTTTACCGCTTACCATTGCTGTCACTTCTGGGTCTGCTACGCGCGGAGCGCGGGGCCTCGGGCTCCGGCTCGGCATCGGAGAGCAGAAGCGTTCCATCGGAAACGGATGTTGCCGCATCCGTTTGCTCGTCAAAGTCAACACCAAAACGTCCTTAAATCAGAACAAGAATTGATAAATACAAGTGGTAGACCTGGTGTCTTGTCACTTTCGAGACAAGAAATAGGCATTTCCAGCGAGGCCCGAGAACGGAAAAGGAAGAACAAAAATACTTCCAGAGCAGAAACGGGTGGTATGAGAAATCGCACGGCGAAGAATATCTCTGCCGCGGGTCAGCCACGAGCCGCCTGAATAATTTGGAAGCTTAGCTCGCGCTGCTCATGTTTTCTTGTTCTTCCACTTCCGTTTTCGAGCTTCGTTGGGAAAGGCTAACCAGCCAGAAAATTGCGTTCGGCGTACTGTACATACCGCTAATACTGCCACTAATAGAGGACGAAACAGAAATTGGTGGTGTGACAAGTGTTGTCAGACAGCTGACAACGACCCGTCGTTAAGTTAAAATACATTTTGATAAGTTTGGCTTCGTTTTCGCGAGCCGTGCGCGCGGCCGCAGTGTGTGTGCGCGATGAGAGGGACGGGACAGCGCTCAGCGCGGCGCTTCCAGCGGCTGTCCGCCGGTCGGCGGGCCGAGGTCCAGCCGAGGGTCGAGACGAACTTCGGGGGTCTTCGGGTCGCGGCCGAAAGGCCGGGGCCGGGCCGGACAGCGCGCGACAGTCGTGAGGTGAGGGTCGTGAAGGAGGGTACCGGAGTAGGAGTCGAGAAGAAGAGACGTCGACAGGAGAAGTAGAGAAAATGTAAGTGTAATGGCGGCGCTGCCGGCCAAGGCGAAAGGACGGTAGCTGTTGATAAGTCGTATTGTTCTTGAGACTACATTGAATTATAATGAAGTAAACTAACCAACAAGCGTGCTCCCTCACAATTCCTTAAATACCAAACCATTATGAGAAACTAGAGAGTATTATTTGCGGCCGCGCAGCAGACCACTGACTGGACAGGAGTAGGATGCGGTTCGGATAAAGTCAGGAGTGGTACAATGTCCCTTGCTTTCTAGCCGAGTACCCCAAACCACTCCAACCCTTTACCCCCAACCGTACCCCTACACAAGAGCAGGTTCCCGATCGAATAGTAGTTGATTATCTTGCTCGCCGCATGGGCTCGGGCAGTTCAAAACCACCTCCAGAAGATTCTCTGGGATCACGTCCCCATAAGTGTCACCTGCGTACAGAAATAAAAACGGCATGTAGGTGCTTTCGTTTCCATAACGACGGCGAAGTACTGTAGCTCATACACTTCTCCACTTACGCAGGAATAGGGTACTTCACTGCACGTTAACCGGAACCTATGGAGAAGACGATAACGATGATAACTGCCAAAACTGTATCTGGTATGAAAAATCACGGCGTTCAACGGCCCATATCGGATACAGTTCTTAGCGTCATGATGCTCTTCTTTGCTTCCGGTTTCGATACAGTGAAATACCCTATTGCGCATCCGCTTTTCCAAAAGTGTGATAGTTACTGCACTTTCGAAAACGCGAAGTCAAGTCACTACACTACACTATTCCAAAAGGTTGCACAACTACAAACTACTATACCTGTTTCTGATGCTGTTGACACCGACACTACTGAAGAGGACGGTGAAGAAAAGGGTTCCCGCGGAAAGGCACTTGACGGCGAGGGTGTAAGCAGCAGTTCCGGTGAATCACACCCCGAACTCCCTGCTCCTGCAAGTCAAGAAAGAGAACATGCTTTACATTAATGTATGCAAACATCATACTGATGAAGGTCACATAGGCTTTTCCGATGAAGCTCTGAAACGGAAGTCGAAACTACAAACTAGAAACCGGATTACCTTTGTAAGTAGGCTAGTGAGTGAAATAGTAAATAGTCTATTACAGAACATCCGATAAAACCCACAAAATAAGGACGAAGGGTTACGCCGGAAGGTTGTTGCTACTGTTATAACCAAGAAGAAGCCTCAGTACTTACCAAGTCTGCCCCTTTTCGGCGACGAAAGCGAAGATTCCGGCCCTGAGTTTTCTGTCCCCGCCGCGGTGGTGGTACTCGTCGCTGCACTCTTAAAAAAGTTAAGAATTCCTTGCGCAGGTGTTGCAGGATTCTTCTTGCTCTTGCATGCTTGCAAGTGCCGTTGTACGTTCGTGGAATTCAAACCTCGCAAAGTTCGTCCGCATTTCGGACACTCACGTTCACGCATGGTCGTTATTGCATTTACATCCACAAAACGAAGCACGAACGGCGACCGACAACGAAACGAATCAAACAGAAGAAGCAAAGCGCCGCCGCCGAGCCGAAGGCCGCAGCGGAACCTAACGCGACACGCCACGCAACAATCGAAACGAGTCCGTCGCCGCGACACCAGGCCAGGCTGCACTCACTCCCCGTCGCTGACGGCCGCTCGCTCGCTGGCTCAAGCCCGGCTTACCAGCCTGGTGCTGGTGATGTTAGGTATTAGGTTCCGTACCCATATTACGTGACCTGATGGGGGATGCGGTTTGTGTGTGTGTGTGTGTGTGGTGGGGGGGGGGGGGTCAAAAGAAAAGGAAGCCTCAAATCGGTCATGTCATATGGGTATGAGCAGTCGGTAAGTCGGTCGCAACAGTACCACCGGCCAGCGCGCTCGCAGAGTACATGTTTCTAACAAGGCTTGGAAACGGAAGTTACAGAACAAAAACACTTCCAAACGGGAAACTCTCGATGGCAGGTATGAGAAACTCGAAAGGCGTTTTGAGTGAATTTGAAGGTGATTTGCCATATGTGGCGCGCCCTCCATGTGCATCAATATTTCTCATACCTGCTCTTGAGTTTCCGGTCTGGAAGTGTTTTTGTTCTTCAGCTCCCGCCTCTGAGCCTCGGTGGAAAACTATCAACCCAGCGCTACGAGCGACGACATTCGGTTCGGGCACTAGGACGTGTATCGTGACATATCGCCCACCACGCGTTGTTATGCGTTAGTTGTTATGCGACGCGATGTCTTAATGTTCCCAGCTAGTCGCCAGTTGTGCCTGTACCCTACCCCATACCCCTCTCTTTACTTCTTTCTTCCCTTTCTCTTTCTCTTCCCTTTCCCTTTCTCTTCTCCCTCTTCCCTTTTCCTTCTCCTTTCTTTTCTTCCTTCCCCTCCCTCCTCCTTTCCTTCCCCTACCGCCACCCCCACCCACCGCGACCACCCACCACCCCCTTGACAGGGGGAGCAGCCGCTCCCCCTGCTCCCCCTCTAGGCGCCACTGGCATGCGCCATGTACCAAACCATTTTGTTCAACTATCCTGCAGCACCAATCAATAAACATGGACTCAGCAAGAGACAAGAGAGTGTTCTCTAAATGTGTATATTGGTTTATTGCAGCTAATTAAAAATATTTGGACCATAGACCTGTCATCATGGATACAGTTTAAGTTTCTGACACTCAACTGACGATTCACAGACAAATCCTCAGGGAGTGCGGTATAGGTGCATTCAGACTTGTTCCGTTGCATCAGCCATCAAACGTTACGCATCAGCCTTCGCAGCATTAGCCATAAGAATAAAAACAAACAACATTCGTCACAATCCTTGACAGCCGCGAAGACGAGTCTTGAAACACGGGAAACGTTTGGGAAACGCCAAATGCTAAGATAGAAAGTGATCCATTGAGTCCCCCTGTGAAAATCTTTCGATTTTTACATTGTGGCGTGTGAGTATGCAAACTTTGTGAGGTTATACGCAGCACCTAGAAAACCTCACAGATGTACACTAAATACGTGCAAACCCAAAGCTAAATTAGGCAGGAGGAGCAAGGAATAATAACAGAAGTAGCAGAAATTATTGTTACTTAACGTCACTGTTACTTATGAAATGATTCTTTACATCCATGACTGTGATGTGGAATACAACTCAGAAATTAACACTTCTACCCAGTTCAACCATGCATGGTTTGGCTACTGCGTTCAAGGAATCCGGCGCTGAATTTTCAGAATGAACATATTATAATTGGTCCTTCAGAAACATGAATTAGTGAGGTTATGTTTTCCTCTGCCTAAAACAACCACATATAAATAGGTACTGTAATCTTTGTAGCCACTTTTCTTCGACTCCTAAGAGTATTCATTACTTCAACACTTACCGCGTTTTCTTGCTCGATTGCAACGATTGAAAGTTGATTTCGTGGAAAGTGTTTGAGTTGACGGTGTTGTGACACGACGCCACTCAGTGGCGTGCGACTAATAACGACTAGTCGACTGTTTGCCTTCCGACTACCGACTAGTCGATGTCGTGTCGACTCATGCACTGCCGACCTAGTCGACTACTTCGGTCCGACTAGTCGGGGGCCGCCGCTGAAGCGCCGAAGCCGAAGAAGAGCCTACCGCCGAGCGGCCGAGCGCGTTCGGGCGGCGGCACAAAGTACAGAAGTACTTTGTGGGCGGCGGCGGGGGCGACTACTTCGGTCCGACTAGTCGGCCGAAGCCGAAGAAGAGCCGACCGCCGAAGCGGCGGGGCGGGGGCGGGGTAACAATTGCGTGGCAACGGGGGGCAACGGCAGCGGCGGCCGGCGGCAAAACCAACCACCCTCACGATGACATCTCGGAAACCACAGTCCAGCGCCGTTTGGCAATTTTTCACAAAGCCCGCCTATGACAAAATTCAGCGTGACCTAAGCAACAAAAAATTGGCCTACAACCAAAACACTTCGGCTTGCTGGAACCATTTAAAAATTCACGGCATCAATCCCACTAACATCCTAGCCAATATTACCCGCCGCCGCCAAGATGAAGAGCTCTCAGCTACCCTGACCGTCTCGGCCCTGCTATTCCTGGGGTCGTTGACTCCCGAGCAGTGGGAGAACGTTTAATTTGACTTGACGGTTCAAGTTGTTCCAGTGATGCTCGATCATAGAATTTTCGACTTCTGACTGTTTTATTAAACTAAATAGTCGACTCAATTTGTTCTAGTTATACTAAGTCCTAAATTTTTTTTTACTGCTGACTATTTTATCGAAATAAATAGTCGAATAGTCGACTCCATTTGTTCTAGTGATGCTCAATCATAGAAGTTTTGACTGCTGACTATTTGATCAATATAAATATTCCATTTCATGGTCATACTTGCTTGCCGACTAGTTCACCCAACTAGTCGGATAGTCGACTACTTGCGTCGACTAGTTGGCAGTCGACTAGTCGGTAATGGTCACGTAGTCGACTAGTCGGTAGTCGACTGTTTTCACTAGTCGCACGTCCCTCTGTCAAAAACAGCAGTCCAAGAATTTGCAGCACAGGTCCACAGTGCAAGCTCGTCACACATTATTTGCAGTGTCCAGGGGCGCCGGAAGTGTTGTGCGCCAGGGGGCACAGCCCCCCCCCCCCCCCCCCCGGACTAAATTTTTTTTGTGTTCTGATAAGCTAAAATTGTGACACACATTGACGATTATGCTTAACAGTTGGAATGAAACATGTTTTTCCTGACAGTTTACAGTTCACAGAAAATGTAAGTGCACTATAAAGACATTCTTATTTTCTAGCAGAGCCCGATGAACCAAAAACTTTGAGCGGCCAGCCGCCTAATCAACACCAAGCGACGCAGTCGAGCAAGGCGGTCCGTCATCAAGGCGCGCGTGGCGCGGCAAAACGGGACCGATTCAGAAGCCTCCTGCGGCACCGTTCCTAGTTTTCAGTTTTCGTGCTACCAAGAGGGGAAATATCAGGAAGGTCAATGCCCCCCTGCCGTTTTACAGGGGGGCAGGCTGCCCCCCCTGCCCCCCACTTCCGGCGCCCTGGCAGTGTCTAGGTTGTTGGTAGTTTGGAGTTTGATGATAATGGGTCGTTCTACTAGCTCGAATCTGGCAGATTCTGTGGCTTCACCTTTGTAATTTCGTGATGGGAAACAAAATTCGGACAGGTGGGGTGTGGGCGGAGCCGATGGAAGAGAAAATCAAGGAAGCGATTGAGAAGCCATACGGGATCTAGGCATCAACAAACATTAGACCGTACGTTTCAGTCCGCCGTTCCATTTCCAATCTGTCACATGCTGAGGCTGCGGCATTTCGGTTTGCTCAAAAATACACGGTTTCAAAATCTTATTATTATTCTAACAGGCACCTGAACATGAACGCATCAAATCAGTTCTGTTCAGATCGTTCCGTTGGCAAACATCGTGTGCTACAGAATCTGTGCTCTGCTTTATTTAGACAAAGTACACGCAAAACCAGATACCATAACGTTAAAAACCCCAAAAGTCACCAATATTTCTTCTCCACTCTGTTCTCGGAATTTCGTACATGCCACAGAAACAAAACAAAAGCAAATTCAATTAAGATCTTCTCAAACCGAGCGTCTGCTGGCGTCGGCTGCTGAAGTCTGCTCATGAGACGCCCGTAGTTGGCTTCCCCTCCCTGATCCCTGTTATGTCAAGTGCCGTTCTCCCAAGCAGTCAAGTACCTGGGCGTAACCCACACACCCCGGCTCAACTGGAGGGAGCACATCGCCGCGCTGGAGGCGAAGTGTGCCCCCCGCACCGCATCGCGCTCCTCCAGTCTATGGCGGGGGTGCGGAGGGGCAGCCATCCGGCACAGATGTTGGAACTATTCCAAACCAAAGTGAGGTCAGTGATGGAGTACGCCGCAGGCATTTTCCAGCCAGGCACCGAGGAAAATCTCCAAACCTTACAGAAGATCTGCAACACGGGGCTCCGGGCCTGCTTGGGGCTGATGAGGTTTACCCCAATCAGAGCCATACAGGTGGAGACAGCCGAATGGCCGGTGGAGGGCAGGTTCGCGTGTCTGGCGGACAGACTGCTGATCCGCTGGAGAAGTAGGCCCCACCACGAAGCCTACGAAGCGCTGCAGCAGCTCCACCGACACGGTCGGCCCCCGGCCCGTCTTCGCTCCTGGCCCCTGCTCCTCCTGCAGCAACTGCTAGCCCTGCCAGACACGCCCCAACAACCTCCGCCGCATTTCCACACCTGGCCATGCTACGAGGTAAACCACAGCGTCTGGACCTTCCCCAACCCCACCTTTCCATTCCCCCCCCCCCCCGGCAACAGCGGCACCCACTACCCCGGGGCTCTGAGGGACACCCACGAGGGCCTACAGGCAGGCTTCCTCAGACGGGCCTAAGTCACGGCAACCGATGGCTGATGGCTCAGCCTCTTCTACCAACGGGGACCCGCCGGTCGGGGCGGCAATCTACACTATCTACCACCCTACAACGGGCAGAAGCACCCTATTCCGCCTCCCCCCGATGGCCTCCGTTTTCACGGCCGAACTGCTGGCCATCCAGCGCGCCCTGGAGCTCGCGGAGGAGCAGCGGATGGCTAACGTCGGCATCCTCACGGGTAGCTTGTCCGCCGTCAAGGCCCTCGCCTCCTCTGCGCCTACGGCAGCCTCTTCCCTGGAACTCGTCCGCGGTGAGCATCCTGCGGCGTGGCTGCCAACCACCATCATCTGGACCCCCGGCCAACGGGCCTGCGGGCCGCGCCGACAACTGTGCCAGACTCGAAGGTACATGGACCGACCTCCGCCTCCCCCCCTCCGTGGAATACGGTTACCAGAAGAGGCTGCAACCCTCAGGCCGTGGTTTACCCGTACGCGGTACAAGAGGCGCCTCATTACCACCATGATCCGCCTCCGCACTGGCCATGCGTGCACCCCGCAGCATCTGCACCGGTGCGCGGGCACGGCCTCCCCGGCCTGCCCTCGCTGCGGAGAAGAAACGGCCAACGCGTCACACCAGCTTGAAGACTGAGCTTCCACGGACAAGGTCGCATTCAACGCCATAATAGAGGAGCTGAATCTGCAAGGCTTCACCGAGCTGCTGCAGGCACCAAACCAGGGGCTCGCGGCACTCAAAGCCCTCCTCGGGGCAAACACTCACCCAAAATTATAATCGGCCCCTCCCTCCCCTACTTCCTCCCTGACCTGACCTCCTCCCGACGCCGACTCAGACATCCATGGACCGCAGCCGCCCGACTGCCTCATACAAGAACCCCTCTCTCTTATGTCCATGATATAGGTGGCCGTGCCTGCTGCGACAGTGCCGCCACCTATGCGACTGTTTATGTAAACCCTGCGCCTCTTCCGGAAATAAACGGTAGTATCAGAACACCAAAAAGTCATCAACTGCTTCTCCACCAATCCCCCCACATCCCGACAGTAGCAAGCTACTTGGTCGACTGGAAGTCGGGAACAAGACAATGGCGACGAGAATTGTCAAACCACAAGATTTCGTCACGATCGGAAGCGAGAAGAAGATTTGCTAGAAGCTCCAGTGTTCTACATCGTGGTGTTTTTGTTGTGCCGGAACCTTCCCCTGTTGGACTGTGATCGGCTGAGGACATGGCCACAGCTGTGCTGAATGTGGGGACCTTGGAACCGTTCGATCCGAACGGTGGTGAGCTTTTCTCGCACTGGTTCGCTCGCTTTAATCTATTTTGTGCGACGAACCTGATCCCACCGGTATGAATAGAGGTTTCCAACGAGGCTCAGAAGCGGAAGCTGAAGAACGAAAGAACTCCCAGCCCGGAAGCAAGAATGAGAAATTTTGATGCACAAGGGCGGCGCCATTTATGGCAGATAACATCCAAATTCACTCAAAACTCCAATCAATACCTGCCCTCGGGAGTTTCCGGTCTGGAAGTGTTTGTGTTCTTCTACTTCCGTTTCCAAGTCTCATGTGAAACCTCTACTAACGAGCTCGGAAATGTGCTGGCCGCTCCCAACCGGCGGCGCACCCTTTTCCTTACGGCGGTTGGAAAGAGGGCCTTCTCAATTCTCTACTCGGCGGCGTTACCCCTAGCTCCAGGTTACAGCTGCCTTCGGCGTAGACACAATGGCTCAACTCCTACGCCAAAAGTAAGAGAATGTCGGACTCGTATAAGGCAATCGCCTCATGTGCAATGACCGGCGGCAGCAGCCACATGGGTCAGTCTTTGACTTCGTGAACGCCTTTCAAGAGCTGGCCGACCGTTGTGATTTTGGACAATTCCGCGAATCCGCCCTGAAATCTCGGTTGATTGTCGGCATTAGACGCCCGGACACCCAAGCCGCTCTTCTTGACCGTCCCGACGGTACGTGGGACGATGCCAAAACCAAGGTCTTGTCAGACGATCTCCGGCGCCACCAGGCGCGCGCCTCACAGGCTACAGGCTCATATCTGCCACTATGGGCGGAGGAGTGATTTGGTGTTTTGCCAGTCGATGAGGTTCCAGTAGACTTTAGCCCTGAAGTTCAGAGTTGGCACACAGAACTCGCGTACCCCAGACCAAAGAGTGGCTGGTGGCGGCGTTGGTGCTTCAGCCCTTATTTTGCGTCGAACAGCCAACTCTCTGATTCCTCGTCTGTCATCGACCATCATTGCCGTGAGAATATTTTCTGGGTGCGCGAAAACACATTGCGGGCAATGACGGGATCGATGATTGATTGCACAAATTTGGGCATGGACCTTGAGCACACGATTGCATAGGATGTGTGAAGACCCGTTGAAGCACTCGTAGGTTCTTTTTGGTTCGAACCAGTCTTTAGAGTAAACCTCAAGAATAAATTTGACCAATACTGGTGCAAGATTAGGGTCCTCTGTACTGACATATAATCGTACGATACGATTAGCTGTTGTGAGCCATCTGACGTGTGACTGTGGCATGTTGCCCGAGTACGGGTGCCTTTTCGCCAATTGATCAGAGCAGACTACTGATAAAACCGCCATTCAAGTATCTGTTAGATATTTCCGGTCGGTGCTCAGATTCTGCACATCGGCAGCGAGCACATCGGTTGGGATTGGTTCAAAGTCGACAATTGGACGTGTGTCGCAGTTTTGAAGCAATTTACCGACTGGTCCACTGCAAGTGTGGGGTCCTGTGGTGTGACCATCTAGTCTGTGGACCAAGTGGCGAAGGGGCGCTCGTTGGCTTGCAATTGGCAGATAAGTTATTACAGAGGACTTCCTAGAAGGACCTCCAATAAGTGAATCACTTCCCCCTTCCAACCTGTATACGAACCGTCCCGTCACAACTTTTAATCTGTCGAGGCAAATATTGTGGGTTTCAAAGGACTGGGCTATGCATTTACAAATGCACGAAGAAGTCCCCTTTTTGGCTGCGACGTTACCTACAAATTTGTGTCCCGGTTTAACTAGAGCAATGTGCTCTTCCTTATCTTTAGCCTGTTTTGTGCCCCCATGTGCCAGAGTAACTATCTGTGTATACTTTTTTCCATCAATATACAGACTCTCTATAGGGTATTCCAGAGAAAAGCTGTGCCGGAAGTGAGAAGAAGGTATGAATCAAAAAGAGCGGAAATGGAACCTGGAGGTATGAAAAACTGCGTGCGTGGAGGTGCTTGTTTCCGGTCGGCGCGTGTTTAGATTCGTGCTATGTTCACTAGTGCAGACTATACTGAAAATTATAAAATAATAATCACATTTCGCCAAATATTTGTTGAGCAGGACAGCGAAACTATTTCAGGCTATTGCTCTTCATCTCTTCATGTTGTCATGAAAGAAAGATACAGTCTCTTCCATAATATCGAAATAGGCTGGAGCGGTGGTCGGAAGAGGTTAGCAGAAGCGTATCATATTTGTTTAGCAACAACTTGAAAAGGTTCTCTAATACAAAGCGTTAACAGAGATAGGGCGTCGAGGAACAAATAAATTCAAATTTGAGTCATATATTTATATCCATCTGAAAACATTTGAGGCACTTGTCCGACGGCGATTCTCACGGACCCAAACACGTAATGGCGGCAGCCGGAAACAAGCACCTCCACGCGCGCAGTTATTCATACCTCCAGGTTCCGTTTCCGCTCTTTTTGATTCATACCTTCTTCTCACTTCCGGCGCAGCTTTTCTCCGGAATACCCTATTGACTCCTTGCCCTCTAACTGTTCCCGATGCAGGGCTTTCCTAGCTTTGCTCCGCGAGCGTCTTATTTTATTGTTGTCCACGACAGCCTTGCCGTTGTCAAGGATCCTTCCCATTGCCTTGATCCTCCCCATCCCCATCATCTCTACTAGGCAGGATCAAGTTGATCCAGTCGGCTTCGCTATTTGAAATATATGAAGTAAATCATGAAGTGGATTATGCTCGGTTGTTTACGAGTGAGTCATTAATATTAACATTTTATAAATTTTTATAATTCGACACTGTTCGTTGCCACGTGTCTATCAGGAAAGTATTCGGAGTACAGGCGCGTAGCCAGGGGGTGGGTCACGGGGGTCATGACCCCCCCCCCCCCCAAAAAAAAAAAAAAAAAGCCTCCGAAGAGGTGCATTTTTTTCGGTGCAAGCAATGCGCAACATACACGGGCACGGTCTGAGAGGCACAGAGAGGGACAGGGGAATCACGCAGCGACTGAGTACTGGTAGGTGGCGTGGCGTCGCTTGCCGAGGGTTGCGGCAAGCGGCGCGGCAGCGGCAGGACGTAGCGACCGGCCGATGCCGAGCCCAGCACGCCGCCACCCGACAATCGAACTGAGCGAAGCGGCGCGGACAAGTGCAACGGGGCGATTTACCCCTCTTTTTCCATGCTTTTGTCAATTATAAGTGTACTGTTTTTGTTTTGTTCATGTGTCAAAGTAAATTGAAATTAAAATCTACGCATTTTTAAAAAATCTCCGCCCTCCCCCCTCCCGCCTACCGGTTTTGAGGCCGTGACCCCCTCCAAACCGAAATCCTGGCTACGCCCTGTCGGAGTAAACAAGTGCCGAAATTCCAGTCCAAACAGGACTTCAGAGCGTAGGAAATGACTGTTATGGGATTGAAGGGAATTGAAAGGAAGATAGTTTTAATATTTTTAGGGAGTTTGATGGGATTTAAGGGTAAGGCAAGAGAGTTTCAATACTTTTTAGGAACTTTATGGTATTTAAGGGGAAAGAGGGGGGGGGGGGACCTCGACCTGCAGCCCCCTCCACGTGGTGAGTTCTGGGCAGAGCGAATAAATGGCTCCATTTATTGATTTTGGCAAAGAGCTGCAAACGCATTGCGGGTGGTCTATCTAGTTGGCTGAGCGAAAGCGAAGCCCTTACCCCACTGCCCCAAAAATGTTTTGTCTGTTTGTCCGCGCGATTCCTCGAGAACGGATCATCGTAGAGGGCTCAAATGTGGACCACAATCTTCTTTTATCATACCGTAGTCAACCTCACATCGGGGGCCCCGAGACAAAATAGTTTCTAAGATAATTTATACAACTGGTCTTAGACTTAGTAAAATAATTAACAACGCAATTACGATACTGACGCACGCATCGATTCCTGTTCATATTTCGATAGGACAGTGCGAGATACGATCTTTTTCATGTGAATGAACCCCTACTTAAATTGCCTAAGCAACACCCACAACATGCTAAAACCGACCTCAGGTGCTGCTGCAGGTGCCGGTTGGCAAAACAGGGCCTTCTTGGGCACAAACTGGAACGGGTGGGAACTTTTAAATCGTGCAGAATTTTAGACGTGAACGAACTTTTTCATGTGAATGGACCCCTACTTATATTACCTAAGCAACCCCCACAACATGCTAAAACCGACCTCAGGTGCTGCTGCAGGTGCCGGTTGGCAAAACAGGGCCTTCTTGGGCACAAACTAGAACGGGTGGGAACTTTTAAATCGTGCAGAATTTTAGACTTGAACATAGCGACCGCCCCATCTTGAGTCACCCGAAGACTCCAGTCAAGATGCCGAAATCAACCCCAGGTGCTGCTGCAGGTGCTAGTGGTCAAAACAGGGCCCTCTTGGGCAGGAACTGGAACGGGGGGCTAAATTCTAAACCGTGCAGAATATCAAACTTGAACATGGCGACCGACCCCCTCTAAAATCACCCCAAGGCCCCAGTAAAGATGCCGACATCGACCTCAGGTGCTGCTGCAGGTGCTGGTGGTCATAAAAGGGCCTTCTTTGGCAGGAACTGGAACGAGAGGGCAAACCTAAATCGTGCAGAATTTCAACTTTAAATATGGCGACCGCCCCTCTTAAATCACCCTAAGACCCCATTCAAGATGCCAAAATCAGCCCCAAGTGCTGCTGCAGGTGCTGGTGCTCAAAAAAGGGCCTTTCTTGAGTAGGACCAGGAGCAAAAGGAAAAACTGCTTAAAAAAGCAGTATTTTGAACTTAAAGATGGGAACCGACCACGCATAAAATGCCGAAGAAGACCTCAGGTGCTACTGATGGTGCCAGTAGTCAAAGCAGGGCCTCCTTGGACCGAAACTGGTTAGGCTAGGGTAGGTTAGGAGTAGGGTAAGTTAGAGTAGGCTAGGTCAGAGTAGGCTAGGGTAGGTTAGAGTAGGGTAGGTTAGAGTAGGCTAGGGTTGGTTACGTAAGAGAAGGGTAGGTTGAGTTAGAGTTGAGCACGATTGAGTACGGTAGAGAAGTCCACAATACGGTGGGAGTAGGTGCGTCCAGCGGTTAGATTAGAAGCGTAGCGACCCTCGCGCCTGGAGACCGGCGCCCGAAGGGACCGGCGCCCGCAGGGTGCCGTACTGATTGATAAGCCCCGCAGGGTCCCACACGCCCGGTGACAGCCGCCGGCAGGCCAAGGTAGGTTTACGCCAGGCGTGGAGGGGCGGAACAGTGGTTCGCGATGAGCGAAGCCTGTTACGCCACGACGCGGTCTGGCGTACGCCTGCCTTGTCCTTATTTCACTAAACGACCTGGCGGGAGCCTAGGATATTCGATTTTCGGAACGGGATTCTTTCTCAACACAGCTATTAGGACTCCGCTTTTAATGGCCGGCGGCTCGCTGAGCCATGGTGGCCACAACTCAGGTAAAGGACGTCTTTAACGAATGGTCAATGTTCCAGACGTCAGGTGTGCCAACTTCTAAAAAAAAACCAACCCTCCAAAAAAAACGCACTTTGAGGCCCTGGCGGGACCCTGATATACCGACCGATCGAATTCTGCTGTAGCGATTCGTTATTAGTGCCACGAAAGTGCACTTTTGACGACTGTTCCGAATCCGATTTCGAAAAATAGTGCCGAAACGGCCCACCCTCTCACGGCGTTAGACGGTCGACACACGTGCATCCGTGCACACATTGCCTCCTACCCTCCTGGCGTCCCTTGCTGTTGTCCTCGATTTTCCGAAATTGAGACATCCAGAAGTTTCAAACGACCATGTCCTCATAGGGTGGGGGTATCAGAGCACGCGAAAAATCCCGTGCGCTGACCTGGACCTTGCACCCTCCCTGTCCTTACCCCTCCCAAGTCCGCCCCTGTTGTCTGCACATCAAGGGGGAAACAACTCGGCAATATCGTGTCCGCCGGGTTATCCCCCGATTACCCGGATGAACCCCGCATTACCCCTACATTACCCCGGATTGACCAGATTTAAAACAACAAACTCAGATTACCTGGCGGTAATCCGGCTTAGATTACCCCGGATTACCCTGGGATAACCTTTGGATTACCCCTGGATTACCCTGTGATAACCTTTGGATTACCCCTGAATTACCCTGGGATAACCTTTGGATTACCCCTCAATTACACCGGATTACCCCTGAATTACCCCAACCGTGTCCGCCGGATTACCGAAGTAATTCGGACATCACTATTTGAAGTACGTACTGCAGCCAAAAGCCCTCTCCACTATCTGCAGTATGCCTATACTGCAAACAAAATCCATGAAGACTATTTACCGTACGGCCATCCAGAACGCTATACTGCAAACAAGCACCCTACCCACTAACTGCAGTATCGAAATACTGCTGACAAACACCGTACCCACTTACTGCAGCATCGAAGTACTGTAGGCAACAGCCCGTTTATGTATGTGCAGTGTGTCACGTACCCCTGAACTTATGACCTTGGCTGCCACAGATTGCATTTTGGCCAGGGAAAGGACTTTCAAGTCGTGTGACAAAAATCTTCCCAGGTGGAATTTCTAGTTTTCTCTGCATTTTCAAGCGGTTCTTTGCTCTGTCTGTCTGCTGAAAGAGTAGCGTAGCTGAAATTGAGAGTTCAGATTTTTGTCATTCCTCTGAACCTTGAACTTCGACCCCCAGCCAACTAAGGCGCTAATTCAAAATTTCTAGTTTTCTCTGCATTTTCCAGCGGTTCCATGCTTCGTCTGTCTGCTGAAAGAGTGGCGTAGCTAAAATCGACCGGGAACATTTTTGTCACGTACCCCTGAACTTATGACTTTGGCTGCCAGAGAATGCATTTTGGCCAGGGGAGGCACTTTCTAGTCGTGTGACAAAAATCTTCCCAGGTTAAATTTTCAGTTTTCTCTGCATTTTCTAGCGGTTCCATGCTTCGTCTGTCTGCTGAAAGAGTGGCGTAGCTAAAATCGACCGGGAACATTTTTGTCACGTACCCCTGAACTTATGACTTTGGCTGCCACAGATTGCATCTTGGCCAGGGAAAGGACTTTCAAGTCGTGTGACAAAAATCTTCCCAGGTGAAATTTTTAGTTTTCTCTGCATTTTCTAGCGGTTCTATGCTTCGTCTGTCTGCTGAAAGAGTGGCGTAGCTAAAATCGACCGGGAACATTTTTGTCACGTACCCCTGAACTTATGACTTTGGCTGCCACAGATTGCATCTTGGCCAGGGAAAGGACTTTCAAGTCGTGTGACAAAAATCTTCCCAGGTGAAATTTCTAGTTTTCTCTGCATTTTCTAGCGGTTTTATGCTTCGTCTGTCTCCTGAAGAAGTGGCGTAGCTGAAATTGAGAGTTCAGATTTTTGTCATTCCTCTGAACCTTGAACTTCGACCCCCAGCCAACTAAGGCGCTAATTCAAAATTTCTAGTTTTCTCTGCATTTTCTAGCGGTTCCATGCTTCGTCTGTCTGCTGAAAGAGTGGCGTAGCTAAAATCGACCGGGAACATTTTTGTCACGTACCCCTGAACTTTGGACTTTGGCTGCCACATATGGTATCTTGGCCAGGGAAAGGACTTTGAAGTCGTGTGACAAAAATCTTCCCAGGTGAAAATTCTAGTTTTCTCTGCATTTTCCAGCGGTTCTACGCTCCGTTTGTCCTCTTAAAGAGTGGCGTAGCTAAAATCGACCGGGAACATTTTTGTCACGTACCCCTGAACATTGGACTTCGCCTGCCAGAGATTGCAATTTGGCCAGGGGAGGCACTTTCAAGTCGTGTGACAAAAATCTTCCCGGTTGAAAATTCGAGTTTTCTCTGCATTTTCTAGCGGTTCTATGCTTCGTCTGTCTGCTGAAGAAGTGGCGTAGCTGAAATTGAGAGTTAAGATTTTTGTCATTCCTCTGAAACGTGAACTTTGACTCCCAGCCAAGTAAGGCGTGATTCCAAAATTTCTAGTTTTTTCTGCATTTTCCAGCGGTTTCGTGCTCTGTCTGTCTGCTGAAAGAGTGGCGGAGCTTATATCGACCGGGAACATTTTTGTCACGTACCCCTGAACTTTGGACTTTGGTTGCATTTTGGCCAGGGGAGGCACTTTCAAGTCGTGTGACAAAAATCTTCCGAGGTGAAATTTCGAGGGGGATGAAAGGTATATTCACAATGATTTGCAGGCGGAACGGCTTCAAAAACCATGAAATGTTTATTTTTACAATCTTAATCAAAAAAATATAACTATCTATTTAGATAATATATAGGGTGAATAACGTAATAAAGCAAAGGAAAGTAATAAATGACAGTTACTCATGGATGCACCGAATGGGTAGGGGGGGGCATGGTTCCCCTTCACCCCAGATTCTCTTTCGGCCCCATGGGGTTTCTAGATCGGCCATCGTGATGTAGGAGCTGTAAAAAAGAGTGGACAAAACATTGTTTTAGAGGAGGTGCGTGGTTGTCAACATACTCTTTAGTGCATGCTACAGATGAAGTGGCTAACGTTCTGCTTTCTTGTACGACTGCAATTCCCAGTAGATCTTACGAATCGCGAATTCCGCGAGACCTTGTTGGATTCCGGACCTCGATGGTTCTGGGAGACTTTCGCGATATCGCGGAAAGCGACGCGGGTGTGTCGTAATTTAATGCTGGATCCTGGACCCAGGGGATGGCAACACAGTAAAAATTGCCTGAAGCGATGCTGGCCACTTCCATATGGGCCGTAATGTGTCCATCGCCTTTCCTTAGCATGCCCAAACCAGACGGTGCACAGTTGCAGTGCTTTTTTTTTTAACTGTAGTACTTATGTGGTGTACTAGGCGACTTGTCGACGCCGCGAAATACACATACGAACTAAAAGAATGGGGGTTAAGTTTGCGATTTTGTTAATTTTGCACTTTATTTAGGAGACAATTCGGTAAGTTTCGAACAGAAAGGCAGAACGTTCTACGCTGACAAATTTATAAGATGCTATGTGTTACACTACATCCTAAATGGGCCAAGCCTGTAGATTTTACAAAGATATGGAGAAGAAATGTACTGATCCGAAAAAATAGAAAAGAAAGGGTGCGGCCAGCTACGCTTTACCAGTCATCACAACTCTGCCATCCCTTGCCGGACCGCACCCCACGTTGTTAAGGCTATTTTATAAATTTAACGCGCCAACGTTAACCAGTTACGTTTGGGATGTTAATGGTACTCGCTAAATGTATTGCAGTTTTGAAAACTTAACGCGCTTAAGTTTCATTACCGCATTAACGCCGTTAACGTTAACATTTTTTAACATATTAGGGGCATTTCAGTGTGCATTCCATGCAGACATAAGTAAAGGTGAGCCGCGAAAAAAGTATTAGTGGTAATGAGAGCGTTTCTGGAAGAATTCCCAAAAAGATTTTTTTCAAGATGTCAGTCATAGAACTAGCTTACACCTACAACTTATTGGTGTGCAAATGACGCTTCGGTAAACATGAACGGCGCCAATGCGTGAACAAATTTATTTAACGTAACGCCGTGAAACCGTAACTTTAACGACCCTGACAGCAACGCGGGATCTCCAAAGCTCTACGTCATCCAGCATTGCAGAAGTTGCCCTTGTAGTTCCTGCGGTACGCATAAAAAAAACTGCATATTATGATAGAAGCATGAAATTTTGTGGAGATGTTCCTGAAACCCAATAGAGTAAAATGGCTCGACGACTTTTTTGAAATCTTCAGTACGAGTCGAGATATTGAACACTTTTGAACACCTATAATTTAACTACGTTATTCGCCCAGTTAGGTGGTTCCATGTCGCTGTTATACTTCTCCTCTAAAACAATGTTTTGTCCACTCTTTTTTACAGCTCCTACATCACGATGGCCGATCTACAAACCCCATGGGGCCGAAAGAGAATCTGGGGTGAAGGGGAACCATGCACCCCCCTACCCATTCGATGCATCCATGAGTAACCACCACTGTCATTTATTACTTTCCTTTGCTTAATTACTTTATTCACCCTGTACATCTAAATAGATAGTTATATTTTTTGGATTAAGATTGTAAAAATAAACATTTCATGGTTTTTGAAGCCGTTCCGCCTGCAAATCATTGTGAATATACCTTTTATCCCCCTATAAATATCACCTCGGAAGATTTTTGTCACACGACTTGAAAGTCCTTTCCCCGGCCAAGATGCTATCTGTGGCAGCCAAAGTCCAAAGTTCAGGGGTACGTGACAAAAATGTTCCCGGTCGATTTTAGCTTCGCTACTCTTTCAGCCGACAGAAAGAGCATGGAACCCCTGGAAAATGCAGAGAAAACTAAAAATTTCACCTGGGAAGATTTTTGTCACACGACTTGAAAGTGCCTCTCCTGGCCAAAATGCACTCTCTGGCAGCCAAAGTCCAAAGTTCAGGGGTACGTGACAAAAATGTTCCCGGTCGATTTTAGCTACGCCACTCTTTCAGCTGACAGACGGAGCATGGAACCGCTAGAAAATGCAGAGAAAACTAGAAATTTTGAATTAGCGCCTTAGTTGGCTGGGGGTCGAAGTTCAAGGTTCAGAGAAATAACAAAAATCTAAACTCTCAATTTCAGCTACGCCACTTCTTCAGGAGACAAACGAAGCATAGAACCGCTAGAAAATGCAGAGAAAACTAGAAATTTCACCTGGGAAGATTTTTGTCACACGACTTGAAAGTGCCTCCCCTGGCCAAGATGCAATGTGTTGCAGCCAAAGTCCAAACTTCAGGGGTACGTGACAAAAATGTTCCCGGTCGATTTTAGCTACGCCACTCTTTCAGCCGACAGACGGAGCATAGAACCGCTGGAAAATGCAAAGAAAACCTAAAATTTCACCTGGGAAGATTTTTGTCACACGCCTTGAAAGTGCCTCCCCGGCCAAAATGCTATCTGTGGCGTGGCAGCCAAAGTCCAAAGTTCAGGGGTACGTGACAAAAATGTTCCCAGTCGATTTTAGCTACGCCACTCTTTCATCAGACAGACGAAGCATGAAACCGCTGGAAAATGCAGAGAAAACTAGAAATTTTGAATTAGTGCCTTAGTTGGCTGGGGGTCGACGTTCAAGGTTCAGAGGAATGACAAAAATCTGAACTCTCAATTTCAGCTACGCCACTTCTTCAGGAGACAACGAAGCATAGAACCGCTAGAAAATGCAGAGAAAACTCGAAATTTCACCTGGGAAGATTTTTGTCACACGACTTGAAAGTGCCTCCCCTGGCCAAATGCAATCTCTGGCAGCCAAAGTCCAATGTTCAGGGGTACGTGACAAAAATGTTCCCGGTCGATTTTAGCTACGCCACTCTTTCAGCCGACAGACAGAGCATGGAACCGCTGGAAATTGCAGAGAAAACTAGAAATTTCACCTGGGAAGATTTTTGTCACACGACTTGAAAGTGCCTCTCCTGGCCAAAATGCACTCTCTGGCAGCCAAAGTCTAAAGTTCAGGGGTACGTGACAAAAATGTTCCCGGTCGATTTTAGCTACGCTACTCTTTCAGCTGACAGACGGAGCATGGAACCGCTAGAAAATGCAGAGAAAACTAAAAATTTTGAATAAGCGCCTTAGTTGGCTGGGGGTCGACGTTCAAGGTTCAGAGGAATGACAAAAATCTGAACTCTCAATTTCAGCTACGCCACTTCTTCAGGAGACAGACGAAGCATAAAACCGCTAGAAAATGCAGAGAAAACTAAAAATTTCACCTGGGAAGATTTTTGTCACACGACTTGAAAGTCCTGTCCCCGGCCAAAATGCTATCTGTGGCAGCCAAAGTCCAAAGTTCAGGGGTACGTGACAAAAATGTTCCCGGTCGATTTTAGCTTCGCCACTCTTTCAGCCGACAGACAGAGCATGGAACCGCTGGAAAATGCAAAGAAAACTAAAAAATTCACCTGGGAAGATTTTTGTCACACGACTTGAAAGTGCCTCCCCTGGCCAAAATGCATTCTCTGGCAGCCAAAGTCCAAAGTTCAGGGGTACGTGACAAAAATGTTCCCGGTCGATTTAGCTACGCCACTCTTTCAGCAGACAGACCAAGCATAGAACCGCTGGAAAATGCAGAGTAAACTAGAAATTTTGAATTAGCGCCTTAGTTGGCTGGGGGTCGAAGTTCAAGGTTCAGAAGAATGACAAAAATCTTAACTCTCAACTTCAGCTACGCCACTTCTTCAGGAGACAGACGAAGCATAAAACCGCTAGAAAATGCAGAGAAAACTAGAAATTTCACCTGGGAAGATTTTTGTCACACGACTTGAAAGTCCTTTCCCCGGCCAAGATGCAATCTGTGGCAGCCAAAGTCATAAGTTCAGGGGTACGTGACAAATATGTTTCCGGTCGATTTTAGCTACGCCACTCTTTCAGCCGACAGACAGAGCATGGAACCGCTGGAAATTGCAGAGAAAACTAGAAATTTCACCTGGGAAGATTTTTGTCACACGACTTGAAAGTGCCTCTCCTGGCCAAAATGCACTCTCTGGCAGCCAAAGTCTAAAGTTCAGGGGTACGTGACAAAAATGTTCCCGGTCGATTTTAGCTACGCCACTCTTTCAGCTGACAGACGGAGCATGAAACCGCTAGAAAATGCAGAGAAAACTAAAAATTTTGAATAAGCGCCTTAGTTGGCTGGGGGTCGAAGTTCAAGGTTCAGAGGAATGACAAAAATCTGAACTCTCAATTTCAGCTACGCTACTTCATCAGGAGACAGACGAAGCATGAAACCGCTAGAAAATGCAGAGAAAACTAGAAATTTCACCTGGGAAGACTTTTGTCACACGACTTGAAAGTCCTTTCCCCGGCCAAGATGCTATCTGTGGCAGCCAAAGTCCAAAGTTCAGGGGTACGTGACAAAAATGTTCCCGGTCGATTTTAGCTACGCCACTCTTTCAGCAGACAGACTGAGCGCGGAACCGCTGGAAAATGCAGAGAAAACTAGAATTTTCACCTGGGAAGATTTTTGTAACACGACTTGAAAGTGCCTCCCCTGGCTAAAATGCATTCTCTGGCAGCCAAAGTCCAAAGTTCAGGGGTACGTGACAAAAATGTTCCCGGTCGATTTTAGCTACGCCACTCTTTCAGCTGACAGACGAAGCATGGAACCGCTAGAAAATGCAGAGAAAACTAAAAATTTTGATTTGGCGTCTTAGTTGGCTGGGGGTCAAAGTTCAAGGTTCAGAAGAATGACAAAAATCTTAATTCTCAATTTCAGCTACGCCACTTCTTCAGGAGACAGACGAAGCATAAAACCGCTAGAAAATGCAGAGAAAACTAGAAATTTCACCTGGGAAGATTTTTGTCACACGACTTGAAAGTCCTTTCCCCGGCCAAGATGCTATCTGTGGCAGCCAAAGTCCAAAGTTCAGGGGTACGTGACAAAAATGTTCCCGGTCGGTTTCAGCTGCATTGCACAATGCAGCTGTTTTAGGTGATAAGGTCCCGCCCAATGCGAATTTGCACGGTTCAGGCCTGGCAGTATTTCACGAGGTGTAACAGTATTTCATTTTTATGGTTGTTTTTTTTTTTTAGAACCACAATGGATGGTTAGAGGAAACTTGAAATGTCTGTGCAAATTGCGTACTTTGCGTAAGTGGCATCAGCCTCAGGATCAACAAACCGCATGACGATGCGCTTGTATCCTTGAAACCCCACGAAATTTTCGTATTTACGGATCGTAGCATTTCTTTCAAAGGCGCTGAGAGATTTTCTTTCAAATCTTGTTCCATTAACGTTAGGCAGTTCCAAAACGTTCGGCACCTTAAACCTACGGTAATGTTCACTGTGGTGCCTTGGTGAATTGAAGTAGTAATGCCCAACGCAATCCTCAAAGACTCTACTGCTTTACCGCGCCTAGCATCAAGATGCAGCTCAGAGCGAACAAAGCCATGCTGACCAAGTCTTTCAGGGATAGGTGATAAAATTGTTGCCGACAATTTAAACCGTAGTCACTCTTAGAGCGAGTGGTCGGATTATTGAACCGACTAGAAATGTGCTAAAATGTCCAAATCTCAAACGGGAACAATTTTGTCACCTCGCTAAAAGATGCCACTAAGGGAGAAAATAACACAAGACCCAAAGTTTTTTGCCAACTTTAGGGGTAGGTCACAAAATTGTTGCCGACACCTTAAACCGTCGCCACACTCAGAGCCAGTGGTCGGACTATTGAGCCGACAGGAAATGGCCCAAAGTACAAATGGGGAGGTAGGCAGAGCCGTCGGACAGTGGCCTGCAATAATCGTGTCCAATTGGGGGCCAATAGGGCCACGTGTAAACGATTTTGTTGAAATTGCCCCTGAAAGGTAGGCAGACCCGTCGGACAGCGACTTGGGTCGATTGGGCCCAACTTTGGGTCCATGGGGCCACGTATAATCGATTTTGTTGAAATTGCCCCTGAAAGGTAGGCAGACCCGTCGGACAGCGACTTGGGTCGATGGGGCCCAACTATGGGTCTATGGGGCCACGTATAATCGATTTTGTTAAAATTGCCCCTGGAAGGTAGGCAGACCCGCCGGACAACGGCCTGCATCGATCGTGTCCCATTGGGGGCCCATGGGGCCACGCCCGATGGGGACGGGTTGGTAGAAATTACGTTGTTTCTACGGATTTTACGTTGTCTACGTTGCCATCGATTTTTCGAAAGTGTTCGACGTCTTGTCGATGTAGAATAATTGGGCCATCGACGGTTTGATGTCGTATCGTCCGAAATACTACGGAGTGATGTAGACCTCAATGTGCCAACATCGCGGATGAGGCCCTGTAACGTCAACGTAATTACGTCAATTGCTACTGCGCGATGCGACGTTTTATCGAAGACATCATATTCACGTCGAATATGTACCATCGATACAACGTGCGTACACGTTGGCACCCGTCCCTCTACCTGCCAACGTCCTGTCGATACCGACACGACGTTGGCAGCACGCAGTCAATACCACAACGATAATCCGCAGTGGTTCTGCGTTGACTTTATGAGGTCAGCGCAGCGCCGTTGTGCCGACGTCGACATTGCTCAGTGTACAATTCCACGTCGACACAACGATGCTGGCACGTTGAACAACCAACGTATCCAAACACACGTCATCTCGATCTCGATCATGCGCGGTACCATACACAACGTCATCGCACTGTCGCCGGCACGTTGCCGGCTTTACGTCGTTACGTCAACGTATTGCCGATGATCTCAAACGTCACGTCTCTTTCAATACGTTGTCACAACGTTGTCCGCAGGTTGCCATAATCACTAAAGGGCCGCCAACGGCCTCACAGCAGACATGAATCACCGTCACATAATGCTAGTCGACATTACGTCGCCAGGACGTCGAACCGGCAACGCAGACTTAACGTACATTACGTGGTGGCACAACAAATGAGCTATAGTATAAGAAGTCGATGCGACGTCGCTATGACGTCGGCACCGCAACGTAATTATGGCATAATCATGGCGAAGTGACTGACTCTACCTCTTGTGGGAGTGGTCGCCTCTACGTAGACTGGTGGTCGACCGCACCACAGACCCACGGTCACGTCATGTCGCCGTCGCCGCATCTCTCTCACTCCATCAACATAGACGTGACGTTGACACGATGTAAACATCGTGACGTGCATCAGAGATCGTCTGGACGACGGCCGAACATTGTCGTGCCGTAGCCGATTAGCAACATTACGTCGCTATGACGTCGCCGCCACAACGTAATTATGGCATAATCATGGCGAAGTGACTGACTCTACCTCTTGTGGGAGTGGTCGCCTCTACGTAGACTGGTGGTCGACCGCACCACAGACCCACGGTCACGTCATGTCGCCGTCGCCGCATCTCTCTCACTCCATCAACATAGACGTGACGTTGACACGATGTAAACATCGTGACGTGCATCAGAGATCGTCTGGACGACGGCCGAACATTGTCGTGCCGTAGCCGATTAGCAACATTACGTCGCTATGACGTCGCCGCCACAACGTAATTATGGCATAATCATGGCGAAGTGACTGACTCTACCTCTTGTGGGAGTGGTCGCCTCTACGTGACTGGTGGTCGACCGCACCACAGACCCACGGTCACGTCATGTCGCCGTCGCCGCATCTCTCTCACTCCATCAACATAGACGTGACGTTGACACGATGTAAACATCGTGACGTGCATCAGAGATCGTCTGGACGACGGCCGAACATTGTCGTGCCGTAGCCGATTAGCAACATTACGTCGCTATGACGTCGCCGCCACAACGTAATTATGGCATAATCATGGCGAAGTGACTGACTCTACCTCTTGTGGGAGTGGTCGCCTCTACGTAGACTGGTGGTCGACCGCACCACAGACCCACGGTCACGTCATGTCGCCGTCGCCGCATCTCTCTCACTCCATCAACATAGACGTGACGTTGACACGATGTAAACATAGTGACGTGCATCAGAGATCGTCTGGACGACGGCCGAACATTGTCGTGCCGTAGCCGATTAGCAACATTACGTCGCTATGACGTCGCCGCCACAACGTAATTATGGCATAATCATGGCGAAGTGACTGACTCTACCTCTTGTGGGAGTGGTCGCCTCTACGTAGACTGGTGGTCGACCGCACCACAGACCCACGGTCACGTCATGTCGCCGTCGCCGCATCTCTCTCAATATACCAACATAGACCTAATTTGATAAATGGACAGAGGACTATGAGTTCACTCATTATCCAAAACCGCACCCGTGCGTCGTTTAGTTTAGGCGCTAGACCGCTGCAAAGTTGCAAATTTCTCAATTATTTTCGATCCCCTTGCTTAAACGCCGCGAAAACTAGACGTCGCAGCAAGACGGAACTTTGCAGGGTGGTAGAAAATTGCCCATACTAGCGCATGACGGGTTTCAATCAGCCCTTGAAATTCCAGGAGGATCCCTGGAACGCCTTGAACACAGCCTTACGAAACACGCGTTTTTCGCTAACGTGTACGTTTTTCGGGATGGAATTTAGCCCATGCGCTAGATTGAACTTTCCTCTACCAGGCCCCGTTATCAGAAAAATATTGAAAATTTTGCACGGCTGTCGTGTATGCACGGAGAAATCATGTCTTGTCAGTGGGTTCATCATTAGAGAGAGACAGACGGTCGTGTTCTGTCCTTGTTGCACACCTCCCACACGACTTGAGTGGGTCTTCAGCCGCACTAGCTCATCTCCCCGCGACGTGCAAATTTAAATCCAAATATCGCATCTATTGCACTCATCTTGCTCGCGTGAAAATGCCGTGAATAGTGGTATGCAGGCAGCGCCGCCCAGCGAAAGATTTGAGCTTATGGTGCGTGCAGGCGCGCGCGAACACACACACACACACACACACACACACACACACACACACACACACACACACACACACACACACACACACAAACGGATGGTTACTTCTCCAGTTTCCAGTTTCCGATTGAGCTGTCATAGTTGCTGTGTTGGCAGTTTTGTGTGTCGCTGACGGCTGCACGACATAAAAAGAGAGGCCAGTAGAGGCCAGACCGTGTCGCAGTGCAACATAGTAGCGAAGATGGCTTCTCTGCTACCAGTTGAAAGTATGAAATTTAACCTCGAGTTTTTTAGGTACGTGTTAATTTGTAGACCGCCGCAGTAGCTAGATGAATCAGCAGCCTTGCAGCTCAGACTCTGTGTGGAAGCTGTGTTAATAGAATTTGGACGCACGCACTCGGATCTTCTGGGCCCATTCCACAGTAAGTAGCACCGCGCACCACCGGTACCCACCCTAGTATGCAACCGCAGTATTTTTGAAATGTCATTGACTGCAGATGGCGCAATGTATGCCAGCGAAAAATCCTTCGAAGAGGCTCTATTGCAACTGAGGGACGCATATATGCGAGCTCCAGGCAAGCGGTCGGAGCAAACGACGATTGCGATTGCCTAATGCGCGCAATTGAGCATTACTGCGGCAATTAATATATGGCGGATGTTATGTTAACGACAATATTTGAATAAATGAACCAAAATTGGTAACAGTCAGTAGGTACGAATGCAGCCCGGCCCACCCGACCACCGCCGTTGAAAGCCTGCCGCCTGCCATATGCAGCAGGTGGGCAAGCCCGCAGTACACAGGGTGCGTTGAGGTTGCCGCGCCGCCCTCCTGCTCGGTGGGATGGCCTTGGACGTGGCCTCCAGCCATTGGCGGAGATACTCCGTACTCCGTGCTGGGGTATCCACAGGAAAGCAGGCGGGAATGCGTAACAGCATTACTTCACATTTGATCAATGACCGGTTAGGGACCGGCCAGACGTAGTTTGTGGACTGCGCCGCGCGGTACGGGGGCCGTCCACACAGGACGTAACTGAACGGCGGCAGTCCGCCTCGGTGTTACGTGGTTTGAGGACGGGCCGCGCGGCTGCGAGGGCCGTCCACATGTCAGGTAACGGCGGCATCACCTCAGACAACCCACGAGGCGCTGATGCTCTCCGGGCAGCACGCCACTGATGTGTGAATGGCGAACACCCTGTGCGACCGCCGGCACCGCTCCTCAACGAGTCCCCCCCCCCCCCCCCCACCGACGCACCAGGTACACCTGGTGTCCAGGTATGCGTACACGGTGTTTGTGAAGCGAGCACACATTATGAGTCCAGGTGCCTCGGCGATGGCAACGGGTGGGGTGAACTCCTCTCCCCTCTCCCCCCGCGCGCCGAGGAACCACAGTGCGGCCTGACCATAGGGCCAGTCACACTGCCAGTTGAGCTGCTAGTGCCAGCCATGCAGCACGTTCACTCATCTCCATTCCTTCCGCGAGCGGTAAGTCAATGACTTTGTCATGAAGAATCGGGTATAAAAGGGGAACTAGGGCATGGCATTGCAGTGCAACGCTGCTGGTCTTGTGATGCATGATACTTTGACTACACACCGAATGTTAATGTACACATTTGCGCATAATGCATTTACAGACCTACACATACAAACACTAAGTATTAGGGGTGGATCGAACCGTTCGAAATCGCGTCGAACCGAACCGAACCCAACGTGTTCGGTCCGAGTTCGAACGTCGAACTTTTGCTGCGGTCCGAGTTCGAAATTCTGAACTTTTTTCGAACTTTACTACTTTCCCTCGCGATTTCCGCTGGTAAGGATATTGGGCGTATGAAGAGCTATCTGGTGGCCATTTCTATTTGGTGCAATTTTGGCTTGCCTGACTCTTTCTTTCTGAATTTTTTGTCACAAAATGTTAATGTTACAAATCTGCATTTACAATGGTTCATTTTCTTATTTACAATGAAAAACATATCCGTTTCCTTAAAAATACGCACTTTGCAGAAAAACGATGGGTTTGGGTTCGAGTTCGAAAAAGTTCGGGTCGGGTTCGGGTAAGATTTTGAAAGTTCGGTTCGGGTTCGGTTCGACCTGAAAGACCCGGGTTCGACCCACCCCGACTAAGTATAAATGCATCCTTTATCATGAACAAATCTGTATGCAACAATGAACAAATATGAACATAAATGGTTTCTGTGCTTCTGTAGACTGTAGATGTGATAGGTACAAATTTATACATACACATTTAGTGTGGATGATACGCCTGCCGGACCATTGAAAATTCACTAAGAAGTTTACATCCTCTATGTAGTGGGAACAACATATCCAAAAAGATATAAAATCCACAAACTTTTCTTAAAACACTAACCAACAAAATTTGCCACATCCAAACTTTCCAGTACTTATGTTTCAAAATCCATCTACAATCGGGAGCTTTGACATACCCTTATTGGATTCAAAATCTTGTGGCCAAATCTGAGAGCTATGGTTTCAGACCTTGTGGCGATTGGAAAATACCACACATATGTCAGTTTTCATATTAATCTGAATGGCATATTTCCACCTATCAAATAATATCTGCAACTCTTGGGGCCTTGTCACATTAGCACGTGAGCCACTAATGGTTCCATGTACAGCTATCTGTGAATAGTGGGAATTTCTTAAATGACCGCAAGAGAATATGTAACAATCCAAAGGGCGGAAAAAATATAGATATTGGGGATCAAACTTAGCAAACATCGTATTAGAATCAGTGGCATTGCAAACTATGAAATGTTTTCAAAAATAACTATCAGGTACCTGAATGATATCATGAACTAATGCCATGCAATAACTGCATCCATAAGCCTTAGATGTAGCTGGTTTCTTGAGCCACAGTGCCCGAACAAAATGAGTAATGCAGATTTCACATCAAAGTGGCAAAAATGCACCTGGGTTCAAGTAAAACTTACTACAATAATCATCCGGCTATCAAAGTAGCCGTGAAATATAAATGAATGGGGCTCCTTGCCTGTGATGCCTCCACTTTGATAACCCATAATTCTTATTCTGTTAGAAGTAGTTTTAGCTATACTAAGAATGATGTGGCTTTGCCATGTTCACCCCAGAATAAAAACAAGAGCCTCATAGGATAGCTGTCGTTCAAATAATATCCAATGGTATATCACCCATGGTTGAGTGGTCAACAGCTGATACGTCGTTTGAGCACGTAACATGAGAAGCATATGCATTACTGAAAACACATCCTTGCAAGGAAACTTGAGAACTCAGTGAGTGAATCCAGGTTGTACACACCTTTCATCCAGGAGCCGATATGGAATTTAGAGAGCCCTGACTTTGGGATCCGCAACGATTTCACCTTGGTCTCAAAATAGTCGTAAATCATCAGTAGAGCTTTGTCATCAATATTTACTAAAATCATCCTCGCTGGGATCACAAGTAGACGACACGGCTTACCTTTCAGGTTACGGACGTCCGTTGTGAAAACACCGTACACTCATGACCACGTTGAATACATGACAACGCAAAGCACTGCCTGTAGACACGCCAGACATCGACACGCAAGTAAATCGGAGTTAACATCACTAATACAATCTAAGTGATCACTATGAAAGTATACTCTACAAGCAAACAAAACAAAACATGAAAATTTTCATCTCGAATCGGGCGGGGTCGACCCTGATATTATGAAAAACTACGCAATCTTCAAACAAATAACAATCGAAGAGCGCGGCTTAATTTGAACGTGAAGTGAAAAACACGCCTGTCATCGAAATCAAAGATATTGGAAATGAAAGCAAAGATCACCAAAATATTGCACATTTCACAACAAATGAGGTCATGTGAAGCTGTTGAAACATTTAATGATCTTCAAAATATATAAGAAAAGAAAAAGAAAGATTATATGCTTACAGACCTCAAATGGCAATCTGAATCCTTATAGAGTCTAATTACCTGCACTGTTGCGAATAATTTTTCTGAGAGCGTTCTTCTCTCAAAAATTAACTACTACACTGATCAAAAGACTTATTGTAGAAAATCCATTTCAAAATTTTTTACTGTAAATGCCATCGTCCAGCAGATATATAATTTCTAAATCCAATAACAATAGCAGAAATACCTTAGTCACATTCTTAGACCTAATCAAAGCATTTCACTTTTTGTATCTATTCAAGAAATCGTGACTACCGGTACCATGCACCAGCCCTCATAAATATGAAAGAACTATTTGTCTCTCCTAAATTAAATATTAAATTAGAAAAGACAGTGCATAGACTGGGATCTTACCAAGATTATGTTAAAATTCAACTGGGAAAGAGTAGAAAAGACTGTCAAAAATGGGAGCAAGGGTCTGTTTGTATTTAGTCAGACAGACCAGGAATTGAATATCAAACACAATCCTAACATCAAAGTTACAAGCTTGCTTCATGTACATCATGAAACATTAACAATCCTTCAGGAAGTTGCACGTACTAACACTTACTTCACTGTATGTGTGTTTCAGTCATTTTTGAGTTCTATGTGTTGTGCCTGGAATGTTTATGCGTTTTATTACGCCCTCATAGTATACTTCATTCCTTTGATATTTTACCAATGTCAAATTCTGTAAATTTACGACATTCTTAATTTCACAAACTGAAACAAGATATGCAGAATGAGACTGAAGAGAAATTGGGGTAGGATAATTGAACTGTGAAAATAGCACATTCCATAAAGCAAATCCGAATACTATGTTGTTCTGTGATTTGATTTATTTCAGAGCAATCTACAAAAAGCACAAAGGCAGTACTATTGTTAAAATACAATTTTTCCTTAGCCTTAGCGAATATCTGCATGTATACATTCTTTTAAATTATAAATTATTAAACAGATGACAGGTACATCTTTGGCACAAGGAAAAGTACAAATACAAAAGCACAACAGCATATGATACGTAGAAAGATGTTCCTTGCAGAGGACGAAAAATATCTGTAGGGAAGTCAGTCTTATAATGTGAATCATAATGTTGCTAGTACTGATTACTAACTACTCTGTTTGAGGATAAAATTTCCTTTTCAGACTCCCTTGCATACCTCATCAATATGAATTTTCAATGTAATTTACTACAAAGTACATCAACTCAACAATATGTGTATACAGCGATGAGAAGAAATGACACAGAACTGGTGTTTACATACCAATGTGGATGCTACTTCAGATAATGCGTTAACAAAGTGAAAGAAAATATACAATTATTCGCACAATCTGCTGAACATATTAGGGTTTGCAAAATACACACTGTATAATACATGTGAGGTCATGTACAGCTAGACTCACACATCCTCAAGGCAGTCTTTATCCCAACAATCAGAATATGCATGGAGTAAGGATATGATTCCCAAGACCATACTATCTTATCCAGCCGTAAGCACCATTGCTCAAATGTATCTTTGGTGTAATAAAATTGTAGCAGCAAACGTGGAGTCCAAATATAAATCAAGGGTTAACTGGTCATAAAGCCTACTCAGAACCTCAAATCAAAATGTATATGTAAGAGTTAATGTTGGGTGATTGAAATTCATAAGACCTTTACCAGTCAAATAACAGTTCAAAATTTAAAAAGTATCCACAGTATTGTGGTATCTTACTACATACCACAGCAGCATAACAGATATTACCTAGTTGTGCTAGATAAAGTCCACGTCACGCAGGAACAGCAGCAGGATGGACTTAACCCAAAGGACATTTTGTTATTTAAATGTTACTCAGAGGACTGTGGATAATCTCAACATTATCCAAATAGTCCGAAATATTATTCTTTTTCTAAAAAAAAAAAAATTAAAAAAATTCAGACATCACCAAGGACTTTTGGGTACCTTTGAAATTATCCAGGGAAAGTCAGCACTACCCAAAACCCAACATTAACATTGACAAATACATTATAAATATCCAATGACCGACATTTTCTCAGCAAGGGTATGATCTACCAAGACCGCTCTATTTTATCCAGCATCAATGCCGAACCATATCTTAAGAGCAATGAAAATGTACACAGCACACTTGGAGTTTGTATATAGATGAACTGTGAACTGGTCTTGCAGCCTTCTCAAAGTCTCAAATCCAAATGCATTCTTCTCATGATGGAGCTGGGTATGAACCCTTTTTCCTATTTTTTCTCTTATTTTCATCTCCCTTGTTGCTATTTACAAAGGCATATATTGCTTGGCTAAACTTCTTCAAGCTATTGCCTCCCGTTCTACTCATGACTTCTGTATTGAACAAGGTTTCATAGCTTCTGACACGGCCTTTGACAACCATGTCTGCGAGTTCTCTAGCAGTGCTCCTTCTGAAATCCTTGAGTACATTAATCATATAATTCCCGCATATGTGCACAACTTGAACAAGAGCACGCTTTCTTTTGAGCCGAAGACTCACAGGAAGTTTGGTTCCATCCATTAGGTCTAGAATGGGATCTAATTGATCCTCCACTTCATTCCATGGGAAAAACCTGCCATTATATGGCACTTGTGATGGTACTCCTGCCCTCCAAGGCTCATCTATGGCAAAACAGAAGTCAGTGTAAGTTTAAATAAAACCACATTCATGAAACAATACTCATATTAATTCAATATTACCAAGACATAAGATTGCATGACTACAAGCTCCAATATTGCTGGCATCCAACGTAGTATCTGCAAACTCCAATCTTAATGACTCCTGGGTAGCCTGGCGGGAAAATTGAAGATCTGTTATCCATATTCTATTCAGAGGCTTGAAATCGATCCCAAAAAGGTGACTGACTCACAAAATAATTAGAATCACCCTTCTCATACAGATCCATTTTAACCTTAGCTCTGTTTTGAACCAACGAAACAGTTTAACAGCGAATAGCACACAAGAAAAGGGGCGAGTTGTGACTACTCTTCAACACAACATGACCTCTAACCAACACCAAAACCAAACCAAAACAACGTTTTATCGAAAATACACCAAAATATCAAGAATGTCGCTCTCGAAGTCAATACTAAGGTCGGTTTTCTGATGCTATGAAATAAAGACCGAAATCTTCACGATGTTGGCGTCGTCTGCTTCGCTTTGGGTCGGCGCTACGCTCCGCCACCGTTTTCCTTCTGTTCTTCTTACGGGGCAATTTGCTCATTTCCCGATGTCAATTTCGCACTTATGTCCAGTACAAATCATTGAAACATTTTAATCCCAAAATTATAGTTGGTTTCCTGAAAAATACCCGCAAAACTTTGGATTCGGTTGTCCTGTCTTTTAAATAGATTGTACACGAGTGACGTCACACGACAGTGCCGCTTTCCCCTCGTCCCCTCCCCCCTCCCGCCTCCAGCTTTTCCGGTCGTCTGCGGTCTGCCCGTCCCTTGGTCGTCTGCTGTCACCTGTCACCTGCCTTGTCTTGTAGCCATCGTCAAAAGGGTCAAAACATACGAAATTGACAATCGTAAAATCCAACCCATGCCGAAAAGGTTGTCCGATCAACTCTCGTACGCTGCGTCTATGGACCGGGGTCTTCCGGTTACATTGGGCGCTATGCGCATAGGTTATGTGTAGTACTGTTAGCAGTGACGTGTGGTTAGTTTACAGAATGCAGTAATATTCAGTGCACCAAGAAACCGAAGCTACGCGGGCGCGGCGCCCGGCGTTTGCCATGGCAGAACCAGTGGTAAGTGTAATTCTTAAAATAAAATTGTTGATTAGAACATCTCTTATGCAAAATTATTCTGTCTGGGAAAAGAGTTTCCATCCCGCAAAGAACAGGCAACAGGCTTCATTTTAACATGAATTTAATATTCATCGAACATCTGTAAAATCAATGAAAATAGGTTACTTTAAGCGATGATTGACTTGTTGAATGTAATGTTACAGACTGAAATAATCTTACCATTTTCTACAACCTCCATCCCCTCCACCTCATTTACCTCCTCATCAATATCCATTGGTTCTGTAAAATCAATGAAAATAGGTTACTTTAAGCGATGATTGACTTGTTGAATGTAATGTTACAGACTGAAATAATCTTACCATTTTCTACAACCTCCATCCCCTCCACCTCATTTACCTCCTCATCAATATCCATTGGTTCTGTAAAATCAATGAAAATAGGTTACTTTAAGCGATGATTGACTTGTTGACTGTAATGTTACAGACTGAAATAATCGTACCATTTGCTGCTAGACTTAGCTGCAGATGCTGCAGTTGCTGCAGCTGCTGCTCCAGTCTTGACTTGAGCTCTTCGAGCTGTACAATGATTCTGCAGGGCACACAACAGCGGTATGTATGACTTGAAGAGTTACAGGAATAATGGAGCTGGCCGAGATAACGGTTGGCTTCTTCACAATGAGACAGATTAATTTGCTAAATATAACTGACATAACGTTCTTGATGTAATGCAATTGATCGTTATTTAGAATAGCTTTCTTCATTAATGCCTAACAATCTGTGATACTGCAATTAATTTTTTATGATTGAGGTTTCATACCATGCCTTTAGAGATAATTGTTTGAGCAGAAAGATACCTTTTCTCATTTTGTTTAAGATTAAGATAAAAAAAATTACTCTCCAAATGTAAGCCTAAAAATTTTGCATTATTTGTCTGTTCTATCAATTGGTTATCGATTTGTATATTCAATTTGTTATCATTGCCTTTACCCGAGAATAGCATGGAATAAGTGTTAAACGTATTGACAATAAGATTTAGATATTTTAAGAAGTTAACAATTTTGTTCAAGATTGACTCTGCTTTCTCATTTGTAGTTTTTAAGTTCAGACCTGATATTATGAGATTTGCATCATTTGCATACTAAATGGGGAGACACGTAATATCCGAGACCTTCAGTATGTACTACTTTAGTTCATTTATATTAGAAATGTCTTTATTTTTTTCTCTCACATAACCCAGGGGTCATTGGACAATGCTGAAATCTCTCTTCTGCTGTGTCATAATGTCTATTCTGCTCTAGTTGTATGTCACAAGTTAAATGACAATTTAAAGTTTAAAAGTATCAGAATTTTTTTGGTATCTTAGAGACATCAACCAAAGGCGTCTGAGTAAACACAAAATTACCCTTAGTTCTAATAAAATATAATTGGAATTTATTCATTTTAATTTGAGGCCCCTATTACTCTCTGCCACATCAACTACTTTTAAAAACTAATTTCAGAGCTGTTGTGAAATTTTTCGAGAGCCCTATCCCAGCTACGTATAACTTCACCTTGGTCTCTCAAAATGTTCGTAATACATCAGTCCATAGAGCTTTGTCAGTACTTAATGAAATCGATGTCGCTTTTCGGAGGAACCGCCCTATCGCTCGCGCACACGGATGGGGAAAAGGTGTCTTCGGTCTCCAAGGCGGACCAAGCAGTAAGGCCTGTTTGGCTTGGGCCTCATAAGATACGCGAACCGGTATGGATAAAATGACTATGTCGTTACCGAAAAGGGATACTGATATTAGCAAACGCTGACAAAGCTGTATGGACGTACGAATATAAACACGACCATTGATAGGCTGAAGGTTGGGGTAGGTTGGGGTGGGAACACACCACAGATCGGAGCATACCCTGCCTCGCACCTGTTGACATAATGCAATACGTCTTGCAAATACGCTACTTGCATAGGTTTCACTAACTTACTCAACAATTTTCTCCATAATCTTCGCTTCGACACGACAGGACATTCGACACGACACGACAGGACATTCGACAGGACAAGACCGGACCGAACCAGACCATGAGACCACGGGGCAGCGGTAGGAGCAGCGGTAGCAGCAGGGTGGAGCGTGGGAACGGGGGAATAAGGGGGATGCGAGAGAAGCGGGAACTTGCGCTTCTCCTGCCAACCTAAAGTCTCTAAAGGGGTCGTGATCCTCTCCAAGAGCCCGCGATGCCCCAAGGGTGCCACCCGGAAGGTAGTCAGCCCACACGGCATTCTGCCTGTAAATTGGCATAAAGCGGTAAACCGAAATCCTGCGTACGCGCGTGCTCGGCTGGTGGATTTATTTTTCACTGTCTTCAATTTTGCAGGGCTTGGGGGCTTGGAGGACTTCACCAAGGATTCGAAGGAGACGAAACACCGAAGTGTCAAGTAAAGAGAGCCAAGTCAGGGGGGAAGGGGGGCGGCGGGGTGTCTTATCTTAGTTGTCATATGAGATGCAGTTCAGCAACGCGAAGGGGCTGCGGGGGGGATGCGGTCGGTTGGTGGAAACAACACCGACAAAGTCAAGTTCTAACTCACTCTATCTCTCCCCGCCCCGTCTCCCAGGGGGTGGACGCTGGCTGCAACTCTCACTCACTCTCTCTCTCTCCCCCCCCCCCTTCCCATCTTCTCCCTTCTCCTTGCCACCCCCTCACCTCCGCAAATGTTCCCATTCAGGCGTCTTTAAAATGATCTCCAAAAAGTCTGATATTTACTTCTATTCGTTCTCTATGAAGAGTAAATAAAGTAAGACAAGATAATTGCAAACTTTTTGATGTCTCATTATTTATTATTACTGTACTCATTTGGGATATAACAACAAAGTGAAAGTGTAACAAGTAACTCAAAAAATTTATCAGTCTGAACACATGTCTAAAGTCACGAACAGTCAACCCCAATAAAAGTAACTAAAATTTTCAACATGCTAAACTCTATAAGCAGATTGTAAGATCCGGATGACATATATAATAATCTCAAAAAACAAATTGTTGAGCATACTGCAGTTCCATTGGCCCGTATGCTACAAATTCCTCCTTCTAAACTGGAAAATTCCCAGATATGTTCAAGGTAAGTTAAGTAATTACCCTCTATAAAAAAAAAGGGGGGGGAGGTGCAGCAAAGATTGTGAATTATAGACCACTAACAATCACTTCAAGCCACACACCTGCAAACAAATAAAGATAAGAATTTTTTTAAAAAAATCAATAGGATCTATAAAAATTACATTCATAATAACACAAAGGGTACAAACCTCTTGGTGGTGCCCAACCAATGTTGGCAAGAGCACCCACTCTGGAGGAATGTCCTTGGAGTTGTCCATTCTGCTGACAGTTGGCCTACAAAAAATAAATCCACAACCAATATGCCACCTCCTGTGGACTGCACAGTTAAATCCATACCTTTGTAAACAGAAAATAACAACCATGGCTAAACGGAAGCTGCAGTGTTTCCACACACACACAAAAAAAAAAAGAAAGGTTACAGTTAGTGCTGAAATTGAAATCATGCACAGTAGCATAAACAAATTCCAAAACATACCTGAATGTTGGAGAGATCTCGTACAAGTGATGGTGTTGCAGCATCTTCATCACTACAGAGGGCGGAATCCATGCCAGATGTAAAATCAATAATGGAAGATCCTGTATCAAAGCGCATACATTCGCATACACTGACAGCTTCATCATCATGTCCGTACTGTAAAAGATTAAAAAAATATTAATTGCAATTAGTATGTATGGAAAGTGAAATGTAAATCTGATAACATCCTACATTCAATGAATGAGCTTCAGCTGTGGAAGCATTAAGAATATCTTGCACTGAAACATTGGGAAGATCAAAGGGAAGGGCTACATTACTGTCTGAAACCTTCTCATAAATTAATCCATAGCCTGCATCAGAGCACAGATGTCTGGTAGCACTGCCGCTTACTTTGGTGTCATCAAAGCAGTACAACCTAGTACAGCAAAGAAACACAACAAATACACACGCACCAAGACACTTAACATTCCCTAAGTTTTCAATATGAAAAGCAAGTATTATGAACAGTGCTCCTCCTCAAAGGAAACACTAGTAACTGAGTACTATCAGTTAAGGGTAAAATAAGCGCCCATCTGTTATGGCTTTTCAATAACTTGATAATTAGTTTCAAAATGTTACCGGTCTCCTTTATTGCTCATTTCTTTGTAATGACCACTTTGGAGGGATAAACCAAAGTGGTCGATCACTCCTTTCAGTTTGTATTTACTGGTGCTATGTAGCCCTTCCACGCAATGTTCAGTCATGTCCAAGTCCACACCATTTTTTAATTTTTTTTGTCACCTCATTAAGGGAAGCATCAAAGTGTTTTTCGAACCTTATGCAGGCATGTTAGTCTCACAGATGACAGTGAACAGGACAAAACAAATACTTAAATACAGTATTCACAAAGGAGCCCATGCACAGTGTACAACATAAAATGCGTTACCTTTCAAAGATGGATGACAAGAATGGGAGGTAGTCGTCCCAGGATGGATGAGGCGGTGCTTATTCCCTTCCTGTTGGCAACCACTGCACCTCCCTCCCATCTTCCACAAATTCCTCATGGAAATACCATAGTCACAACTTGTATGTGGAGTGAGACACTGCTGACGGTGCCTGCACACAATCTTCCACCACATCTTCACTCAGACAAATTTTGCCAGCTATATCGCTTATCTAAAAACAAGATAAAAACAAAGCATTTCCACATGAGCCAAGTGTAAAATACAGTATTTGATTCTGGTTTCTCCAAAAAAATCCTCTCAGGCCATTGTTTAATGCGCACGCAAGCCCAAGAGAAGGGTCAATAATTTGACGCCCGCGTTCAAACTTACCTATTTTCACTGAAAATGTCTATAAATGATAAAAACGGTGAACGAGCCGGCTTTTCCAGCCCACGTAAGACCCGAAATAATGTGAAAAACGGATTGCCACGGAAAAAGTGGCCTACGCAGGGTTCTTAGCGCCAGCGCTTGTTTCTGGATTTTGGAAGGAGGGACCACTATGAAAATTTGCGCGATGGCCTTCACCTCCCCTCCCCCCTCCCGTGATGGGTACCTTATCGAGGGGGCCGGCTCTATTGGGCTCATGACAAGTGGTCGCCACACGTGGGACCACATAGCTAGGAAAATTATCTACAAGGAGGAGGTGAAAACATATGGGATCGCATGAACATGATCGTGCGGAATGCTGGTAAAGATTTCAGTGAAGTACGTAGTATCATTTTCTCATCCAGCGTCGCCCCCCCCCCCCCCCCCCCCCAGCTGCAGCACTTGCTATTGTAAGAACCCGATTCCTATAATGCACCGTGCCATCAAATATTCGTTGACTTCCTTTAATATGGGTTATATGTCGCTCTTAAAGCTATTTTGATAATTTTGAAATGTATTAGAGCTCCATGTTTCAGTTACATAACGAAAATATTCTTTGTGTACTGTCAGTGGGGTTATGTGTGTTTGTTGCTATGGAGACTCAGGCTTTTTTGTTTTGCTTTTTAATGATAAGAAGTGTTCCAAATGTCCAGATGAAGTATTGCGAAAATTTGTCACTGAACATTTGGAAGGACAACCTCAAGGTTCAATGCAAACAATGGGATGATAGAATGGAAAATGCATGATAAAATGAAAATACCTGTTTCTGGAATCAGAGTACTCATACCATTTTATCTGTGATAACAGAGGAGTATTCAGGAGTATCAGCTCAGAGGATGTTGCGCATACCACACCCAAGAACCAGGTGAGATTTACACTTTGAATCTGTCTGTTGTTTGCTAAATATGAACCAAATGTTAATGAATGTTATTTCTGTTCCAGCCAGCAAGTTGACATGACTGCTGCACAATCAGTGTCAGGAGAAACTAGAAAGCCCTGGCAGAGCCTCTAAAGTAGAAACTTCAAAGCAACCGGCAGCTAAGTGAGTTTAAGCCTCTTACACCAAATTACATTTTGTGAGGATGAGTATTAACATGTTCCTGTTGTACCAACAGGAACCCAGCATCAGAGCCTAGCTCTAAAACAAGGAAACGGAAGTGGATGACGGTGTGGCAGTTGATTTTCTAATTTAATTAAAGAAACATTTAATGTCCTTATTCTGTTTTCTGGACAAGTTATTTTCTTTAGCTGTCAAAAGAGTGTCACCGAATACATTATTCTTGCTTCTTTTTGTCATACAATAGTAAATTTGGTGCACTACAAACTAGCTGAAATGAAGAAATTTATGGTGATTTGGGATACTGATCATTGTTTTTCTTGAGTGTGAACTGTGTAGTGAAATTATAACTTGAAATGATTTTGCAGAGACTGGTCAGTTGCCATTAAGGGCATTTATAGATATTTTTTTTTTTGATTTGTCATATATTGGTCCTTGAAAGCCATTGAGAGGTCTAAGTACACAGTTTTTCTTGTTCTGATAATTTCAATTTAATTTATGACATTCTAAATGAAATGAATGACGTTGTTTGGGCAGCCTATTTCCTACTCCTCTTTCACACCTCAAGGCAAAGTGCTTGTTTTTTTCCTCACCAATTAAGAACACGTTTGGACTGAAACTTTATTGCTAAGTGATTGTGCTGTTGGTGCTGTAACAGCCCTTGGTTTTGACGTAATTTTCTCTCAAATGTTTGAAATAAATGTAACTGTGTGAATATTTTTTTATTTACGTTCTTCCATTTGAAATCTGCACAAGCTGGAAATGAGGAGTCATATCAAAGCTTACTCTCTGGCCTTGAACAATCAAAGGATATGGCTCACTGTTCTTTTGAACCTGATAATGAGTGTGCTAGGCTTTTCGTGATTAAGCTGTGACTAATGAGTACTGATTCTGAGCAGTCAATAAGTGCCCCCGGAAGAGAGAGAGAGAGAGAGAGAGAGAGAGAGAGAGAGAGAGAGAGAGAGAAACCAACTGTATAAACCTCCATATCGCAGGAGTCCAGCAAATCAGAACGATGGTCACAATGACGAAAGTAACAGCAAGAAAAGGGAATGAAAAGAAAGAAAATGAAGAACATTCTGTGTGGCGTTGTGGGGTGTTGGTTTACAATTAAAACAATACATAGGGTCTTGAGATGTGCCCTTCATGCTTCTGCAAATAAAAACATAATTCAATTCTGAATTTTTGCTTCCGAATTCTCCTCAGTTCCCTCTAAAATACAGTAACCCAATCAGGACAGTGACAGATAACATTGGTCTCCGCTAATGTTTCTCTTAAGGAGAGTTGATAACTGCATCAAGCAGAATGCTTATAATGATTTATTAGGACAAAACAATACAACAAAATACAAAAGCAATTTCTAATGTGCAGAAGCTGCCATGTACAGAAACTAATACTACAACATTTTTATAAAAGACATTAATTATCTACGCCAAAGGCAACATTCACTCGCTTATAACATCTTGTAGTCAAAGTAATAAGAGCTACTCAGATTAGCGGATCAAACATAACTTTTATGAATAGTTGTATAGATTTCTAGCCACAAGTATATTATGCTTTCAGTTTATAGCTATGTTTGAAGTTTTTATTGTTGATCAGCCAAAAAAATAACAGTTAACAAATAAAACCAGTAAAATGAAGTCCTTAATTAAATTCGTAACACAGAAAATATTTCAGAGAAAATTACACAGCTGACTAACCATATAAATCTGAAAAATCTTTCAAGAACAACAACACTTACAGCACTTCACACATATGCTTTTAATGTATGAAAATTGAGCCCGCATGAGACCAGGACCAGCTTGAGTGATTACCCATGGGTATTCATCTCCCATGGAAACATGCAGGAGTATAGAACATCTGGCATAGAACGTCCTCTAGTCATACTCTGTCTCATAAATGTTGCACAAGCATTCAAGATTTGATTTGATTTATTGGTCCTCATCACACACACTTTTCACATTTACAGATCCTGCTAAGGAAGATTCCTTGTCTTACAGTTCTCACCAGAACTAGGTTTTGATTACATCACAATTAGTTACAAATGTGTTACGAAGTACAGCACACTATATTATATATACATACACACATAGATTGTATTAACATTTTTTAGCCTTCTGGATTGAGTACTAGCCCAACTGAAGGTGCTATCTAGAGTGATTCCAAGGTATACAAAATAGTTGACCAATTCCAAAGGTTTGCAGTCACAAGCAGATTCATATTTCCTGCCTTGCAAGCAATGATAATCATTGGGAGAGAATAATGGGTCTTGTAAAACATTCAGTGTTGGGCCTTCTAATTAACATTACCTTAGATTTTATAGCATTGATGATTAAACAGATGTCATGAGTCCATTTCAGTACTTCATTGAAACCCTGCTGCACTGCTTCCTCTAAATTAAAGTGAGTGCACACCAAGACAATGGCATCTGCATAAATAAAGATTTTACAGTTTCAATATGATGAATAATAAGGGGACCAGCACAGGGCCTTGCGGAACACCACGAGATATTAATTGACATAATGAGTAAATATCTTTAAAACGGACTTTCATTTTTCCAAGATAGCTTTTGAACCATTGGAGGGTTATAATTCTTATTCCTATTCCATGGAGTTTCTCCAGAAATTTCACATGATTTATTGCATCAGAGGCTTTAGAGAAATCAATAAATAGACACATGACATAATCACCTCTGTTGAGTTCATAATTAACATAAGAAGATAAATCCTTCAATAAGGTCTCTGTGCCTCTTGTAGACTGATATGCATACTGTTGATGGTCAATAAAGTTAAATTTTAGAGCGTAGCCCATCACTTTACTAGTGACATACTTTTCAATCACCTTCTTTCCACAGTATGACTGTTCACACATAGGTCTATAGGAGCCAGCAACCCTAGAACTTCATTTAAAGTATTCAATACTAAAAGTAACCATGTGTTTTGACCATCTATACAATTTGTCTTCACCCTTTATTCAACCTACAGCAGATGAGAAAAAAAAATATGTCAAATTTTCTTGACGATACAATAATCTTTCCCACTCTTACATCACTACAAATAAAAATGAATTACATTTGCAATCAAATATATCAACCATTGAGACACAAGCAAAACATAAAAAAATATTAAAAAAAACTCTTAGTTAAGTCTACATTTAGACCTTACAAAAAATAACAGCGGTGGTCTTAAGAATTTCAACCGCCTTTAAAGTTTGGTTTGAGTCACCCAGCAAAAGGATGAAATTCAGGCCTCTAAAACTATCAGTACACAATTGCTCTGACCTAATGGAACATGTGATCAGACGTTGTGCCTTCATACCATGCTGTCTGGCTTACAGTAACCAATCGGGGCTATTAATTTGTTACCTATATCTTTGCCGGTAATGCCAGGATCAGGACATGGTGGAATCATCAAGTGGACCACATGGGTGCTGTCATCCCTTTGCAGCTGTCAAAACCAGAGCCAGCCATAACCAGAAAATGAATGACCTGCGCAGAAACAAAACAAAAAAATTAAGAGAATTGAAAAGGCAAACAAAGGCAGAGCACTATGGGTACTATTGGACTATACTTAGAATCCATAGTAATAACGCGACCATTTATCATGTTTACCTATTGCATTGGAGGTGATGCTGCTGGTGACACCATCATTCCTGAAGCTTGGAGGTTTTCAGGGGGTGCAGGACTGCTCTTGTTGATCAAAAACAGAGGCAGGCACAGATGAGCGACCTGCAACTGGGATAAGCACATTAATAGCCTAATATCGAAGCTCAGATCTGCAGCTGGACTACTCTATAGAATGAAAGATGCCATGGACATCCAAACAATAAGAACCCTCTATTTTTCCTGCCCCATCCCTCATTTATGAGCTGCTATAAAGCTGTCCTCATATCCACAATCATATGTCAATCGAAACACCCCAAATTTGCTCCAAAAACTATGGGCAGCTTAGTCTACTATATCATCGCCAGACACCTAAACATGAATACAATCGAAAAATGCCACTTGTTGCCCAACATTGTAACTGTACGATAACAAACTGTGCTGAACGTGAGGTCCAACTTCCATTTGGATCGGTCTGATTCGTAGTAAATATCCTTAAGGACTAAGGTTACACGAGATTTTTAAAATCAACGCGAGATACATTCTAAAAGTCATCATGAAATATTCCGGCCCTCTCGCGGCAAAAAGCGGACGCCGTCGTCTGCAGCGGCTGCTCGGCTGTGATTGGCTGGAGCGGTTGCCTCCCCCCGCCGTCCGCTCCCGTCGGACGGTGCCGAAACCAAGAAAGGTGAAAACCCCATCACTATACTAACTTTTGACGCTTGGTTAAAGGGATTGCCTGTTCAAAAGGAAATAAGTATGTCATTTAGTGGACAGTATCTATTTCTGGAAGTCCTAGTCTAATCTTCATAAGCCAAGTTTGCTCCCTAACCTAACACAATCAGGTATTTAGTTTTAGTTTATTGAAACTTTTATCCGGTGTCTTCTAATCACTACTGCTTGTTTTTATTTTTCAGACAGCCATGGAAGAGCATGCATTGCAGTTCCATCCCACTGTGAAGGAAGAACCAGATGAGTCGCTTGTTGGTGTCACCAGTCCCCCAGCCCTGTGTTCTGAACTGTGCACAAATCTGTTGACAGATGTCATGGTGAGTGCATTTTGTTTGCTATTCCATCTACAGTTGTTCTTTGCACTTAACCGGTGATGACAGCATTTTAATATTTGATTGCATTTTCCTATCCTTATTCAAACAGATTGAAGAAATGAATATGAACAATATCAAGGTTGAAGAACATGAAGACAAGAAGGTATTCATTACCAATGAACAGAAGAAAGACCAACAAGTAAAGCAGCTTTCACTAAGAATGCAGAGAGTGAAGAAAAAGATTATGAACCCCAGGAAGTTGTGGAAAATTGCTAGGGACTATGCCGCTCTTTACTCTGACGAGTTACGACATCCATCTCCATTCCCCAGGTTCCGGGGTTCAACAATTATTCAGTGCCCTGCATGCATGGTACCAAGGAATGACAACTCCCGCTCAGAATTTCTTCACTTGCTTCGTCATGTGGAAAAACGACACCCTGAATCTTCCAGCTTTTTGTTTGCTGAAGTCTCTAAGATGTATTGGCCACTCATAGAATGCATGGAAAAGAAGATATTTAACAGCATTAGGGAGAACTATTCTATCAGATTGAGACCTGTGGTGTCTACATCAAATTAAACTTAGCAGTGCGTGATAAATGTCTTAATTGTATGTTCAAAATCAACTTTGTAAAAGTAGATTTCTAAATGTAGAATTATTATTTTCAGATAAGTCTGCTGACTTGCACTTCACTATAGTCACTTTTTGGTTGTGTTTTGTTATATTCTGCTGTTATTTTGACTTGTGTGTGTGTGTGATATCTTTTGTGTACTGTGTTCATAGCAAGTTTGGAGTGTGACATGTAACTTCGCATAATATTCACTCAGTGAATAATAAATATCTTAATTGTGTGTTCAAAATCAACTTTGTAAAAGTAGATTTCTATATGTAGAACTATTATGTCTGCTTGCACTTATAGTCACTTTTTGGTTGTGTCTTGTTATTCTGCCGTTATTTTGACTTGTGTGTGATATATTTTGCGTACTTCCTGTAAATTAATACTGTTTCATTTTGTGTGGTGATACTGTGCCCACTTGTATACCTCCTCAATGAACTGTCACATTATCTACGATAGAGCATTTGCTCTACTGAGAACATAGAGGTAGCGCTTAAGAAAGTGCTTGTTTCTGTGTGTAGCTCTTTGTCATCTGGGTAGAATTAAAGAGTGCATTTACAGCAATCAAAACCCTGTGCGTTTGTAACACCAGCCTTCAACTTCCTTCATTTGTTTGTAATGGTACTATTGTACTTTTTTTAACATTCAATGTTTGTAGTATTTGTTTATTAAATTACTATCTGCTAAAGCAAGTACAAGCTTTTTGTTTTGAGAACCTGTCATTAACAAACAATGAGTTTTTCTTGGACAATAGGTAAATTGTTTTAATAATATGCTCCTGGTTGCTACTGAGAGAACTAAAAGAAATGGACCGTAAGGAAGTTGAGGATCAACTTCTACATCCATCCGACAATAGCATTCATGAACCGAGCCTTAACATCAAGCTTGTGTGCATTTTTCTCATCTTCAGTTAGGTTGTATTGAAGCAATGAAAAGTTACTGGATGAGGGGCGGTCGTCTTGCCAGTTGACATCATCGTAGTTGGATTTCTTATCCAGCTTAAGTAGGTCCTCATACTTTTGTGGAATGCAAAGTCCCTTAAGGTACACAACCTGATATTTTTTGAATGCAGATTTTCCTTCTGCTAGAAACTTATTGAAAACTGCCTCCTTTTCATCAGCACTTGCTTCTTCTCGAAGTAAAGGTGTGTCACTGGAGGCAAAACAAACAAAAACTATAACAAAAACAAAAACAAAAAGGAAAGGTACTAGGGAGTCTTTAGCCATGAAGACACATTCTGAGAAGTTGAATAATAGGAACTAAAATGAATCATGTCGCCTGCGACTTTTGGTTGTCCAACTAAGGTAAATGCTAAAATGCTATTACACAAGACATGACAAAGACTTACGTAATTTCAAAGAAGTTGCAAGCAGGTACCAATTTGTAAGAATGGGTGTTTAAACTGTTAAACACTAGGTCAATTTTGTCGAGGTGCTTCATAAAAGTTTTTGCTGATACTAGTTCAGTTTCAATGTCTACCTCAACACCCATTTCAAAACATAAATGGGCAGCATGATTCAAGGCCCAATGACGCTTCATATTAATGTAATTTTTTCCGGTCTCAGACTGGGCCAGATTTAATCCGCAATAGGTGCAAGGCCGATAACTTGTGACCAATGCTGCTGACATGAGGGGTCTTGCTCCATCCAGCTTACGCCTCTTAGTTGATTGTGCAGCTTCCTTTGCTACAACAGTGCCAGGTAATAATAGGTCAGGTTCCTCCACTTGAGAACAACATTCAGCCTGTGTAATAATAAACATGGGATAAAGAGGTGATACAAAAACAGGAAGAGCTGCCATACATGCTTCTCAGACTTACCAGTTGCCATTCATTTTCAGGGTGAAAATTAGGACTCTGTCTGTTTTTGGCGCTTAAGTTATAGGACCATAAGACTTCCATCCCTTCAACAATTTTCCGCCTCGGAGCCTTGTACAAACCTATCTTGTTCTTGAAAGGCTCATTAGCAGATATAAACCTTTTACAAATAACTCTATCAACTTCATCAAAATTTGCCAAAGAAATTGGTCCACCTATATATACTGGGAGGTTTTCATCGCAGCAAGGCGATCTTAGATATCTGTGGCCAGTGGGGCAAATATCCGGAGATGGCACCCTTGCTATCCAGCCCATGACAGCAGGTTTCTTTTCAGTATAGATCCTGTCAAACAAAGACACAGTTAATGTGGCAAATTGCAATAAGAAAAATAAGTGGTCAATCATAGTGGTATTTTGCTCACCGTGTATGGGTTTCAAACTCTTCTCTGAAATAGAGACCCCAACCAAGTTCTCCTTTTCTGGAATTAAAGATGACTGATGCGGCCATCCACATGTTCCTCACCTGGTCTTTCAGACTCAGATATTCACTAATCTCCATTGGTGGGATATTTTCCAAACAATTGGGTTTGGCTGTGCATGATCTTAGTGGTAATTTCAAAGCTATATGCGCCAGCCACATATCATAGTGCCACAAATCGTTCAGTTGGGAATTACTCATAACGTATGCGGACGACGGATCATAGTTCTCAGCCATTGTGATCAGACAAGATAAAATAATGTAGCCACCACAAGCAGAAAGAATGAAACAAGCAAACCAACTCGCTGGGTACTGGCACGGTAGCGGCGAAAACTTCCAGTCGAGCCCAGTTGATGACAAGACCGCACGCATCGAGATGTCGACCTCAGGGCGCTCAGGGCGTCGAGAGAGCAGCCGACACACTTTTTTCGTCGAGAGTGCAGCCGACAACATCTTTTGCTTTTCTATTATCTATATTTACTTATTATTATGTTGCGATGTGATGTCGATCGTGTCGCTATAAATAGTGATGATCATGAATGGGAAACAGCCTTCATTCCATGGTTGGAGGACAATGAGAGGAAAAAAGTTGGCGTTGAAGACGGAGTCTATGTGGTATGATTAACACCCTGTGTGGGGCAACCTGTGGGGGACACATCTACTAATATTCTTCTAATCTTGCCCATTTCAGGCAAGTATAGACCCTGGTTTAAGAGTTCTTCAACCCGAGGATGAAGATCGTTTTGTTAGGCACTGCAGTCAACACAAGATTAGTGATGTGTCAACTTTGATGCTAAGCGAATATGTCCAGAAAGGAGTGTTTACTTATGCAGCTGCTAAAGCTGACCCAGACATTGCACAGGAATTCAAGGAACGAATGAGTCATGTGCAAGCCTACAAAACTGATACATGCTGGTAAGTTGTTGCCTGTACTCACATATGCTTTCATTTCACCTCTATGATTGATATATCGTTTTTGTCTGTCTGTAGCACTTCAATTCTGACGCAGGATGACGGTTCTGTGGAGAACCTTTTCAACCACATTGATTCTGATGTGTTAACTAAGATTAAAAATAATGTTAAATCTGGGATTAGCTGTGGCAGCACTAAAAGCAGAGTGATTATGGAGGAGTCTGGGCTAAAGGTGCAACAGTTGTACCAAAGTTACCGTCAAAACACTAAAGGATTTGCTTGGGAAAAACGCCTAAAAGGACCTCCATTGAAATGCCCCGAATTAGAGTGTCAGGACCAGCCATTGTACGATCAGGACGGAAAAGATGCAAATAGTGGATGCACACAGGCCAAAAAGAGATCAAAATTGGAATGCATAAGCATGAGAGGTAGTGTGGACAGTGCATTTATATGTTATGGATATGGTTTTGAATCCCCTGCTGATTGCTTAAAGATAACACCCAACTTAAACTTGTGCCGAATTTTCAACATCCTATGGCTGTTACCTTTCAACTATCCTGGTCTACATTCAACCTATTTATATTTTGGATCAACACACTCCTGCTTTGCGGTGCATGTTGAGGATGCCTTGACTTGGAGCTTAAACTATCTCTATCTGGGACATCCTAAAGTATGGCAAGTAGTGATGAAAATTTTGACAGTTTAATTGTTAAAAGTACTCTCTGCTTTATAGTCTGTCTTTTGCATTCCTAATATTTTACATGTCCACATGCTGCTCCTTTTATTTTAGGGTTGTTATACCACCATGGGCAACAGAATTGCTTGAATTCCACCTACACAAGAGTGGCATTCACATGAACCATGCTTCATGTACCAACATTCTTGGACATAAATCTGTCTTGCCAACAGTAGGCTGGCTGAAAGAACGGAAAATTCCTTTTAAAGTAGTAAGAAGAACAACTCTTTAAACTTGTACTCTTATCTTTAGCGCAATCATACACATTTTTCCAAGACACACATTTTTTTATTTCATTTTCCTAGATTGTTCAACGCCCAGGGGACATGGTGGTACTGTATCCGAGTGCTGCACATTTCGGCTTCAACTTGGGACCTAACATTGCACAAGCTATCAACGTAGCGACCATTTCATGGATTCCTTGGGGACTAAATGCCAAGAAATGTCTGTGCACGTATGTGTCTATGTTTGAGACCATTGCATTATTATTATTATTCTTGTTTTTGTTTCTGTATTCAAATTTTGTTTTAGATTCGACCAAATACACCTAGATATATCACCTTTGGTAGCAGCATTCAGGGGAGACCTTCTTAGTCATCTTTTGCGTGGTGGCACCGTAGTAGTACCAGAGATGCTTCGAGGAATGCTGCTAGTAAAAGATTTGGTAGTGCAGAGTTCTAATGTTGTGAGTATACACGTTTCTTCAATATGTATATGTGACTGGTTTTCATTCATGAGTAATTTGAAAAGGTGGCGTTAGTCCACAGAAGATAACGTTTCTGTCTGACATTTAAGTCTGTAACTGATGACACTTTTGTAAAACGGAAATGTCGTCTTTTGTGAAACTTCCAGTGATTTATGTAAAGTATAAATTACCTTCTTACTTTGTTATTAGTTGCAGATCAGTGAGGAAGAACACAAACAACCAACATTTAAATGCCCAGTTGACACATGCAGTAAGACATTCCCCCAGTCTCCTGTGGAGGCAGCCAAGCAGGCTATGACCAAACATGTCACAGTCACTCACAAACCCGTCTTAATGAGCGCTGGACTTCTTAAGAAAATAGGCGAGCTTTTCAAAGTGCAAGGCAGTAGCTGAAAGGCCAAATGATCTTTTAGTCATGTTAATTTGAATGACTCTATTCACCCACTTGGGCCAAGTGTATCGTACTAACTTGCGATCTAAAATGTATTTTGAATGTTTGGCACTATGAGAGAGAGGTGTATCTCTAGATGTCTATCAGATGATTCTTTGTATTTCTGGAAGGTGCCCCATAAGGGTCAGGTCAGGTGTAAAGCATGTCTACAGATTCTGTTAATGTTTTTTAAATATGTAATTTGTAAAGTGTGAATTTTTGTTTTTCACATGTTTTATATTTTACTAATTAAAGTACAACTAAATAGTTTAGTTTATTTTCCGAAAATCACACGAAGTGTACAGGCATCGTCAAGATATAAATACATTTACAGTATAAAATAAAGGAATTCACAACCAATATTTGACAAATACAAGGTTTGTACTACAGAAATATTCATCCAGGGTATAAAACTCTCTTTCTCACATCAGTCTCTGGCAATTTATTTAACACAAAAGTGGCATAATTTTGAGGGGATTTACGAATGGCATGAGTTTTATGAATTCGGAAGTTCCCTCTTTGTTTTGCTAATGAAATTTACCATTAATCACAACTTGATACAGGGTGATTTTTGTAACTTTGGGAAAAATCAAATGGGCCCATAGACAAGTATTTTGAGCACAGGAACCGATGTCCGGAAATGCCCCGGTACGGAGATGCGGCACTTTTAAACTTTGAACTTACGGGCCTGGTAGGTAGGAAACCCATTCGATTGAAAGCTTCTGGCGGTCGTAACCACGAAGACCCTTAGGTGAAACCCGCAACACAATAATGTACGTCCCTGTTTGTGGCCACAACAACACAGTCAAAAATGCAGCTAAGTGGAAGCGACTGTAGGACCGCTACGGGAGTGGCTCGCTCTGTCCAAACCTATGCCCGACGGGTGTGCCTACCCTCCCGGGGCAGATTTTGGAAAATCAAGTATTTGAGTGCCCCATGGGCCCCGCTTCGTCCAAACCGATGCCCGACGGGTGTGCCTACCCTCCCGGGGCAGACTTTGAAAAATCAAGTATTTGAGTGCCCCATGGGCCCCGCTCTATCCAAACCGATGCACGACGGGTGTGCCCCTCCAGGGGCATATTTTAAAAAAATCAAGTATTTGCGCCCCTCACGGGTCACCCACCCGCTCCATCCAAACCGATGTCCGGTAGGTATGGTATTCGTGGCGTCATCGGCTGTATTGGACTTCCGGTCCGGCTGTTCCTACGTCACGCGTCTCCTCCCCCCTTCCTCCCCCTCCCACCGTTCCGTCCTTCTCGGCCCCCCGCCCCGCCGGCCCGTCCGTCCGCCCGCCCACCCCCCTCCAAATTTCAAAGATTGATAATATTTTAATTACTCCGACACATTTAGATTCCTCATTGTCAGGTACAACAAGACAAGGCGACCCGCGAGCCGATCCGACGCGACCCCCGACCCCCGACCCGACTCTGCTGAGAAGCTAGGCCGAGGGCTGGGGGAGGGCGGGGCGGCGGCCGCCGGGCCTTTATTCGCGGAGGGAGTTCACGAGCGTTAGCGAGCGCACTCGCGTAGCGCTACTCATAGGCCGGCCAAAAAGCGTGCCTGTTCGCTTTACACCCAGTACTTTGTATGATTTTTCTGTCACACTAGGCCTTTATATAGTTGCTGTCCACGACCCCCCCCCCCCCCCCCCCATTGTTTATCAGCAGTTGTGAGCTCGGAAACGGCCAATAAGGAGGTCGCAAGCTTTGGGCTTAAAATCGACTGCTGAGAAGCCAGGAGCAGCGGGGCCGAGGGCTGGGGGAAGGGGGGGGGGGGGGGGGGGCAACGGGACCGCCGGCATGACCCCCGGCCACAGTTGCCGGCAGAACTGTGGGAGGCAGACAGTTTTCTTGTAAACTGTGGCCATGGTCACGGAGTGGAGGGGACGGGCGGGGGAGGCTGCCTTCCGGTTATAGGGGACCGCCGCGCTGGCGGCTACTGCATCGGGAAAGGCGCTGCCGCTCCAGCCAAGGCAGGGAAGCAAGCGCGCGACCAGACTGGGCTGCTAGATCCTCCTGTGTAGATAACCATCTCGACGGAGCTCCGGTGCGAGAAGCGTTGTCGGCTCCAAATTTAGCGTGCCTCGATGCACCGAGCGACGCGGCACCGGTCAGATGATTTCGAGGGAGCTTCGGTGGTGTAAACGTTTTCGAAATCCTGCCCCGTAGGCCGGGTGGCAGCAGTGCGCCGGACTTTCGGTTACAGCAGTCCGGGGCAGCTCCGTTGCGAGAAGCGTTATCGGCTCCGCATATTGCGTGCCGTGAGACGACCGCGCGCCGAAACGCCGGGCTGGTTGGCTCTGTGGCGACTTTCCATGCAGTGTAGGACGTGATTTTGTGGCGCCAGTCGTCCAGAGTCGCTGCCTCTGTTTTGGGTTTTATTTTCTGTTTACGATTTCGCGCGGCCGAGAACTCAACGCTTTGTTCTGCGGCGTCGACCCCCGGTGACCCCACCCCCACCTCCTCTTCTGGGTTCCGCATGTGGTGGAAGAAATGTTCGGGGAAACTGTATGATTCCGCCACAGTTTCTTGCGTTCAATTTTTCTTGGAGCCGTCCGCGATTTTACGACCTTCCAACCAATCGTAGGCCAGCTTCTCCCCACCTCGTCCTCCCCCGAAAACTTTTTAAAACCAAGTGTCCCCTGCCTTAACAGTCAGTCTGTACCCGGCACCCGTGCCCACCCGGTCGCTTTCCGCGTTGTTTCTTGCATCGCTCGGACTTCATCAAGGCACCATGGCTATAGTTTGTGTCTCATATGCGTTCGTGCAGCTACGGACACATTCTGCCCTTCCTGCGCACGAATATTTACATCACCATTGTCTTCTTCCGGCAGTATACCTGCCGGTATGTATCCTCCAAGAAAGTGTACACGGCCACTTTTCAGGGACATATGAAGAAATCCCAACTTTGGTGTTTCGCACTTGTGCAAGGTGTCAGCTCCCTCTCTATCACTTTATCGATCGGTGCCCATGTGTGATTGGTAGACTTAACAATCGAGTGAGAGAAGTGGACTTGCCTGCCTCTTTACGGACCCCAGTCGGATTTGAGGCCGTCCGGCATCCAGATGTCGGGATTCCCATTCCTCCCCCCTTTCTTGGCGGCCTTATCCAGCCGTTGAGACCTTGTGCCATTCCGCCTCCGCCTGTGCAGGCTCCCCAGGGAGCCCATCCCAACGGGCGACCAGCTGGACGTCACTGGTTTCTCCAGCCAGCACCACAACCCCAGCCGGTGCCATCGTTCAATCTACCACTCCAACCTCAACCAACAACACAAGAGCCAGCACCGCAGCCCCAGACAGCACTGCAGCCCCAGACAGCACCGCAGCCCCAGCAGTTGCCACCAGCACCACAGCCTCAGCCGACACTGCAGCCACGGCCACCTCAACCGGCCACTGTGCGGGCTCCCGTGTATGTCCAACCATCCTTAGAGGCCTCCTCTCGCATTGCCTTCCATAGCAGCACTGGACGGCCATTGCCAATGGGTAGGGGCCTACAGTACTACATGACAAGACCCCGTGCCGAAGTCCCCTGCACCGGCAATCCTTGCCGATGCCCAAGGCCGCCGCTGCCACCCCTGCCTGCGGCGTCGACTACCACAAGTTCAAGTTCAACTTTGACTGCATCTGCCAATCCCTCACCATCGGGGCTATTTGACTCAAGGAGCCTCCTACGGCTCTCGCAGTTTCTAGAGCGTCATCCACCTACAGCAACACCGGCAGCTATGCCTGAAACAACTTCAGAGCACAATCCACCGGAGCTAATCAACCCTGGTGTCAAGGGTGAACCCGGTTCTGAAGACATCATCACCACCCCTCCCGCTCCACCTGGTGCGTCGCCACCGCCGCATCTTGAACCAGCCAGCCCGCCACCCCTGGACAACATGGCAACCCGCCGGCGTTATCAAGCTGTCCCACGGACGGAACGCCGCCCGGGACATCATGGCCGAGAAACCCGCGCTGGAAACGTCCCGACTGTAAGTTAAGTTCCATATTCCGTTTCCTTTTGTTTCCATAGGGGTAGGGTGACTTGTCGTAATTCATTTGTAATTCTCGTAACTTATTTATTCCTTTGACTTTTTCTCTCCTTTTTGATATTTTCTTTAGACTTTTTTTTTTGAATGAATTACAATGACGACAACTCGTGCAGTCACAATATTTTATCTGTTATATTTTCTTATTTTATGCTCTGATGTTTATGTATCATTTTTATGACCACAGTACTTCTATATTGTGTACCTGATAACTATACCATATATTCGTCGTATACTTCATTAAAATTATCCAAGCTAGTTTCCAATATCAAAGACTAATATTTAATTTAATTTAAAATTTTTTTGACCCAGTTTCCATATGGAAGGTACCTAAGAAAATTTATTTCACTAGGGTAAATACACTCTGAAATTTTTCAGAGTCCTTCTACTCTGAAAGTCTTTTACAACTCTGACCAAGAGACTCAAGAAATTCGCGCACCTCAGAGTTAAAATTTCAGAGTCATCAGGAGAGTTTCAGAGTTGTCAGTACGTCGGAGGAACTCTCAATGTTTCAGAGTGAGGTTGAATGTTAAAGTATGCCCATTTCGACTTGTTGTAGCGACGTCACGATGACTCCCTAGGGGTTTTGAAACTGAGTTTGAGCCAAATCCGCCGTCATTTTTTTTTGCTACCACCCACGGTTCTTGAGATAGCAGAAAAAAGTTTCCCAAAATTCATGAAAATAAAATGGCCCTAGTAAATTTCTTCGTTAATGCTACATATCAAATTTCGGACAAAAATTCGAAAAACTTGACGATTTACAGCCTTGTCGTTTTTTACCTCACTCTGAAACTCAGGCTCAGCTCTGGGAGGGATTCTGGAACTCTAGCACAGACTCTGGATCTCTGGAAGTCACTCTGGAACTCTGAAAGGAAGTCTGCAACTCTAAAAGAAACTCTGCAACTCTGAAAGAAACTCTGCAACTCTAAAAGAAACTCTCCAACTCTGTAAGATAACTCTGCAACTCTAAGGAAATTCTGAAAATTCAGAGTGGATTTACCCTAGTGTTGCGTGGTATCCAAGTATCCAGGTGAGATTGCTGCAGAAACAATTGTTTATGTTCCAGCAATACCAGCGGTTAGAAGGCGGAGCCGTGGACGCTGCATGCTGAACCTAAGCATAGGCGCTCGCAGCGGACTCTCCCCACCACCTTCCCCACCCTGCCGCATCGAGTGCCTCACCCCCCCGCGAGGGGTATGTCTACCTCGCGCCACTGGGATTGGAGAAGCAGATGTCTTGTCCCCAACAACAAAAATAAATAACAACATGTGTGTGATAAAATGGTTGACTGAGTTATTATTTACCTGAACAATTGTATCTGTTAATATCACCAAAAGTAAAGACAATCAATACAAGAAATACTATACCAGTGACAGTTTCCCTGAAAACCTGATAGTTGTTTCTGAAAACCTTGATAGTTTTTCTGACAACCTGATAGTTTTTCTGACAACCTGATAATTTCCTAACAACCTGATAGTTTTTCTGATAATCTGGTAGTCTCCCTGATAAGTCTGATAGCAACATCTGATAGTATAAAAGCAACATCTGATAGTCTGAAAGCAACATGTGATAGTCTGACATATATCTTAGTCTGATAGCTACGCCTGATAGGTTTCGTTTGGAAGTCTAAAGCTACGCCAGAAAACCTGATAGCCTTCTTAGTACTTCTAGCTACGTCTGAAAACACAGAGACATACTGATATAAGTCTGATAGCATAAATTCGTCCTCTTTTCAGAGGTTAAGCGCCAGAAAAAAACAACCCGACTGGACAGTCAATACATAGAGCCTTGGGATCCTGCATATTTGCTTCGACGCCTATTTTATTGCAATTGCCGATCACCGAAGGGTCCAAGGGGCCTATGGTACTACAAGACAAGACAAGATCGATAGTGGGTGCTGAGAAGCCAGGAGCAGCGGGGCCGAGGGCTGGGGGAAGGGGAGGGGGGCAACGGACCGCCGGCCACAGTTGCCGGCAGAACTGTGGGAGGCAGACATTTTTCTTGTAAACTGTGGCCATGGTCACGTTTCGGCTAGGTTGCGGCGGGCCCCACGCCTTGTCTTGACTCCCCCCTCGGCCCGATCTCCCGACGGCACCGGAGGAGGTGCGAAGTTGGGCGGCCTGGTAGGAAAGCAGGTCCCTCCCAAGGGACGATCTAGCCCCTCGCTCGTTCTCGCCGCCCCATCACTGCTCGCCCTTCCGTCATTAGTGTGCGCATTTGATCGCTAGTTTAAATATGCGCGCCATGCGCCATGCGCCTTGCTGCGGGTAGTGGAGGGGACGGGCGGGGGAGGCTGCCATCCGGTTATAGGGGACCGCGCTTTCGTTTGGAAGTCTGCAGCTACGCCAGAAAACCTGATAGCCTTCATAGTACTGATAGCTACGTCTGAAAACGCAGAGACATGCTGATATAAGTCTGATAGCATAAATTCGTCCTCTTTTCAGAGGTTAAGCGCCAGAAAAAAAACTGCCCGACTGGACAGTCAATACATAGAGCCTTGAGATCCTGCATATTTGCTTCGACGCCTATTTTATTGCGATTGCCGATCGATAGTGGGTGGTAGAGCCCATCAAAGCCCATCGAACTTTCTGGCCAGAATTTTAAATTTTGAAATTGTGACAGCGTCCAAACCGTACTTGTTAAAATCATTTTCTTTGCATATCTCGACGTTTTAAGCAAAATACAATGATAAAGAGAAAAAAAAATTTGGTCCAACAATTGCCAAATTTAAACCCATGGCAGCGTCCAAACCGTGCCCGTTAAAATTGCCTTTCTTGCATTTCTCGGCGTTTGGAATGAAAAGGAGTGGATTTGAAAAAAAAATTCTGGTCGGAAAGTTTTTTTGGCCTTTACAAGACGGTGCAAGGAAATGGCTTCTTACCTGTATGCGTGCGAAGGTGCTTTCGGAAAGTGCCAGCTTGAGAGAATAATTTTCCGCACACGGTGCATGCAAATGGCTTCTCTCCTGTATGCGTGCGAAGATGCCTTCGCAAACTGTCAGCTTGAGAGAATGATTTTTCGCACAAGGTGCATGCAAATGGCTTCTCTCCTGTATGCGTGCGAAGATGCCTTCGCAAACTGCCAGCTTCAGAGAATGATTTTTCGCACAAGGTGCATGCAAATGGCTTCTCTCCTGTATGCGTGCGAAGATGCGTACGCAAATTATGAGCTTCAGAGAATGATGTTTCGCACAAGGTGCATGCAAATGGCTTCTCTCCTGTATGCGTGCGAAGATGCCTTCGCAAATTATCAGCTTTGGAGAATGATTTTTCGCACTCGGTGCATGCAAATGGCTTCTCTCCTGTATGCGTGCGAAGATGCCTTCGCAAATTATCAGCTTTGGAGAATGATTTTTCGCACTCGGTGCATGCAAATGGCTTCTCTCCTGTATGGTTGCGAAGATGCCTACGCAATTTGCCAGCTTCAGAGAATGATGTTTCGCACAAGGTGCATGCAAATGGCTTCTCTCCTGTATGCGTGCGAAGATGCCTTCGCAAACTGCCAGCTTGAGAGAATGATTTTTCGCACAAGGTGCATGCAAATGGCTTCTCTCCTGTATGCGTGCGAAGATGCCTTCGCAAACTGCCTGCTCGAGAGAATGATTTTTCGCACAATGTGCATGCCAATGGCTTCTCTCCTGTATGGTTGCGAAGATGCTTACGCAATTTGCCAGCTTGAGAGAATGATTTTTCGCACAAGGTGCATGCAAATGGCTTCTCTCCTGTATGCGTGCGAAGATGCGTACGCAAATTATGAGCTTCAGAGAATGATGTTTCGCACAAGGTGCATGCAAATGGCTTCTCTCCTGTATGCGTGCGAAGATGCCTTCGCAAATTATCAGCTTTGGAGAATGATTTTTCGCACTCGGTGCATGCAAATGGCTTCTCTCCTGTATGCGTGCGAAGATGCGTACGCAAATTATCAGCTTCAGAGAATGATTTTTCGCACAAGGTGCATGCCAATGGCTTCTCTCCTGTATGCGTGCGAAGATGCCTTCGCAAATTATCAGCTTTGGAGAATGATTTTTCGCACACGGTGCATGCAAATGGCTTCTCTCCTGTATGCGTGCGAAGATGCGTACGCAAATTATCAGCCTGGGAGAATGATTTTTCGCACACGGGGGACGAAAATGGCTTCTTGCCTGTATGCGTGCGATGATGCTTTCGCAAAGTGCCAGCTTCAGAGAATGCGATTCCAAACTCGGTACACGCAAATGGCCTTTCTCCTGTATGCACGCGAAGATGCCTTTGCAAATGTCCAGCTTCAAAGAATGATTTTCCGCACTCGGTGCACGCAAATGGCTTCTCTCCTGTATGTGTGCGAAGATGCCTACGCAAATTGCCAGCTTCAGAGAATGATTTTTCGCACAAGGTGCATGCAAATGGCCTTTCTCCTGTATGTATGGGAAGATGCCTACGCAAACTGCCAGCTTGAGAGAATGATTTTTCGCACTCGGTGCACGCAAAGGGCTTCTCTCCTGTATGTATGCGAAGATGCCTACGCAAACTGCCAGCTTGAGAAAATGATTTTCCGCACAAGGTGCATGCCAATGGCTTCTCGCCCGTGTGTGTCCTCAAGTGGATCTTCAGAGCACTAGCTGAGCTACAGTTCAGTTGACACGCAGGGCAACAAACCATTTTACTGGTCAAAGCGTGACCGTAAACACGGCGCGATCTGTCCGTAAGGTTCGGCGTTGTAGGTGTTGCGGCGCGTCGCGGCGGTGCGTGCGACGGAGTTTGAGTTCTGTGGGTCGGATGCGGCCCCGTTGGCTCGGACAGACACGTCAGGGCGCTTTCGTCGCAAAAATCGAACTGAAGTCTCCAAGTGTCCCCGACTGTCTCCCGAGTCCTGACCGAGCCCCGGAGCCGGTATGCCGTGCTCTGCCGCTCCAAACACCAGAGCGAGCCCACCAATCAGCATATGTGTTACAAATTAGTGCTCGCCCCCGCATAGGCGAGGGGGGGGGGGGGGGGGGGGGGGGGGGCGGGTGGGTCTCGCTCCTGTCTTCGGTTCCGGCGTTCGCCCCCTCCCCCGCACACCCGAAGTGCAGACCGGGTGTCCTGCAAGTCCGTTCAGGGCGGGAACCCCGGGCTCGTCTGCCTGCCTGCCAGCTTGACTGCCCCGGCGGGGCCTCGGACCAGCGCTGACGCGGGCCTCTGGACCACGGCAGTGCGCAGAGCCTCGGTGCGCGGCTCGTGGCCGCGATGAAGGGCGGCTTGGGGCAGGGGAGTGGGCACTTCTTGAGCACGGCGGTTCGCAGGTGGCCTGCTGCTGACCCGCAGAGACACTCGAATCATAAATTCCTCATTGTTTCACATGAGCCCTAACCTAATTTAAACACTAAAATCTTATTTCTACGGTGAGGATGGGCTTTCCCGGGTGGCCAGCACAATTACAGTGTAGTGCCGGCTCCATGGCCAGAGCGAGGCGACGCGCAGCGGGCGGCCGGGCCCGGCCCCGCAAGGCAGAAATCCACTGCAATCCGTTCAGGCGACCGGCCTGCCGCTCCACAACTGAGGGGTCGATAGCGTTGGCCGGGTGGCCATGGCGTCTTCCTAGAATCCGCCCGTGCAGCCTCGTTACACACCTCAGTGCCAACGTGTTCGCTTGGGCTGCGAGGAAATGGATACATTTCCTTCGGCTGGTATGACAGTATGGCGTTACCGACACCGAACCGACAGGGAGGAGTCAGTGCCATGGCAGGGGTCGCTCCAAGAAATTGACATATGCGGGTGGCCACGCAAGACCACCTGACATGCTTTCAATAATCAAAGTCAATTAATCGAATTTTTTAGAACCGACCCCTTTCAACAGGGCCTGTCAAAAAACTCAAATATTTATTCAAAAGCCGTTGCATAATTGACTAGCGTTTCAAATTTGGGCCTGTCACGCAATTTCACTTGCAGCCCCAGTGCGCCCCGCCTGCCCCTTGCCATGTGGTGGCTCTGCAGGCGAACCATGAGATTGGGGGCGGGGCCCACCCAGCCACCGGCCTCCGGTGCCGGGCCGTCACAGCGCGCCGTCGTCCGCTCGCTGCTACGCTTCGGCGGCCAGCTTCGTGTGTCTGGTGGCCCCAGGTCCGCCATGGGAGCGACGCCTCTGGCGGTGTCCGTAAATTATTCCTGTTGTCTTAGTCTGACGAGGAGGGAGGGGGCGGGGGGGGGGGGGGGGGGGAGGGGGTTCATGTCCACTGCATAGCGTCGGGTCCACTGCATCACATCTAGGAGTCTGGGTGGGTGGGTTTAGGCAGTATGCAGGCGACACTCCTAAGAGGGAAAGGGGTTGCAGCGGTGATCGGCATTAAAGGGGTGACTGCCGGTTGGGCGGCAGCGGCCGTGCTGTGGCCCAGCGGTGCCGCGGCCCCGTCTAGGGCAGCGCCTGCCTGGAGGGGGGGGGGGGGGGGGCTGCTTGCCGCCCCGCCGCTGGTCCTGCTCGGGCCTGCGCTGCTGGCCGGCGTGGGCTGCAAGGGACAACACATACCAGCGCAGACAAAGAACCGATCACTGCTGCTCACGCCCATAAGGGCGCACTAAGGGTACCAAGGGGTAAACACATTTGATTTTTAGGGTTATCGTTAGTTAACCCTTTAACTGCAGGTAACTGCTGTATACAAGTTGCTAGTTATTCTCTTGTCTTCTATACTAGTATATACTAGGGGGGTCTGGTGCGTGGCCGTGGCCGTGGACGTGGCCGTGGCCGTGGCCGTGGCCGTGGCCCGTGGCGTCGTTCGTAGTTATCCAGCAAGCATAACATTGAGGAGGTCGCCAAGCCTATAGGAACACACGAGTACTCCCGCGCCTCGCGGGGGGCGGGAGCGGGGTGAGCGCGTCGGCGTCGCCTAGCCAGGCGCAGCAAGCCACGCCACGCACGCCACAGCCACAACGCACCACTCCACGCCACGCCTCGAGTGCGTGCCAGCTCCAGCGACGCCTCACCACGCCACAGCTGTAAAACGAGTTGTAAGCAAACATTCATCGGCGCCCGGCCGCAGGGACGTAAGTGCATAGACAAGGGCCTACTAACAGCGGCCAGCCAAGGCACACGAACTCTAGCCTCAGCTTAATGCGCCGCCACTACTTATGCACAGACAAACGCGGACAAGCACGAAAACGGGCCCTCTGCGTATGAGGTCGCTGGCTAGGGCTGCGAACGAACTAGCTAGGGCTGTGAAGGAGCTGGGAAAGCTGCGAACTAGGGTAACGGTAATGCCAGCCCCTAACAGGGCCTGTCAAAAAAGTAGAGAGCACCTCGCTACGCTCAGGCTCAAAAAGCGGGAGCAACAAAGATGGAATAAGCACAGCTCGGCCCTACCCCCTTAGCTCAGTAGTGCCTCGACGCGTCTCTCTCGCTTAGGCGGTGGAAGCGAGGACCAGAGAGGCATGCAAGTTCGATGTTCACGTTCGATGTTCACGTTCGAATAAGTTCACGTGGATGTTCACGTTCGAATAAGTTCACGTTCAGTTCACGTGCAAATAAGTTCACGTGCAAGTCCGAATTAGTTCACGTGCAAGTTCGAAGTTCACGTGCATGTAGAAATTAGTTCACGTAAGCTGTCACAACACACTGCTCAGCATGGCTAAGGCAAACAATGTTAAAAATGTTCAAAATTGTCAAAAAAGGTTCAAAGTTGTTCAAAATGTACCAGATTGGACGATAACCCTGTGAAGCGCTCGCTGAGCGTTTTTTTCCGTACAAAGATTATAATCGGGCAAGATTATTTGGGATTATAAAGATTATTTGGGATTATTAAGATTTTTAAAACTAGGAAGGATTATTGCGATTATCAAGGATTATCAGGGATTATCAAAGATTAACAGGGATTATTAAGGATTATAAGGGTTATTTCAGAGATTAGGGGCCATTCACATGTTACGTCGCCATGATTTTGGCCACAGAGGACCCCCCCCTCCCCCACGTGATCACGTGCTAACCTAACCTTGCCATGTTGAAGCATAGGAGGTAATCAGTGACTAGAACTCCCCCCCCCCCCCAGTGATGACGTAATATGTGAATGGCCCCTTACGAAGAATTCACGATTGCTTGGCTAGATTTTTCAGTGATTACTCGAGATTATATGGGATTATTGGAGATTATCTGAGATTATCGAGGATTATTTGGGATTACCGAGGATTACAAGGATTATGAAAGATTATGGGAATACTTGGGATTATCGGGATTATTTTTCAGATTATTTTATGAGTGTACGAAGATTATCGAATGTGTTTACCCCTTGAAGGGTACTCATCCAGCATGAACCGGCGGTTGACACTCGGCTGTTCGCCGCTCGTTCTGCCGAGTGTTCCTGTGGGGTGCGAGGTGACCAGCCTCCCTGCGGTGGGCCGCCGCACACCCACCTCGCCCACAGCACTGCCTTGCAAATCACCATTTCACTACTTGACACACTCTGCACTTCACTGCACTACCCTGCACTGCCTTGCAACTACTCTGCAGCAGGCCGCTGTGGTTGCTAGCCTTTCTGCCTGGGCCGGGGCACGACCGAGACCGTGGCAGGGGTCTGGGCCCCAAGGGCTTCGCCCGTCTGGAGCGACCTAAAACACGTCCGCTCTCTTTCACACCCCAAGCCGAACTCCGCAGAGGCTGTTTTTTGGCAGGCCCTCCAGCGGCTGGAAGGGCCGCACGCTGCTGCCGTGAGTACACAGCGCGTGTGCGGTGCCTGATGGGCGCCGCGCCGATACGCCGCGCCGCCGGCTTCGGACGGCAACGCCACCGCCACCGGCGAAAAAACGACGGCGCGCCGCCGCGCCGCTGACTCCGAGCACGGCTAGAGTCACTTATAAAGTGTATCCGCAAAAGTAGCTTTGGGGATACCCCCTGACAGTTTTTGTTCAGCCATTTTCCGCAGGATAGCGCCACCGTCGTTGTGAATTTTAGAACCATAACCACCTATCTGCGTAAAAGTTCGATGTAAGCTACTGGACCTATTTTCATGCTCCTGCGGGGCAGTGACCGGGCCCCCGCTGCCCTCCCTCCAGAGTAGGCCATCAACTAATTATACGGATCCCCATTGATGCAGTGTCAACAGCCTCCGCCGGGTCTCGGGGCACGCACATTCGGTACGGTATTGTTCTCGCGTCAATAGCATGCTAGTCCGTTTTCAATATTTTTAATCATGCGTTTGGATGTGTTCAATGATCGGTCCAATACTTAGAGCACGTTTTTACGAACAAATTGGTGTTTTGCAGAAATTTGTAGCTCTATCCGTTCGAAACTTAGATCTTGTGTTAGCCCGCTCCGCCGGTCGCCGGCGACACAAGGGTTTCTACTTCTGGAGGCTCTGGTGAGCGTTAGAATCGTCGGATCCGCATGGCCGGCACAGCGTCTGAAAGCTTACTCATTTTGCTACACCCCGCTCGCTGACATTCTTCCCCTAAAGTCAATAGCCAAGGAGCTGGAGACGCGACAAGGTCGACGCGCACGGCCTGCAAGGCGCCGGTGACGCAGCTTTCACGTATTGATAAGGCTGTAGTTTGCGCTAGGGTGGTCTAATCGATGCGACAGACACACCATTCGAAAGCTCAGACTTTATTCTAAAATCGCTCTTCCTAGAGTGCTTCTTCTAAAATGAACAGGGGAGGCGTCGGAGACAGACGAAAGTCAACGCGTGCCGCTCTCCCGGCTTTGCCGCTCTGCCCGTGCGCGGGAGGAAAGAGCTGGAGAGCCAAAGTCGCATCGCCAGGCGGGCCTCCTCCATCCTCCGGCTCGAGCCCGGGCGGGGTCCGGCGGGTCCGCGTTTACTGCTCTCTTTGTCTGTGCCATCCTATGCACACAATTGAGGCTAAGACTCCTGCATCCCATTACTCCCGACGCAGTTCCTCCATACGTCGCCAGCGCCACTGTGCAGACAGCGTTTTGGAGCCCGGCAAATTCAAAAGAGGCAAAACGCACCCAAAACAGCATATTTTCTGGAATCTTTGAGGCCTAAACTATGGGTCGCACAGAAAAACCCATGGTATCTTTGAGTAGGGGAAAGGCTGCCCTACGGGGGATAAGGGGTCAAGTGTAGGATCCGAAAATTCCTTGAGGTCATAAACGGTGTCCGCGTGTTGCCATCAAAAAGCACGGAAAAGGCCAAACTTTGACCGGCAAAATCATACTTTTGTGAACGGAATTCCGAACTTTTGACCCTTTATCCCCCGTACAAGAGTCTTTCCCCGACACGTTGATATGTCTTACGTCATTGTGCGATGGATAGTTTAGGCCCTTGGGGCGGCGGGCTGAGGCTAGCCACCGGCGGTCACGGTGAACTGGACTTCCGGACGGCCCATCACTAGATGGTGACCGCGGCGTAGGTCAACTGTGACCTGCTACGGGGACCCACTTGGTTGGCTATGAAGTGGGAGCCCTGGGCGCGCCAAACTTGAACTTGAACTTGTTGGGGGCTGGAATTACCGTTCCCCTAGTTCGCAGCTTTCGCAGCTCTTTCACAGCACTAGCCAGTTCCTTCGCAGCCCTAGCCAACCACCACTACTGTTAGTAGGCCCTTGTCTATGCACTTATGGCCCTGCGGGCGGGCGGCGATGACAGAGCTTTTGTTTACATCTCAATTTTACATCTGTGGCGCGGCGTGGCGCGGCGAGGCAGCACTGGAGCTGTCACGCACTCAAAGGCGTGGCGTGCAGCGAAGCGTGGCGTGGCTTGCTTCGCCTAGATAGACGACGCTGACCCCTCCTGCTCCCGCTCCCCCGCCCCCGCACTCGCACGCATGTGCGAGGGCTCTCCGCGCCCAGCAAAACCGGTTTGCAAATATCTGCTCTGGTTCTCGAGCAGGAGTAATTGGCTTCCTACATAATTTTTTGGATATAGGTTGCATGTGTGCTACGGGGTACGGGTATCTGTTAGATCGATTCAATACCTACAAAATGAATGTGCGATGGAAAGCAAATAGGCGTAACGGCTCCTAAATTATGGTCCGTTTGTATTTCCAACTCCAAGCGGTCGTCAGCTCTGACGGAGGCGCTGCAGCGTGCATGCCGACATTCTTGGCCCCGCTGGTCGATTGCTATTTCGCATGCGACGGTCAAGCGATGCGATTGTAGTGCAAAGTGTGACCTCTATGATGATATGTGTGTGCATCCGATACGACAGTTTGAGCAATATCTACCCGTGGTGGCAGTCGGCTTTGCAAGGCTCTGCCGCTCGATCGCGCGACAGCATTATTTCACCGTCCAGCTCGTTACCTGTTCGTTTTATGTGAGAAATGTAAGTGAGACGATTGTAGTGCAAAGCGTGAGCTTACTGATGTGTGTGTGCTCCCGATAAAACAATTCAGGCAATATCTCGAGCGCCGGTAATAGTGCTATCTGTGTCGGCCGCTCCTGCAGTATGTGCCCTGCTGGCACCGAGCGCAAGATATGAGGGAGGGGTCCTAGGCTTGTGAAGGCACATAAGCACAAATTGTTGCCAATTTTGCGACATTTATTCAAATATTATTTATTACATGACATCCGCCGCGCGCATCAGGCAAATCGCAGAAAATATTTTAATAAACCTATTGCTTTCTCCGTCCATCGTATTGGCACGAACACCTTTCTGCTTCACTGTGGCGGCATAATGGAAACTTCTCCATAATTTCATACATCCTATTCAACGCCGTTTCTGAACATGCATCCTTGCACTCTTTTGAAAGGAAGGGGGTACCGTGGTATGGCATTCACGGATAAATTTCGGGGTCATTCGGAACGGGATGGCTTTTTCAACCATTCCCTCTCTTTCAACATTAGCAACAAAGCTTAATCCATTGAAAAAGCAAAGTCCACGTTTCTGGCACACCGTCATGGCAGTATTGCAAACAGCTTTCGAAAAGCCATTGCCTTCAAGTTCCTCTCGAAACTTTGCGTAGTTCATACATCCATATCCGTTTTGCTCTAAGAATGAAACTAATTTAGTTGCAACATAGGCCACTTTCACAGATTCAAAATTGTCATTCCTCACTGTGTCTGACATTTGAATTCTGTGGTTATCATAAACATGCTTATATCTTGAGTCTCTTTCCTTGTACACTAGCTCTCCACAGAAGACACAAGGCAGCTTCCATCGGACTGCGCACGATGTTGATCCCAACCCTCGGCATATTTTTTTTTCGGTTTTCTGGAACACAATGATTACTTCATAATTTAATAACAAACAAAACATTAAGCACAAATGTAGTTTTCTGGTTTTTATTTGGCACGTAATAATGCTTAAATATGGGCCTGTCACGCAGCAGTCACATATGTGGCTGTTTTTTTGAACAATAAGCACACTAAGTTTTTAATCAGGCTGTGCTGTGCAGGGCACATCAGATGGTTTGCCTGCCCACGAGGCGATGCTCAGTTCAGCACCCCCGGCGGACGACCGCATCGGCCCCTAACTGGGGGGCGCGTCGAATAGGTTGCCTCCCGCGCGGGGACGTTGTCAATTGGGTTGCCTATGTAGAGGCTGGGCGGCCTCTCTCTCTGTCTGTCTATGTCCCCCCCCCCCCCCAGCACGCATGAGAGATATCATAGATGTAGTATTTCTCATACTACATCCATGTGAGAGGTGCGCCAACCCTGCGCCGGTCGGCTATACTGGACCCCAAGGAGCGGGGGCAGGGTTGGGGTAGGGTAGGGTGGGGGCTTCAGCACAAACAAGCCCGAGCCTGCACTCTGTCATACATTCGTGTTGGTCTTGACTGTTTGAAAGCAGACAAATACTCTTTTTCGCAACGTCTATTGTACAATACAGAGTAATGGTAAATACAAAGTAGTAAATTATTCATCCAATTTAGAAAAATACAATGACTGTGCTACATACGCGCACTTGTCCTGCCCCCTCCAGCTCCGCAAACTCGGCCGCTCTGGCCGGTCGGCGTGGTCACTCCGACCACGGCTAGGCCGGACGGCAAATGTGTGAGAGAGAGAGAGAGAGAGAGAGAGAGAGAGAGAGAGAGAGAGAGAGAGAGAGAGAGAGAGAGAGAGAGAGAGAGAGAGAGAGAGGAACGAACTAAAACACACTTCGGTTTGACTGCTGAATTCTCTCGGAACGCACTCGGCTCGCCCTGCCTAAGCCAGGTCGCACCGACCACGCAGCTGCGGCGGCTGCGACGGTGGTCTGCTGGGAGGGTCATGCGGGGTGCGGCGTACAGCGTGCGACATGCGGGGGAGGAGAGGAGGGGCATGCAGGGGAGGGGGAAGGGGGGTCTGACCAAGGCCTCAGGGCGCCCCGAGAGGGCCCCACGAGAAATACTACATCCATGGCCCCACGCCCCGTGCGCCGATTCCGCCGGGGGCCGGGTGCGGGGAAGGGGCAGGGGTAAGACCCATTCCCCCCTTCCCCCCTCCCCTGCATGCCCCTCCTCTCCTCCCCCGCATGTCGCACGCTGTACGCCGCACCCCGCATGACCCTCCCAGCAGACCACCGTCGTGGGGAAAGGGGATGGGTCCAGTCTGATGGTAGCGCAGAGCTGGTAGCCAAAATAACCGATTAGTGCGCTAGCGTAGTTCGGGTTAAACACGGGTTAAATCCGAGCGCTGCAGCTTCCGCGCCGCGTGGCTCCGTGTCACGGTGACACGGGCTCCACTCCCCCAACATCCACCGCGCCGGACCAAAATTTTTGAGGCGCTGGGCGCTGCGCCCCCGTGCCGACGCCCTGGCATATGCTCGCACTCGCTCGCTCCCGCGTCTGCAGCGCTGCCCGTGCTTGTGCGCTCGCCCCGCTCCCCGCACTCCCAGCCGTGCGCCGTGTTCCGTCGCGGCGCTCCCGACCGGCCGTGTTCGTGCTATCAACAGCGGACCGTACCCCCGCCCTCGGCCCCCCCCCCCAAAAAACAGAATAACCGAGATTCGATACAAATTGGAAGTTTGCCCGTTTGCCCCTAAAGATAGGCAACCGGATAAGCCCCCCCCCCCCCCCCCTGCTGTTCAAAGTCTGCGCGCTTTGCCTCACCGCGCCAAACGCCACGCCACCGCAGCGTGCATCGCCGGGGCCGGTCTGCCGTGGTCGGCACCGGCCAGCTCTGGTCAGGACCAGCCGACCAAGCTGCGACTCGCTTGGTCGGACGAGCGACCAGGCCTGGCGGGCGCTAGGTCGGCGTACGGCCACGCTGACCGGCCAGAGCGGCCGGGTTTGCGGAGCTCTGCTGCGCCCCCCCCCCCTCCTCGTGACCGACCGTTCTTCATTCTTGAATTATCCTTTACACTATACAAAAACTATGGTGACTTACTGTGGTGATGTGAGTGTATTCGGACAGTCAGCTGATGCATCGTCACCACCGGTAGGCGTGGACTGGCCTGCGCCTGCAGTGGCTGCAGAGGGCAGTGCCTGCGCAGCCTGACGGGATTCTTGTACAGCAGGGTATTCAGGAGAGGATATTTCTAGTTTAATTGGACGGTGCAGGAGGGACCTGGAACAACACAGGTTACTTTTTCGTGAAGGCTGCAGCTTGCACGTGATCCCCAGAACTCAGGGTACCTCGCGAAGGGGCAACCGGGGCAACCACCCACGCTAGGATTCCAATGAGACAGTCAATGGGAATTTTTTTCCAATTGGTCTCCATTGGAGGGCAAAATCCCCATTGGTTTAGGAGGTCATCACCCGATTGATTTATGGAACCCTGGTCCCATAGGAAGACAATCCAATTGGAGGTAGCTCCCTATTGGAAATGCATTTCCCATTGCGAAAGAAATGTGATCGCTTGGAGATTCGAACTTTCGACCTTCCTCTTAGAACTCCGACCGTCTACTGTCTGCGCCACCAAGCTTCCCACGAGGAGAGTGGGTCCCTACGGATACTTATTGGAATTTGATCCCAATGGTGAGCTTCCAATGGGAATACATTCCCATTGGTTATACTCCAATAGGGACGCGGATCCCAATGGACGGCTACCAATCGGGAAGAGATTTCTCATTGGTCAGATGCCCATTGGAATGGGGTTCCATTGGCTCAGAGTCCTTTATCCAATTGGGAACAATCGACCAATAGGAAGCACTCCGTCAACCCAATGGAATGCCTAAATCTCCATTGGAACCAATGAGCGCCATTGGAATCCTAGTGCGGGCACTCATTTTAACCAACTACACTGATTTCAGAATTTCGTGGGATTCCCGTGGGTTTCGTTAATTTTCGAATTTTATTGCGTTTCTGGTTCTTTCAGCCTATGTAGATGCTATTTTTCGGCATAAAGTCCAAGTCCAACTTTAAAATCGCAATTTTGTTAAATTGGTCTTTAAAAATGTCTAGAATTTCGTACACACGAGTGATTCGCCCCTCGGCCCCTGCCAACTCCATGCCATTCCCCCGCCGACCCCACCGCCAATCCTGCCGAACCGCGTGGCATCTGCCCGCTAACGACAAGCAGGCCATGTGAAGTTCGCCACCCACAATGCAATGCCTGGCGGAGTACTAAAGGATCAGGCTCGGCTAAGATAAAAGGTCTGTCCAGCTTCACAAGGAGCGGTTTACACACTCTCAAAAAAGAATGCTTGAAACAAGCATAAATGCTTGATCCAAATCACTTTTTATGCTAACCGCAAATTCTCCGCCAAGCATAATATGCTTGTTCCAAGCATGACTCTGCACGATTCAAGAACATTATGCTTGACTCAAGTATCATCACAACTGGCGCCAAGCTTTGTTATGCTTGGAACACATTTCGTATCCTTGAAACAAGCATCATGTTCTTTGATTTAAGAAACCCCGCCAAGAATCCTCATTTAACGTAAATTTTGCCTTAGTGCAAGCATTCATTTTTGAGAGTGCAGCCCTAGGTATGTTGAATGGTTTGCATACGTTTGTAAAACTACGGAACAAGTATATTAAAATGAGCTTACCCAGAACTTTCTCCAACCGATTCATCATCTGATGAGCACAGGTCAATAACCATATGAGAAACTGGAGTGCGCTTTTCCTGGGGCTCTGATTCGGCTCTGTAATGCACGTAAGGAGCATTGGTTTTAGGAACAGTAAGGAGGATACACGGGGGAATACACTCACGAGAGGTTCGATAGCCTAATGGTTAGTAAAACTTTGCCTCCCAACCCTCCTCTCTGTTGAATCATTTCCGCTGCCCCTGAGCCCCCACCCCTTCTCCGTAATTCAGTCAGGCTGACAGACATTTCATGATATCGCGATTTGCCACCACCTCAGTATCATCTTGATTGCAACGCTCTCTTGCTGTGGCCATTATAAACTTACATGACTATCAAAACTCGGTGAAAGGGGGGAGGGGGATGGTGGAAACAAGAGTCAATGTCAGAAAAATAAAATTGAATCGACTAAGGAATGTCGCCTTTATGTATCAATTGACTCGATAAAATAAGCTGATACTCCTTAGTCGATTCAACATCATTTTTCTGAGAGTGGGTGACAGGCGCGCTCTGGCCGGATTCGCGTTTGGTACGCCGGTAGTGTTGGTGCGGTACTCCGGAGGTGCACCGGTGCTACCCCGGTGGTACACCGAGGGTTTTGCCGAGTCTAGAGTGGAAGTTCATAACGGCCACAGCAGAGCATTCAAAGATGACACCGAGCGAAAAAAAAAATAGATTTTGGAAGCATCTATTTATTTACCTGGACGGAGAATAATCCTGACAGTAACGGCAAGTACTGTCCCATTGCTTGAATACACTTTCTAGATTTTCACCTGGCGCATGCTGAAAGTACTCATAAAATAGTTCACGATCCTCTTTGAGAGTACTCTCCGCAATGGTTCGAACGCAGACTAGCCCATGAGCAGGGTACTGTTTGCTGAATGGTTGCTGCTTGAGAGTGATAGTTGACTCGAATCGGGGTGCGTGGTTAAAAAACCGGGCTGGTCCTAGAATACAAATGGAGTAGGAATGAAAGAAAGACACACAAAAGGATGGTAGGCACTTAACACTTTCACACAAACACACGCACACACACACACACACACACGCAAGTTGCCTAGCCTTACCTGACAAGAATCCACCGTGTTTTGAAGTTTTGTTGATTCCGAACGGTGAAAACTGGAATCGATGAAGTAGCTCCTTGGGCATTGATTTTGGAATATGGAAATAATAACCAATTGTGATGTTCAAAGCATCATGATAATTGCTGCACGACATAATGTTGTTAAACGACCGAGAGTTAAAGGTCACAGTTGCCTGATAACAAAGCAAACACCTACCTAGTCGTGAGCCACACACCATTACCCCTCCTGGACTTTTTCTCACTGAAAAGATCCTGTCGAAGTCCTCGTATAAGGGGTCAAATATTTTCCTTATCATTTTCTTATCTTCATCGCTTATGCGACTATCAATCTCGCACTTACATGAGCACACTCTTCTCGAAGCATTAAAACGTGTGTGGCCACAGTGCAAATCATACTCCAGAAGAGCAAGAACAAAGCTTGGTGCATTCAAACGAGAACGAATAAATTTCTGATCCTGCACACTCAAATGCACAGGGCTTGCAGTCTTTGCCATTTCAGAAATTTGAGGTGGCAACTAGAAGTGGTCACCAGCGTACTTCTGGAGACGCCTACTCGGGGTCTGCCTTGATGGTCGACGCGTCGATGCGGAGGGAACAGGAGGAGGCACAGTTGCTCAGTGGCCGCTCCGGCAGGAACTGCTCGGGCGGTTTCCGCTGGGGCGGCTACCGCTCGAGCAGATCCCGTTTGGGCAAACGGCGGCCAACCAGGCCAACCAGGGGACCGAGTAGACCTCCCGAGCAAACAGCGCGCAGGGTGCTGGATGGGAGTGGGGAGGGGAACAGGCACCCCTGAAAGGGCCCCCAACCAGACGGCTCGCACGAGTGCTCGGCGTTTATTTTCAACGGGTGAGTCAGAGCAGCGTCGCCATGTTGTTGTATCCAAGGACAAGCCAAGGAGCGCGCACGGTGGCGGCAGGCCGATGCGGGAGCCTCCCACCCCAGTCGTCGTCAACGCCAGGGAACACGGAGCAGAGCACAGGAGAAAACCTCTACCCCCCTCCCCCCCTTTCCCCAGCCCCTCCCCATCCGAGAAAACTTCGACTAGAGTCCTAATATCTACATGAACTTCGACCACACGCCACTCGAGGGCCATAGTGTTGTAGGTGGGGGAGGCGACACCTCAGCACTGAATCGTCCACAACTCCTGTGACTGAGTCTAGGCAGCGGGCAATAAGGACACACGTCGATCGTCACGACCCTAGTGCTTAATTACGGTGCACTTCTTCGCATAGCTTTCAGGATAAACAGATTGTACAAAATATGGGGGGCGTAGCAAGTCATAGTTGACCTATATGCCGCGGTCACCATCTTGACCACGGTAAAAACATCGCTTAGGAATCCTAGGGGATTTTGTCAAAACCGAGACAACTTGACCCAAACTTAGGAAGTCCCTAGGAGTTGGGCGAAGATTCCTAGGGACTCCTTGGAACTGGTCTCCTCGGTCTACGTTCCTAGGAAGTCCCTAGGAAATCGGCGCGATTCCTAGGGAATCCCTAGGAATCCGTTTCCAGGGGTCCGGAGAAGAGCCGAAACGGAAATAAGAGGGGAACCGCAGCAGAGAGTATCTCCGGCCGCGGCGTCGGCCACGAGCCAACATCAAAAATTTGGAGGCTTAGCTCTTGCTGACGATATGTCACGACCATTTGATAGGGTCACACAGCACAGCGCATCAACCGCGGGGCCCCCGGATCTACTGTCGAGGGCCGCGCGCTAGGAGTGCTGCGCTGAGTGACCCTATCAACTGGTCGTGACATATCGTCAGCGAGAGCTAAGCCTCAAATTTTGATGTTGGCTCGTGGCCGACGCCCGCGGTCGGAGATACTCTCTGCTGCCTCTTATTTCCGTTTCGGCTCTTCTCCGGACCCCTGGAAACGGATTCTAGGGATTCCCTAGGAATCGCGCCGATTTTCTAGGGACTGCCTAGGAACGTAGACCGAGGAGACCAGTTCCAAGGGAGTCCCTAGGAGTCTGCACCCAACTCCTAGGGACTTTCTAGGTTTCGGTCAAGTTGTCTCGGTTTTGACAAAATCCCCTAGGATTCCTAGGTTATGTTGTTACCGTGTGTTGGGCCGTACGTGGTACGTATTTGATATTCGCATCAATGAATATGCGGAGCGCAAGTTCCAAAACAGCAGTCGGCACCCCTGGAAGGGCCCCCAACCAGACGGCTCGCACGAGTGCTCGGCGTTTATTTTCAACGGGTGAGTCAGAGCAGCGTCGCCATGTTGTTGTATCCAAGGACAAGCCAAGGAGCGCGCACGGTGGCGGCAGGCCGATGCGGGAGCCTCCCACCCCAGTCGTCGTCAACGCCAGGGAACACGGAGCAGAGCACAGGAGAAAACCTCTACCCCCCTCCCCCCTTTCCCCAGCCCCTCCCCATCCGAGAAAACTTCGACTAGAGTCCTAATATCTACATGAACTTCGACCACACGCCACTCGAGGGCCATAGTGTTGTAGGTGGGGGAGGCGACACCTCAGCACTGAATCGTCCACAACTCCTGTGACTGAGTCTAGGCAGCGGGCAATAAGGACACACGTCGATCGTCACGACCCTAGTGCTTAATTACGGTGCACTTCTTCGCATAGCTTTCAGGATAAACAGATTGTACAAAATATGGGGGGCGTAGCAAGTCATAGTTGACCTATATGCCGCGGTCACCATCTTGACCACGGTAAAAACATCGCTTAGGAATCCTAGGGGATTTTGTCAAAACCGAGACAACTTGACCCAAACTTAGGAAGTCCCTAGGAGTTGGGCGAAGATTCCTAGGGACTCCCTTGGAACTGGTCTCCTCGGTCTACGTTCCTAGGAAGTCCCTAGGAAATCGGCGCAATTCTAGGGAATCCCTAGGAATCCGTTTCCAGGGTCGGAGAAGAGCCGAAACGAAAATAAGAGAGGGGAACCGCAGCAGAGAGTATCTCCGGCCGCGGCGTCGGCCACGAGCCAACGTCAAAAATTTGGAGGCTTAGCTCTTGCTGACGATATGTTACGACCATTTGATAGGGTCACTCAGCGCAGCGCATCAACCGCGGGGCCTCGGATCTACTGTCGAGGGCCGCGCGGAGTGCTGCGCTGGTGACCCTGTCATATGGTCGTGACACATCGTCAGAGAGAGCTAAGTCTCTAAATTTTTGACGATGGCTCGTGGCCGACGTCGCGGCCGGAGATATTCTCTGCTGCGGCTCTTCTCCGGACCCCTGGAAATGGAATCGCGTCGATTTCCTAGAGACTTCCTAGGAACGTAGACCGAGGTGACCAGTTCCATCCAAGGGAGTCCCTAGGAATTTACACCCAACTCCTAGGGACTTCCTAGGTTTGGGTCAAGTTGTCTCGGTTTTGACAAAATCCCCTAGGACTCCTAGGCGATGTTTTTACCGTGTGTTGGGCCGTACGTGGTACGTATTTGATATTCGCATCAATGAATATGCGGAGCGCAAGTTCCAAAACAGCAGTCGGCACCCCTGGAAGGGCCCCGAACCAGACGGCTCGCACGAGTGCTCGGCGTTTATTTTCAACGGGTGAGTCAGAGCAGCGTCGCCATGTTGTTGTATCCAAGGACAAGCCAAGGAGCGCGCACGGTGGCGGCAGGCCGATGCGGGAGCCTCCCACCCCAGTCGTCGTCAACGCCAGGGAACACGGAGCAGAGCACAGGAGAAAACCTCTACCCCCCCTCCCCCCCTTTCCCCAGCCCCTCCCCATCCGAGAAAACTTCGACTAGAGTCCTAATATCTACATGAACTTCGACCACACGCCACTCGAGGGCCATAGTGTTGTAGGTGGGGGAGGCGACACCTCAGCACTGAATCGTCCACAACTCCTGTGACTGAGTCTAGGCAGCGGGCAATAAGGACACACGTCGATCGTCACGACCCTAGTGCTTAATTACGGTGCACTTCTTCGCATAGCTTTCAGGATAAACAGATTGTACAAAATGTGGGGGGCGTAGCAAGTCATAGTTGACCTATATGCCGCGGTCACCATCTTGACCACGGTAAAAACATCGCCTAGGAATCCTAGGGGGATTTTGTCAAAACCGAGACAACTTGACCCAAACTTAGGAAGTCCCTAGGAGTTGGGCGAAGATTCCTAGGGACTCCCTTGGAACTGGTCTCCTCGGTCTACGTTCCTAGGAAGTCCCTAGGAAATCGGCGCGATTCCTAGGGAATCCCTAGGAATCCGTTTCCAGGGGTCCGGAGAAGAGCCGAAACGGAAATAAGAGAGGGAACCGCAGCAGAGAGTATCTCCGGCCGCGGCGTCGGCCACGATCAACATCAAAAATTTGGAGGTTTAGCTCTTGCTGACGATATGTCACGACCATTTGATAGGGTCACACAGCACAGCGCATCAACCGCGGGGCCCCCGGATCTACTGTCGAGGGCCGCGCGCTAGGAGTGCTGCGCTGAGTGACCCTATCAACTGGTCGTGACATATCGTCAGCGGAAATAAGCCTCCAAATTTTGATGTTGGCTCGTGGCCGACGCCGCGGTCGGAGATACTCTCTGCTGCGGTTCCTCTCTTATTTCCGTTTCGGCTCTTCTCCGGACCCTGGAAACGGATTCCTAGGGTTCCCTAGGAATCGCGCCGATTTTCTAGAGACTGCCTAGGAACGTAGACCGGGAGACCAGTTCCAAGGAGTCCCTAGGAGTCTGCACCAACTCCTAGGGACTTTCTAGGTTTCGGTCAAGTTGTCTCGGTTTTGACAAAATCCCCTAGGATTCTAGGTTATGTTGTTACCGTGTGTTAGACCGTACGTGGTACGTATTTGATATTCGCATCAATGAATATGCGGAGCGCAAGTTCCAAAACAGCAGTCGGCACCCCTGGAAGGACCCCGAACCAGACGGCTCGCACGAGTGCTCGGCGTTTATTTTCAACGGGTGAGTCAGAGCAGCGTCGCCATGTTGTTGTATCCAAGGACAAGCCAAGGAGCGCGCACGGTGGCGGCAGGCCGATGCGGGAGCCTCCCACCCCAGTCGTCGTCAACGCCAGGGAACACGGAGCAGAGCACAGGAGAAAACCTCTACCCCCCCCCTCCCCCCTTTCCCCAGCCCCTCCCCATCCGAGAAAACTTCGACTAGAGTCCTAATATCTACATGAACTTCGACCACACGCCACTCGAGGGCCATAGTGTTGTAGGTGGGGGAGGCGACACCTCAGCACTGAATCGTCCACAACTCCTGTGACTGAGTCTAGGCAGCGGGCAATAAGGACACACGTCGATCGTCACGACCCTAGTGCTTAATTACGGTGCACTTCTTCGCATAGCTTTCAGGATAAACAGATTGTACAAAATGTGGGGGGCGTAGCAAGTCATAGTTGACCTATATGCCGCGGTCACCATCTTGACCACGGTAAAAACATCGCCTAGGAATCCTAGGGGATTTTGTCAAAACCGAGACAACTTGACCCAAACTTAGGAAGTCCCTAGGAGTTGGGCGAAGATTCCTAGGGACTCCTTGGAACTGGTCTCCTCGGTCTACGTTCCTAGGAAGTCCCTAGGAAATCGGCGCGATTCTAGGGAATCCCTAGGAATCCGTTTCCAGGGTCGGAGAAGAGCCGAAACGGAAATAAGAGGGGAACCGCAGCAGAGAGTATCTCCGGCCGCGGCGTCGGCCACGATCCAACATCAAAAATTTGGAGGTTTAGCTCTTGCTGACGATATGTCACGACCATTTGATAGGGTCACACAGCACAGCGCATCAACCGCGGGGCCCCGGATCTACTGTCGAGGGCCGCGCGCTAGGAGATGCTGCGCTGAGTGACCCTATCAACTGGTCGTGACATATCGTCAGCGAGAGCTAAGCCTCAAATTTTGATGTTGGCTCGTGGCCGACGCCGCGTCGGAGATACTCTCTGCTGCGGTTCCCCCTCTTATTTCCGTTTCGGCTCTTCTCCGGACCCCTGAAACGGATTCCTAGGGATTCCCTAGGAATCGCGCCGATTTTCTAGGGACTGCCTAGGAACGTAGACCGAGAGACCAGTTCCAAGGGAGTCCCTAGGAGTCTGCACCCAACTCCTAGGGACTTTCTAGGTTTCGGTCAAGTTGTCTCGGTTTTGACAAAATCCCCTAGGTTCTAGGTTATGTTGTTACCGTGTGTTGGGCCGTACGTGGTACGTATTTGATATTCGCATCAATGAATATGCGGAGCGCAAGTTCCAAAACAGCAGTCGGCACCCCTGGAAGGGCCCCGAACCAGACGGCTCGCACGAGTGCTCGGCGTTTATTTTCAACGGGTGAGTCAGAGCAGCGTCGCCATGTTGTTGTATCCAAGGACAAGCCAAGGAGCGCGCACGGTGGCGGCAGGCCGATGCGCGAGCCTCCCACCCCAGTCGTCGTCAACGCCAGGGAACACGGAGCAGAGCACAGGAGAAAACCTCTACCCCCCCCTCCCCCCCTTTCCCCAGCCCCTCCCCATCCGAGAAAACTTCGACTAGAGTCCTAATATCTACATGAACTTCGACCACACGCCACTCGAGGGCCATAGTGTTGTAGGTGGGGGAGGCGACACCTCAGCACTGAATCGTCCACAACTCCTGTGACTGAGTCTAGGCAGCGGGCAATAAGGACACACGTCGATCGTCACGACCCTAGTGCTTAATTACGGTGCACTTCTTTGCATTGCTTTCAGGATAAACAGATTATGCACAATAAAAAATAAGACCTGAGCTGACGAGAACTCAGCACAAATCCATCTCATAGTTGTGGTCAGCACTCGTAGAACACTTCCGGTAAATTAGTTCTGTGCCACGTCATCGATGTTCGTATTGGTAATATGATGATCAAGGAAAGATCACGCCCTCAAAGGGCCCCCATCGAGACGACTTGCTTGAGAGCTCCGCGTCTGCGTAATTCAGTTTGTTTTCTACCTTACCTTACCTTGCTTGTAGCACCCGGGCGGGGCGGCTGTCAGCCCGGGTGGTAGGCAGCCCATCACAAGGGGCGGCGATACCCCATGCTGGACATGCTTTGAACGTATTTCCAAGATAGCACCGTTGAGAAATGCAATGGTGTAATTTGGGATGAACTCTTTAGATTTTGGGTTAGCAACCAGGGTCCTTAGATGCAATATGGACACTTAGCCATGTAAATTTGCGTACATTTTACACGGTTTACGATCGTGGTCAGAGGCCAGAGAGCTTAAACTGCGCGCGCTACCGCTGGATGCGACAAGTAAATATGCATTTCTCATACTCCGACCGCAGTCATTTAGGTTGGCACTATTGAAGGACAGAGGACTTTGCCCCCCCCCCCCCCCGGTTCCTGGTTCGGGCTTTTTGAAGTCCCCCCCCCTCCCCGGTTGAGTCAGAGTCCTATATGAGACGCGCCACTGACGGTTTCACCTAAGGGTCTACGAGGCCTATGGTACTACAAGACCACTTTACCCCTTCCAGGCTACCTGCTGTCCAATCCGTCCCCCGCGCCACGCCGCGCCACGCCCACGCCAAACCACGCTGCGCAAGTTGGCGTAGCGAGTTTGCGCGACCAGCCAAAGGGTCTGAGGCCTAGGCTAGAACAAGACAAGACAAGAGATACCGGGGCCTATGGTAGAAGAGAAACACAGGCAGCGATGTTGGACCCCACGGCCGGACCACCGCGCGGCCTCGCACGGACCCCTTTCCC